>CM021108.1:272799113-272836129 GCA_007115665.2 Sequoiadendron giganteum | reverse complement strand
AAATTTTGAGAATAATTTGAAATACCTGATAGATTTCGAGATTTTCCAATGAATCAAATTTTTTGCTTTGAAATTATGCTCTTGAGTGCTCTCCTTCTTTCCTACTTTGATGCAAAGTGATAAATGATGGTTTCAACTTTTCTTTTATAGCTCACACATGTGCAATAAATGCGTTTTCCCTAAATTTTCGAAAACTCTTCTTTCCCAAACAGTGACAAAAAAATCTTTTGTGGACCTATGAATTGTCTGAATTCTTTTTGTGAAAGATATCCAAAACTTTTTTACACCAAAAATAAACCTTCTCGACTATCTTCTCCATTCTAGTACCATCCAAAGATAGGGGAGGAAATATTTTCTTGAAAGACTCCCCCTAGGATAGTGGCCTGAAATCAATTACCGGAAGAATTACTGGAAGTAGGTTCCGGTATGGAACCATTTCCAACATCAAAATAATTCTCCCTTACCCATGTATTTTTCAGTTGATCTCTAATTTCATCCATAGTCACTTTTCCTTTTCCTTTATCATTTTTCTCTATATTTTTTCCTCTATATATCGGACCTCTTCTGTCTACATTTTTATTTATGCAAAATTTTGTAATGTGACCATACTTATTGTAGTTGTAGCACACAATGATTTCTTGTCCTGACCAATCATTCCAATGTCTTCTTCTTAATTTTCATTAATTAGCAACATGCCCAAATTTCTCACATGTATAGCATTAAAAATTTCTTCTACCAACAAAGTAACTTGACACATTTCTGAATTCAATGGATTTATGATAAAAAAATTTGCAATTGAAATATTGACCAGAGAATGATGAAACTTTTGAATTAATATTGATTCTACATTGAGCAATCATATGACCAAACTTATTACAAGAAAAACAATACCCATTAAACTTTTGTGCATTAAGTTGTCTTATCGGATACCTTCCATTTTTGTTCTATCTGTAATTATTTTCCCTGATCTGGAACTTTCTCCCTTTTCATATCCAAGACCTCTTTTATCATTTCCACTCTTTTTTCCTTGAGTTAGCTCATCAAGTTTTACTGAACTGATCTTGAACTTTTCTTTGTATTCATTTGCAATGACAAGATCATTCCTAAGAGTAGAAATCTCCTTACCAAGTTCTTCTTCATTGTTTTTGGTTCTTTGTAATTCACTTTCCAATTGAGTGGATTCCCCTTTTATTCTACTACATTCATCAGATTTCTCTTTTAGGGTCTGAGCAATATTTTATTCATTTTTCTTCCTTTCTTCAATCTCTTTAGTCATCTTCATCATCATGGATTCCATCTCATGTTTTAGGTTTGTATTGTCTCTAGCATGAATTTCACATTCTTCAGTTATTTCCTTCAAGGTTTGATTCAAGTGAGCATAATCCATATTTTCATTCTCCTTCTACTGTATCTGATCACAAATATCCTTTCTTTTCTCCCTTGATTTAACGATCTAATCTTTCAATGACTAGATGAATTTCTCAGCATCTCTAATATTTTCTTTTAATTTTTGTATTTCTTCTTTAGAATAATCAAGGTCATCAAGTGCCACCAAAAGCTACTGCTAAAGACTACCAGATTCCATCACATTCCAAGATACACCTCAAGATGCTAAACTTCTTCAAAGGAATTATTCTTTGATACCAGTTGTTGGAGTCAAGGGAACACTGAGAGGGGGGTGAATCAATGTTCAACAAATCTTAACTTCTATTACTCTGAAACTTAAACCATCTTGTGATTACATCAAAAGAAAGATGCAAGCATTCAAGGGAAACATTCATAAAACCATGACACATAGATTTTTCCATGGAAACCCTATTAGGGGAAAAACCATGGTGGAGGTTAATACATAATTTGAGTACTCAAATATATTTGTTTATAAAAGAGAATGCACTTGCATTTAGACACACTGCCTAGAGCTCACTACTCAAAAGAAGAGGCTCATTGCCATACACAAGTTTAGATTAAGACCATCTGAAGGTTGAACTAGGATGATAACATCTATTTATGCTAGGTTATAGTTCCGGTGAAGCTCACAGATTGAATTATGGATCTGCAGACTAATTCTGCTCTTCGCTTTGCTCTTCTCTACTCATAAATCCAACATCTGGGCCATTAATCTACCAATTTTCACATCACACACATATTTGCATAGTTCAATACTTCTTCGCTAATAGACACACCTCTCACATACAAATCACACCAAATGATAGAATCGATCTCATATATATATCCGCTAACAAGGATTTACTCATTTATCAGACAACTTCATAAAGTATTAAGTTACTTTCATGTTGTTAGATAGATCCGCCACTAAATATTTATGCACATCCTCCAAAGTCAGTTAAGACAAAGAGAGGACCCAAACAAAAATTAATTGAGCACAAAGAATTTTAATTAATTACTCCTTATACATCTATGATTACTATACTCATCAACTCGGCCTTTTAGCATAGATAACCAACAAATTAGTGCACCGGATCTTCTAGATCACATACTAGTGAGTGCGCATCAAAAAACTCGTTCACCAAGGTATTAAAAACATCAAAAAACCTCCCTCTGAGATCCACAACCCAAAATATTTGTTCGGTAAGGTGTTCAAATCAAATTTTATGCCTGTAACCAAATGCCCTATTCTTTACTTTGTTCTGCCAGTAGAAACCAAAATTACACTATAGACCAGATGCCATTTAGGTTGCTTAGGTTTCCATCAATGACAACACTTAAAAGACATATGCTAACATAGGGGATAATGGAACATAAGGTGAAATAAGAGAGGGTAATGGGATGGGAATAGAAGGGGTTAACGAAACATAGGATGGACTAGTATAAATTTATGAGATGGACTAGGATGGGATAACAAAATATAGGGTGGAAAATTAGAGGTTAATGGGATGCGATTAGTAGGGAATAATGGAACATAGGGTGAATTAGGAGGTGTCTAGGGTTTTACTATAGTACATGATGTGGGAACTTGACCTGTGTGTAGTAATAACAGAGAAGATTTATCTAGGATGAAATGTGGATAAAGATGTTATAAAATAGAATGGATAAAGGAACAAAAGGTGGAACATAGAGGATCATGGAACATCTAGTGTGAAATAATCATGGGTACAATAAGATGGGAGTAGAAGGGCATAATGACCCATAGGATGGACTAGAAGATATTAGTGGGATGGTCTAGGAGGGGATCATGGAAAATAGGGTGAACTATTAAATGTTAATGGGATGGGATTAGTAAGGAATAAAGTAACAAAAAGTGAATTAGGAGAAGATAATGTGACACGATCAAGAGGGGATGATGGAATATAGAATGGACTATTAGAGATTAATTGGATGAGTAGGATGGGCTAATAAAACATTTTTAAGGTGAACTATAGTAGAGGTTAATGGGAAGTAATTAGGAGGGAATATTAGACCATAAAGTGAATTAGGTGATTTCTAAGGTTTGAATATAGGACATGAAGTGGGAAATTGAGGTGTGTAGTAATAATGTATTAGAGATTTCATCAATAATAATAAGAAGGAAAGGTTTCTTGTAACGATATGTGTATAAGATGAAATATGGAGGAAGGTGGTATAATATATAAGGTGTTAAAGATTGGGATATGTAAAATAAAATGGTTAAAATATGTGTGATGAAAGGAATGGAAGAATGAGATGGACTTTGAATGGTAAATATAATTAGGATCTCACAAGACCAACCAATTTTTGTGTTTCTCATCAATTTTTTAGATTTGTATATGCAAAATTATGAAAACTAGCTAACATTATTTTACAACACCATTAATGAATAAAGGTTACCCGAGTGAAAGTTGTTTGAGGACATGAATTATGAGATGTGGAGCTCGAAGGTCAACCAAGAAACTATTTGACATCCAAATCATGTTATGAGACAAAAATTCAAAAATAAAAAAAAATTGTTCAAATGCAATAATAATATCTTCAATACTAGTTACATACCTGTGGACTCAATGTTGAGAACGAATAAGGGTCTGTAGGAATGGAGCACATCTCATGAACACTCTGACCCTGGAATTTCATCATATTGATTCTACTAATTTAGTTATTCTTAAATTTCAAAATATAATTTAATTAAAAAAATTAAATGAACTTGTTGAATTCTAACTAAGTATCAATGTCAAATGTATTATTCAACAATTCATCTATTAGAGCCATCACCTCTATAATTGATGTAGGTTGTGTAGCTGCATCCTGGGAACTCTAATAATCATATGTGCAAAAAACACTACAAGTGCCACAATGGTGGGGTGGAGCTTGGGGCATACGTGTCTCCACATTAGACTCTACTAGAGGCCTCACACACTGTATAATGGTTTAGGTGAGTGAGCTAATTGACTCCAACATGTCCACCTCTACATTGTCCTAAACAATGTAAGGAACAATGACATGCTCCACCATGGGTTTGGCCAAGGGTCTCAACGCCAACTGCGGATTATGTCATGCACCAGGTCTATCATGTGTGGAGCCCCCACCTCTACCCTGAAAGGCTAAGATGTCAAAATAATTTGGTATCTTATTGAGGATAAACTCACAATAGAGTTTCCTCAAAAATTATTGTGGTACCTCATGGTTATTGCATGGAGGTTAGTCAAATACCATCCACCACCACTCCCAAAATTTATTTTTAATTAATTCATGGTGGCACCAATGGATGGGGAACCTCTTACATGCATGAGACAAAGGTGTGTTGGTTCTTAGATCTATGAATAGGGCACACAAGTCAGCTTTGCTATTTTTTTGTTTTTTCACATCTGCATATGAAAAACCACTAGCATAAAATTGTCTCAACTCATGCCTCTTATTTGACCAAAAAAATATTTTTTTGCTCATTTCTCCTACATTAGATACAATTGACTTCAAAAATTTGGCAATCCCTCTCCTATAAGGGTGGGTTTCAACATGCTCAATTAATCTTCCAATTAATTGTTCAATGTCTCTTTTATTGTTTTCAATTTTATTTAGGATATTTTTTATGTTCCTTGAGGATTCCTATGAACTGATGGAGGGGTTTGAGTTTTTTCTTGTATAGGAGTCTCTTCATGAGGGGGTGATTGTGAATTCTCAATGTTTGGAGGTGGAGATTCATTCCCTAAGAATTAGAACAAATTTTTATTAAAAAAACCTATTTCAATCTACATTCTAAATCAAATTCAAAATAATGAAAATAAAAATACATACTTCGCAATCTTCAACCTCTTTGATGTGTTGGTGGAATTCTCATGAAGAATTACAAGCTAAGAGTGCAAATAATGGAAGATATTTGGCGAGCACAATTTGGTGAGATGGAAACCTACAAGCCAATCCACAGGTGAACAAAAATAAGGTTTCAAATGCATTTTTTTTTTTGTTTAATACAACTTTTCCATTTGGCACATGCCAAATTTGGTGCATGCCAAATGAGAAATTCATTTGTCGTGCACCAAATTTGGCATTTTTTTTTCATTTTTTTTCAATTTGGAATCAAAATTATGTCACAAATCCATGCACTTACCCTTATTAGCTTATCAAAGATACCATCACCAACATCCAAAAAAATCCATCATTCCCTTCGATGAAGAGTTCTTCACGACCGTTTACCACTGCTAGCACCTTCCACTGGGATATGAAAGAGACTCTATGATGGATCCCTCCGATATATCTCTATCTCCTCAATGAAGCTTTATCATCAACCCGTTGTTCCTCTCATCTAACCATTGTGGGACGGTGGGATCTATACCGCACCACCACAAGCCATCTCATAGATTGTTGTGGGACAATGAGATATCCCACACTACTGCAAGCCACCTATTGGACTTTTGTAGGGTGGTGAGATGGCCCGCACACCTACCAGCCTCTCTAATCACTATAGAGGGGTGGTAGGATGGCCCTCGCTCTACTACCAACCATTTAATGGACCACTACAGGATTGTGGGTTAGGAATCCTCTCACACTACCACACAAGCTGATGAAGACCACCACAAGATGGTAGGTAACACTGCCAACCTGCACTCCTCTTAGCTACACCCTTTAGTAAAGGTTGAATGAAAAACTTTGGGAAGTTTGAGTTTTATGGCAACAGAGCTAGGGTTTTAACAATGGGTTTGAGAAACACATTCTCAACACTCTCTCACTTAATAAAGAACCAAGTAAACCCCTTCCAGTGCTTGAAGTTACTGAATATTTCTAGATACCTGCAACAACATCCAAGATGTCCACCATCTCAAGCAATAGTTCTAGCCATCCTCCAAAGGAAAGGAATGAGCCATGGTGTATATGCATTAGTCTAAAGAACATACACATTAGACTTAACTAATAGGAAAGGTTAAAAATTACTACCACCACTCCACTATCATCACAAGCTATATAGAAGCATCAACAAACATCAACTTCAAAGCTTCAAACTAAACACAACGGTGAAGACATCATCTAGAAAACAATATAGAACATCAAATAGAACAACGACCAAGAAACTAACTACTTACATCCAAATGACCAACCCACATGAATGAAAATAGCACACACAACAAGTGCTAGACCATCCAATCACTGATACCTCAAAGGTATCCACCTTAGAAAACTCATTCCACCTACATAGCCAACCCACCAACTGCAAATACAAGCTCCATGTGCCAACCAGTCGAAGAAGATAAAAAAAATCCAATAAATCCCACTACATGGGTAATATTGAATCTAAAAAGATAAAAGGCATAAGGATTCTACCAATAACAACACATAGAAAGTGTATCTATGTAGTACCAAGGACCATCCACAATTATATGCAAATCCTGCAACCAACTGCTACAAGAGACATCTCTCTCAACAATCTTCTATAGCTCTTTCATGTTCTCCATATCCAAAAAAAGAGAGAGATACAAGAACCTCCATGTCATCACCCAAGTGACAACACATGACCACATACTAGTGATCACCATAGCTTAACACAAAAACATCACACCTAAAGTCATATGAATCTGAACATACAGGAAGAAGAACCAGACTAAAGAGAAAAATATAAAAATCATAAACATGTAGCATGCCCTTATACATACACCTCTAAGTTACAACTATGTCAAGTAAGATCTCCTTCACAACCCCAATATAAAATCCATAACAACATTGAAACACATTCAACCTCAAGAGATCAATCATAACATATACATCATGTATCTACGCAAATGTAAGCTTCTCAAAGAAGATAAAACTACTCCATTTCCAATTTCAATAAAACAACCCACTACCATCCCCTATGATAATCATAAATGAAAAAACAAACCCAAGGAGATAACCATGCTATCTATCTCTCACAATGAATCCTCCAGAACCATATATTAGTAGCTCAAGATCCATTCCTATAAAAGAAAGCATAAAGCACCTGAGAGAAATAATGGGCATTACCTCTCAAGTGATTAGTTGTCAAGTATACCAAGAGTGTGGATGGTAATTCTCCTCCAAGATATGTAAGCCATCAAGACTCCAAGATCAATCTCCTCATAGGTCTTTGTTTAACTCATGTCTAACCAAGGTGTAGGCTTCTTAGACTTTTTACTAAAATCTCATTTAGAGTAACCATCTCAACAACACTTCTATCATCTCAAGAGAAATATAGCCTCACCTCATTCTCCATGTGTCCATGAGCACCTAAAAAAATCATCTCATGTTAAACTCCAAATGTATCATTGCACTAACATGAAGTTATCAAGCATATGATAAATGCAACCAAAACATAGAGAATCACCAGACAACTGTCAAAGCTCCAATCATTTGAATCAAGAACTTATCATGACATCATGATCTAACTATCCCCCTTAGGAGATCCCATGTTCCAAGTGAACATACCATGGTCTCAAGAACAATGCATCATGCCAAAAATCTAATCTAGAATCAAGTATGCCATGACATAAACAAAAAATCAAAACCAACATCACCTATCAAGCACCAACATCTCAACCCAAATAACACAAGAGTCCTCCATGGCTCCAAGATTCTACACATATTCAAGTAGTGTCCATGAGAATGCGAAAGAACCCTTCTACAAAAACATGATCTAAGAGCTCCTCCTAGTAACATCTACAACACTAAAGAAGATAATTCATCCACAGTCACTGCTAAAGCTCCCATTGAACTGTGACAATGGATCTCTCCAAGAATCATGACAAAAAATCTGCTAATTTAAAAATCCTCCAAGTCCACACATCCAAATTTCCATCTGACAAAAATACCAAGTGGTCCCAAGATCTCTAAACCAAGCAAAAAAAAAATACCATTAGTATCAAAAACTTACACCAAGTTGTTTATCTAAACTATTCATGACATCATGATACACATGCTATAGGTCCCCATAACTAACTATCTAGGTACTCTCGTATCATCCATCCTCTCATCTCAAGGAAACCAAACCAATGCACAAGTGATCACAGAAAAGGCCAACTAATAATTTTGCATCAACACTGAATCAACCTCGTGGATATATATAGTCCACTTCTGAGTTGTCCCACATCAAACATGTAGGTAAGGACAACCCATAGATCCAAACAATATAACATGAAAACCCATCATCACACTAGAAAATCCAAAACTGAGGTCTCAAAGAGAATAATTCTATAGACAACATGACTCAAGCACCAGATCATAGACAAATCTAATTTTCCAAACAAGTCCACAACCTAAGCAACATAGTCTAGGAAATCACCAAGCATTACCACAAAAATGTTTAGTGACTAATCACATACCAAAACTCCCATGTAGAGAAATTAATCTCACCTCCTCATACCATGCATGAAGCATGCATGCAAAACTACAACTATCTCATCCAATAACACCCCAAAAGCCAGGGTCTAGAAAATAACTTAACCACAACTCCACAAAACCATAAGTTTTTTTCTTGACCATGTAAAACCTAAAAAACCATAAGTTTTTTTCTTGACCATGTAAAACCTAAAAAAATACTATTTTTGGAAACAACCATGCACATCCACACCCACTTCACATCTAGAAGACTTAAAAGTATGAAATGAAAAACCACCAAAAAAATTAAACTAGAATAATGGATTATCATAGATGAGCATAACCATAAATTTGTAGGAAAATCTACAAAACCCTTAGATCCAAGCAACATGAATCTGAGCCATGCAAGTATAAAGAATCCATAAAAGGAAAAATAGTTTAGGAACTCAAGGCCCATTTCAGGCCAACTCCACACCCACCAACATGCACATACATCTAAGGGAGACAAGCTATTGCAAAGTATTCCAGATCATCAAATGATAAAATCTATAGCCTACATGCAATTGGGTAACAAAGAATAATGTCTTCCAATATCAGGAAACAACACCTAGCATAAGCACATTACTCATGGTTGAATAACAACCCAAGCTTCTCCATATCATCAAGGAGCTTCTCATACATACAATCAATATGAAATATCTGCTACAACACAACCACAAAGAAAAAACTTCCACCCCATGCATCAAGATTATTTCACTGTCAACTACGAACATCAAATCACATCATTACAATATGACCAACTCCATTTTCTTTGACTTCACCATCCTTCAACTTATGTGTTGTCACCTGAAACTAAAACAAAATAGAAAAAAACTTCCACTCACCAAAGGATCAATATTCATTCAATTCCTTCAAATTTCCTCAAGCTTTCCAGACTAAGAAATCCTCACAGAAGGAATACCCAAATCCAAAAAAACCAGCTCTGATACTAATTGAAGAGAAATATGGTTCATCCCAAAATAAGCATCTCAAATAAGTAAGTTTCTTTGGTAACAATAATTTCTTCAAAGAACCTCAAAACACGTACTACTATGTCATAAAGAGGAATAAAAAAAAGTTCATTTTCCACCATTAATCCTTAGAGGAAAATTCATGAAATTTTAAGATCTTTCAAAATTAACCAGTTTCAACAACATGCATTAAATAGATTCAATAACTAGAGTCATTAAACATGAAAGGTGCAATAGAAGACATGAACACAAATATTTGCATGGGGAAAACCCTTTTGGGTAAAAAAACCTATTTCAAGTATGTATGTGTTTGATGGTGTTGTAATTAATGTTGTCATTGATGTCAACATAGTACAGGTTGATTGCAAATGGTATTTGTATAGTTGAGATATTGTAGAAGTGTTTAGAGTACATTGAGCTATATTTATGAAGTTGTAGTTGTGAAGCAGTTTTGAAGTGTGTCTTGATTGTGCTATGGTATTGTGATCTGCATTTCTTCTGTGTTGAACCTATGCCTGTGTGGATCTGTAAGAGTGTTCATAAGCTACAATGGATAATATATGCCAAGTTCTAGCTTCTGGATTGATGAAGAGTAAGATATATGTTCACCGGTGTGTGAACTGGCTTGATAGAACTATTTGTTTGTGGACTGGGGAAATGTTTTGGCTCCGAAGTCTTCTAATATTTGGTTTCAGATCTTATGGATCTAGGAGATGATTCTTCTAGATGGTTTCTATGTTCTAAAAAAATTTCTTGTGATTTGGTGCTTCGGAAGACTTGCTCCATAGCTCCTATGTTTTGTTGGTTGCTCCGGTTGGACTGTTGAAGAGTTTTGTGTGAATGAAGTTTGTTGTATTTGTTGTGGATATATTTGAGGCATTCTCAGATATGGAAATATGTCTGGTGAAGTGTGTTGAATGATCCACATGTGATCATCCTAGTGCAGATGTGTGTACTTCAAAGATCATTGGTGTTTTCATTAGGTTTGGCCGACCTGGTGCCTACACGTTACATTAAGTTGTTGCATCAATTTGAGGAAATGTGTGATTGATCCAAGATGTATTTTGGGTCCTAAATTAAATATGTAATTAGTCCTCTCTCATTATTATCCATCGTGATAATGTTGAGTATCCGACCTAGTTTGAATTTGTAAATAAAATTGTTTAGCTAACCTTGGAGAATGTTTCTAGGGTTGAAGATGGTATAAAAGAAAATCAAGTTCTAGAGAATTAATTATCCATCCATCATTCATGATTCGAGAAAGTGAAGTGTGTGAAAAAGTGCAAAAATTAGAGTGAGCCAAAAATAATTGAGGCAATAGTACTTTATTGTGCTAGATTCCTAAAAGCAGTGAGTTGATGGTGTCTACAATCTTCTAATCAAGTTGCGAAGTGTGTGGAACCCTTGTGGTGGATATTTATTTATCTCTTTTTCAATTTTTGTATACAATGAGCCTCTTTTTGGACAGTGATTCCTTCTTAAGGTAGTGATCCCTTAATCTGGGTGAGCCTTTTGTATCTGGGAAGTGAGTCCTCTTGTAGTGAGCCTTTGTATCTGATATTGCATTACTACTATATTGTGAGTTAATCCTCACCATGGTTTTTCCCTCATTGGGTTTTCCATGTAAATCTAGTACTTCTAGTGTTTTATTTTTGTTATTTTCTTTTCATGTTCACACTTAGTAATAGATTGAGGATAAAGTGGAATTGATTAAGTTTAGAATTAAAGTAATTTTATACAACTGATTCACCCCCCCTCTCATTAGTCTTGTGCATTTCAAAAATTGGTATCAAAGATCTGGTTCCTCGGTGAAAAGCTTAACCACTTGAGGTAGATCAGATGGCACACAAGTTGCAGCTTCCTATTTTTGATGGAGCTGAGTACAGTGACTGGAAAGAGCAGATGATAAATTATTTGGTTTCAAGACCTGGCAAGCTATGGAGACAAAGCATGTTAAACCTGCCATTGGTCCTTCCTCTACTAATGAGATTGGAACTTATGAGGAGAATGAAAGGGAAAGGTATGTTATCTTCAGTGCTCTATCTAGTACTAAAAGAACAAAAGTTATTTCTCTAGATACTTCTCATGAGGTATGGGAAAAATTGAAAGACATTTATGAAGGGAATGATAGAGTAAAGTTGTCAAGGAAACTAATTGTTAAGAAAAAAATTGAGAACTTGAGAATGGAAGATGAAGAAGATATTGCAAGCTATTATCAGAGAGTTGAACTTATAATAATTGAAATCAAGAATCAAGGCGGTACCATGTCAGATGAAGATATAATTGAGAAGATCTTGATGACCCTACCAGACAATTAAAGTGACAAATTATCTTCTCTTGAAGAATCATATGATCCAAAGACATTTACTAAGGAGAATCTATTTTGTGTCTTGACTGCATTCAAGATGATTAAACTTGCAAGAGAAAAGGAGAAGACTGAAACAAATTTTAAAGAAATGAATGTAAGAGATGACTCAGATGAAGATGATATAAAAGAATTGGAAGCAAATTTCACAAGGAGATTGAAGAAAGGTACCGGTAAATACAAAGGTAAGTTGCCTTTTAAGTGTTTCAGTTGTGGAAATATTGGTCATTATGAATAAAGATGTCCTAATAGAACTAGACACAAGAAGAACAAGGACAATAACAATAATTACAAAGATAAAAAGGATAAGAAGTTCAAGAAGTTGTATTATGTCAAAGAAGATGCAGAAATTTTTGATGATGAATCTAACTTTGAGGAGGATAAGGATGAATTCTTATTTCTAGCTCTATAAAATAAAGTTGTATCTATTTCAGAGAGAAAAAGGGATGAAAAAGAAGGTACTTTGGTGACTGGTTTTCATGCTATACAAGATGAAGACTTTTGGGTAATTGACAATGGATGTTCAAATCATATGACTAGAGATAAGAGTAAGTTCACTAAACTTGAGAAGTATGATGGAGGAATAGTTATATTTGGAGATGACTCTGGTGCTAAGATTGTTGATAAAGGAACAATTAGTTTTGATCGAAAAAACAATATTGACGATGTCTATTATGTAAAGGGTTTAAGACATAATCTCTTAAGTGTTGGAAAAATGTGCAGCAAAGCTTTTAAGCTTGTGTTTCAGGATAACACTTGTGAGATCATACAAGGATCGAGAACTATGGTAGCAGCTGGAAGAAGAACTCATGGAAACATCTATTAACTTAAGGGCGGTGATGGTCAGTGTTTTTTTTCTAATATTAATGAGAGTTGGCTCTAGCACTAGAAGATGGGACATGTGAATTTTGATAATCTAGTCATGATCAGTTCTAGGGAAGTTGTGAGAGATCTGCCTAGAATCACAAAGCCTTCAAATTGAATTTGCAGAAGTTGCCATTTGGGAAAAAAAACTAGAAATATTTCTAGAGGAAAGGAACAATAGTCTACCAAAATGTTAGTATTAATTCATACAGACCTTTGTGGTCCTACAAGAACAGGAAGCCTAAATAGTGACAGGTACTTTATTCTCTTAATTGATGATTACTCTAGGATTACATGGGTTACATTTCTTAGAGAAAAATCTCAGGCTCTTGATAGATTCAAGGTGTTTAAGGAAAGAGTAGAAAATGAGGTAAACATGAGAATTAAATGCTTAAGGTTTGATAGAGGTGGAGAATTTTCATCTGGTGATTTCAATACATTCTATGAAGAACATGACATAAAGAGACATTATTTTTCTCCTAGAACCCCTCAGCAAAATGGAGTTTTGGAAAGAAAGAATCGGATTATTCAAGAGGCTTCCAGAACTATGATGAAAGAAGGAAATGTTCCTGATGTGTATTGGATAGAATAAATCCACACTATTGTCTACATTCTTAACAAAGTTCAGATTAGAGGTAACAACACTAAGACGCCTTATGATTTATGGACTGGTAAGAATCTTACTGTTAAATACTTTAAGGTATTTGGAAGTAGATGTTACATTAGAAGAGATGATGAAAATATTGGAAAGTTTGATGCTAGATGTGATGAAGAAATTTTTCTTGGATATTCAAATAATAGCAAGGCATATAGATGATTTAATAAGAGACTGAGAAAAATCATTGAAAGTGAAAATGTAAAGGTTGATGAAGCTATGTATAGACCAATGGAAATAACTAAAGTTGAACCTGATGATCATATTTGTGGGAAAGTACAAGAAGAAGAAAAGGAAGAGAAAGAAACAAGTGATGAAGAATAAATTTTGGAACCTGCACTTAAGACTCCTAAATATGTACAAATAAATCATCTAGAGGAATAGATAATTGGTGACATAAGTGAAGGAGTGAAGACAAGAAGAAAAGTGGTTGAGTTAAACTTGTGTTTACTTTCTAAGATAGAACCGAAGACTATGAGTGAAGCATATAATGATGATAGTTGGGTTAGAGAAATGAAAGAGGAACTACAGTAGATAGAGAAGAATGATACATGGGAACTAGTCCCTAGACTTGTAAACAAAAATTTAATTGGTTCAAAATGGGTATTCAAAAACAAGTTGAATGAAGAAGTTGAAGTGGTAAGGAATAAAACAAGACTTGTATGCAAAGGATATTCACAAGATGAAGGAATAGATTTTGAATAAACTTTTACACCTGTAGCAAGAATGGAGGCCATTCAGATTTTTTTGGAATTTTCAGCTCAAAAAGACTTCAAAGTATATCAAATGGATGTCAAGTCTACATTTTTGAATGGAGAACTAGAAGAAGAAGTATATATGGAGCAACCAAAAGGTTTTCAACTGTTAGAAAAACCAGACATGGTTTGTAAACTAAAGAAGGGATTATATGGACTTAAGAAAGCTCCTAGATCTTGGTATACTAGATTGGATAGATACTTGACAAAGCAAGGATTCAAAAAAGGGTCCACAGACAACAATCTTTACTTCAAAGTTGAGAAAAAAAAAATGTTGATAATTGTGGTATATGTTGATGACATCATCTTTGCTGGAAATGAAGGTATGTGTAAGAAATTTGTTGAAGAGATGCAAAAATAATTTGAAATTTCTATGATTGGTGAATTGAATTACTTCCTTGGACTTAAAGTAAATCAAAATGACAAATGGATATTCATTTCAAAATCTAAGTATATTATGGAATTATTGAAGAAGTTTAAAATGGATGACTCCAAATCAGTCTATACCCCTATGATAACTAGATGAAATTTGAGTAAGAGTGATGAATCTGCTAAAGTTGATCAAAGCATGTACAAATCCATGATTGGTGAACTATTGTATCTTATTGCTACTAGATCGGACATCATGCATGTAGTATGCTTAGTTGCAATATTTCAAGCAGAACCTAAGGAAGCACATTTTATAGTTGTGAAGAGGATATCTAGATATCTTAAAGGAACTCTAGATTATGGGTTATGGTATTTGAAGGACAATGATTTCACATTTAATGCCTACACTAATGTAGATTGGGCTGGCTATGTAGATGACCAAAAGAGTACAAGTGGTGGTGCATTCTTCCTTGGAGGAAAATTAGATTCATGGTTGAGCAAGAAACAAGATTCAGTTTATTTTCCACTACAGAAGCAGAGTATATTGCATCATCATCATGTTGTACATAGGTATTGTGGATGAAGCAAACCTTGATGGATATAGGTGTGGTGAGTGATGAATATATCTCTATATTTTGTAAAAATACAAGTGCTATAAATTTTTTGAAGAATCTAGTGATGCATTCTAGAACAAAGCGCATATCTATCAAGTATCACTTCTTAAGGGGGAAGGTATTGCAGAATGAAGTTATACTTGAATATGTATCTACCAAGGAACAAATTGATGACATATTCACTAAGGCCCTTTCAAAATATACCTTTGAGTATCTCAGAGGGAAGTTAGGGGTTACTACCCCCCTTCTTTGAACTAAATGCACATGGAGGTGCACCAGTCCAGTGCATTCACAAAATCTTTTGATTCTGGACTGATGATTGTTGTCTACTCCTCAGGAGGAGTAGAAAAGTGCATTGTTGTAGTATGTTATGTAGGTGTACTCCTAAGGTTGAGTGAACAGATTTTTATATGGCAATAATTTACTTTTCCATTGATGTCAAAGGGGGAGAGAGATCATGTGAAAATTTTATTCTTGTGAAGGTTGTCACTTTTGAAAATCATGTATTATAAATTTTTTATGCTTGTGCAGGTTGTCACTTTTGGAAATCATGTATGATGTCTTTTATGGTTTTTCACATCATGTATTTTTATCAATGACAAAAGGGGATATTGTTGCAAGTATGGATGTTTTTAATGGTGTTTTCATTAATGTTTTCATTGATGTCAACATAGTACAAGCTGACTACAGATGGTATTTGTATAGTTGAGATGTTGTGGAAGTGTTTAGAGTAAATGGAGCTATATTTATGAAGTATTTATAAAGTAGTGTTGAAGTGTGTTCTAATTATGCTTTGATATTGTGCTCTACATTTCTTCTGTGTTGATCCTATTCCTATGTATATCTCTAAGTGTGTTTATAAGCTTCAATGGATAATATATCCCAAGTTTTAGCTTCTGGATTGATGGAGAGTAAAAGATATGTGCACCATGTTGGAGTATGGATAGACACTGAGAGGGGGGGTGAATCAATGTCTAAACCTTTTTAAACTTTGAACAAGACATTTAATTATGATTCCCTTTCTTTTGAAAATAGGGTAGAGTAATGGCATTGAGATAATTCATGACAGCATTAACTTAGTTCATTTTTGACAACTTATCCCAATAAAACTTGTGTGAGATATCTTGCATTTTCAAAAGAGATGATAGAAATTTTTTAACAATCAATGCATGATGACAACACGAGTGCAAATAATAAGACTGCACATGAAGACCAACATTATTTAATCACTTTAGGGCCACCAGATTTTAATGCAAACTTGTGAGATACTAAAACAACTGAGCAATGGAATGACATATGATAAGCATGAAACAACTAAGATCTTCAGTACATCATAACAATTCATGAGCTATGAATCAAATGAATAATTTTGTTCTCTCTTTTGAATTAGACTCTTCAACAATGACTTGTGCAAGACATTTTAAAATAAGTATTTACAGAGATGAAGGAACTAGCATTCAACAATCTTCAGACTGATAAGAACAAACACTCACAAAATCATCACAGTCTAGAAGCATTATGACAAAAAAATAATGAGACCATAAGACAAATAATTTGTCAAGAGGGAAAACCTCCTAGTGTAGAAAAACAACTCCTAAACTACTGCCATACTGGCTTATATTTTCAAATCACTACTTATAATGCCTTATAGGAAAATTTTAGAGCACCCACTCCAAGAGCACCAACCCCTTAAAAATTTAGGAACACCCATTCCAAGGAGCACCAACCCCTTCTACAAATTTCAGAATAATATATCGGAGGATTTCTCTATTTCAATATAGCTCTCATATCTCTCTCATTCTAATCTATCTAATATCTTAAATATTCATCCACGAATCTCCAAAATACAAGACACATTAGTTTTATATTTTCTTCATCATGTTTTCAAGATTTTCATTATAGAAGTTATCACATATATCTTTCAAGAACAGACAATACAATCAACCAGCGATTAATCACTTTATATCCTCTCTTTTAATAAATGTATATTCTGCTTTTTAGAACCTTCAACGAAGGTTTTTTGATAAGACAAAAACCATGATGGTTATTTTGCAAGATTACCAAAAATACAATAAAGTATGCACCATAAAAATGATTTCATTTGACAATGTCAAAGAGATTCAATAGAGAATGTATTTTAAGGAAATGACTCATAACCCTTCAAATGCCATGGAAGGTGGACTCCATATTTCTTTCTTTTTTTTAATCTTCACCCAAGGGTTTTTAGGTAAGGGGGAGTGTCATAGAAATTTTGATCTCTGAACCTTGACCATAAACATCTACACCAATAAAATCATATCTTCCAAGAGAAGCCAAAATACCCCAATAATAAATCATCTACCTTTTTCGAAAAAGAATTGAAAGAAATGAAAACCCTTATGAATCTATTTACACAAGAACTTCCAAATTTGATGACAGGTGGAGAATAATCAGAGAGGCATCTATTTCCATCAAATACATTTTTCAAGTTGATATAAACAAAAATGTATCACTACTAGGGTCTGAAAGGGATTTGTAACCAAACCCAAATCATCATCAACCCAATAACCAAAAATAATCAGAATTTTCAGAATACCCACAAGGAGAAAAGAAATGTAACCAAAATCAATGCATGGTCTTCTGACAAGGATAAACAAATAATCCTTTTATGCCTTTTCTAATATGATGAATGAAACTCAAAATAGAGCATGATAAACTGTTGTGAGGAATTTACCAACGCAATTGTGGAGAAACCGGTGAATCTCCTTCCAAGCTCGAGCCCTCACCCAATGAGAAACAACAGAACATGAAACAAACCTTGACATAGCTCTTACAACGAGCTTAAAAATTTTTCTTTCGAATTGCAGCAAGTAATCATCATATTTCCAATCTAAAAAACATTCATGGCAACGGCTGAAGCAAGGGTTTCAACTGTTAACACAATGAGAAGCACAAATGAAATTTCCCTAACTCCCTTTCATTCCAAGTCAATCGTTGGCTATATTAAAGCACAATAAATTTTGAAGTTCGAAATGACTTAAGTCATAAGTAATAAAAACATCATAATGAATACAAATCCACTGTCAAGGATTTTACCATGGAGGCTTACATTATAATCACTTTGATAATTGCTCAAAAATTTCAATCCACACTATCAATTAACAACCATTATTCAATGACCAATGATCTCCAAAAACTGACAAGAATAAATATATATGATGGTTGTCGATACATATGACTTTAATCAAAGTCATTTACCATTTCAATAAAGCCCGTTACCAATGCAAGATAGCCTTTTTAAAAATAATTCCCAAATCAGCATTACCTTTAGATGCCGATTATCATGTCAAGGCTCATGTAATGAAGTCTCTTTTAATAACCATATATATTGTTAAGAACATATTCCTTAGACAAATATGACATCAAGCCAATATGAAAATAATTCCCTTGTTAATGTTATGTGACATTCTAAATTTCCTTTATAATAAACCAAGATCCATAGAATGCCAATGATCTACCTGATAAATATCAACTAAAACAATATACTTGAACATGTCAAGGTGATAATCTCATTCTGAAGCTAATGAATACCTTGTCAAATACAATAAAGAAGGGCCAACCTATCAAACTAAATATCCTGAACCTGTTGCATGATCATCTTGAATGACCTGTAATAATTCTTTATCACACTATCAGTAACCATAACCAACTGACATGTCACTATCTAAATAACCTATACCATACCTTATGAACACTATCAGTCCAACAAAAAACATAAACATCTGCAAATAAATATCTGAAAGTGAAGTAGCATCAAGATTCGGTCACCTCTAAAACATGACCATACATATCATGAATACCATCAATAAAGTGCATCAATTATTCAATGCAAGTATATGAGGCTATTTCAACCAATCCAAGATACCATCAACCTGAACCTGTACTATAAAAACCATAGCACCATTTGTATATTTTTCATCAAGGAAAAACAATAGAGGGGTGAGAACAACACACCGGTGTCTGAACTGGTTTGGAAGAACTATTTGTTTGTGTACTGGGAGAAATTTTTTGGCTCCATAGTCTTTTGATATTTGGTTTTAGATCTTGCAAATTTGGGAGATGATTCTTTCGGATGGTTTCTGTGTTCTGAAAAACTTTCTTGTGATTTGGTGCTTTGAAAGACCTGCTCTAGAGCTCCTATGTTTTGTTGGTTGGTTTGGTTGAACTGTTGAATAGTTTTCTATGAATGAAGTTTGTTGTATTTTGTGGATTTATATGAGGTATTCTTAGAGATGAAAAAATGTTTGGTGAAGCATGTTGAATGATCCATGTGTGATCATCCTGTTGGAGATGCATCTACTTCAAAGATCATTGGTGTTTTCATTAGGTTTGGCTGACCTGGTGTCTACATGTTACATTAAGTTGTTGCATCAATTTGAGGAAGTGTGTGATTGATCCAAGGTGTTTTTTGGGTCCTAAATTAAATATGCAATTGGTCCTCTCTCATTCTTATCCACCATAGTAATTTTGAGTAGCTGACCTAGTTTTAATGTGTAAAAAAAATTGTATAGTCGACCTTGGAGAATATTTCTAGGGTTGAGGATGGTATAAAATAAAATCAAGTTGTAGAAAATTTATTATCCATCCATCATTCACGATTCAAGCAAGTGAAGTGTGTGAACAAGTGCAAAAATTAGAGTGAGCATGAGTGAATTGAGGCAATAGTACTTTATTGTGTTAGATTCCTAAAAGTAGTGAGTTGATGGTGTCTACAATCATCTGATCAAGTTGTGAAGTGTGTGGAACCCTTGTGGTGGATCTTTATTTATCTCTTTTTCAGTTTCTGTAGGCAGTGAGCCTCTTTCTAGATAGCGAGTCCTTTTTAAGGTAGTGATCGCTTAATCTAGGTAGTGAGCCTTTATATCTAGGTAGTGAGTCATCTAGTAGTGAGTCTTTGTATCCAATATTGTATTACTACTATATTGTGAGTTAATCCTTACCATGGTTTTTCCCTCATTAGGTTTTCCATGTAAATATGGTGTCTTCGGTGTTTTATTTCTGTTATTTTCTTTCCATGTTCACATTTAATAATAGATTGAAGATAAAATGGAATTGATTAAGTTTAGAAGTAAATTTATTTGATACAGCTCATTCACCCCCCCTCTCAGTTGTCTTGTGTATTTCAACAAAACCCTACACTCCAAAAACATAGATCCATTGTATTATTCAACAACAAAATAAAAATTTACAATACAATGCAAGATGAAGCCTTTAGATGGAGATTTGCATCCTATTCCATCTGGAGAAAATCCAGTAGCATAACCCCTCTAAATCTGATCTCTTCTATCTCTATATCATTCCAATGCACTACCACATTACACTACAAACTTCTCAAGAATTTCCAAAAGAACGATATTCCAACTTCCATACCAGAAAAATGGTCACAAACGACATAACCATCATTACCTTTTGCCCCCGTTGAAGTCCTATCAAAATTTTGAAGGGAGAAGAAACCATGTCTCTCTGAATCGACACTACCTCAATTCACATATCATTCCATCCTATCAGTATTTCAAAGGGACTCATTAGCAACTCCTTCTAATACAGTGAATTCTTATCGATGAACCTTGTAGCCTTGATCAGGTGGTCCCTACCGCCTACATGTCAACCATGTCACCACCGTACAACTGACATAATCCTTCACATCATTTGGTCCCACCTTATCGACATATCAAAGAGACCATCACCAACATCCCAAAAAACTCCATCATTCCCTTCGATGAAGAGTTCTTCACAACCATTTACCACTACCACCACCTTCCATTGAGATATTGAAGAGAATATATGATGAATCCCTCCAATATATGTCTCTCCCTGATGAATATTTACCACAAACCCATTGTTCATCTCATCTGACTATAATGAGATGACGAGATCTATACCGTACCACCACAAGCCATCTCACAGGAAGTTGTAGGACAACAAGATATCTTGCACTACTGCAAGCCACCTATTAGACTATTATGGGGTGGTGGGATGGCCCACACACCTGCCAGCCTCTCCAATCACCATCACTGGGTGGTGGGATGGCCCTCGCTCTACCGCTAGCCATTTCATAGACCATTGTAGGGTTTCAGGTTAGGACTCCTCCCGCTCTACCGCACAAGCTGATGAAGGCCACCGCGAGATGGTGGGTAACACCACCAACCCACACTCCCCTTAGTTGTACCCTACAATATTGTGGTAAAGGTTGAATGAAAAACTTTGGGAAGTTTTATTTTGATGGAAATAGACCTAGGGTTTTAATAGATGGTTTGAGACACACATTCTCAACACTCTCAACCCTAGAATCCATTATTCTCTTCCATAGAATTCAACCTTCAATCATGTGATAAAACTTGATCAAATCTGACAAAGGACTTGAAGATCTACAATCTCATGTAATGGTACTCTAAGAATCTAAATTTTTCTTTCTTTTTGTGTTCCCTTTTTCTCTCTAATTTTGAAATGATGAAAAGACTAGGTATTTGTAGGCATTTCTGTAATTTCCTGATAATTAGATCTCAAAAGCTAACATTTACAATTTGAATTTTGAATGTTAAAATGCCACCAACAATCCATTAAAATTTGTGTTGTCACTAAAAAGGGGGACCTAGTCACCCATGGGCAGATGGTTCCTAGCCCAAATTTTCAGGGCACACTTGATCGAGGGAAATTTAATGATTGATTGCATTTGTTCAATGTGTGTTTCAGTGTCAAAAAATTGTAAAGATAGGCCTCATAATGCATAATAAAGGGAATTAGCACCTATTTAGGAGGGGTTGAAAATGCATGAATGCAAGGGTCACTAAAATAGGTCCAAACTAAGTATGATTCATTTGACAATGGGAGAATGAAACCCTTGATGTAGTCATGTATAAAACCACAATGTTAGGAACCACATCCTACAAAAATGATTTGTTAGTTGGTCAAAATCATCTTATACTTTCAAATAGACATGTCAAACTTCTATTGAGAACCAAATTCAAGGGTAGATGTATGCCCCCTAATTTCGCTTGCTTTATGGAGGTGGAATTATGGTAGCAATCTAACCACATCAAATTGCTAAGTGTATTGATTGAAATTCTAATGATAGGGTTATGAGACCATAACACCATCTATAAGTAAACATTAGAGATGATCGGGGATGAAACTATAGATCCAACACGATAGACAACATCAAGATTAGAGTTCTCTAGCCCCCATTTTGGTGATTTGAGTGAAATGTTCTATTAAGAAATTTTACTATATGTTAGTGCAAAATCATATCTTTGACCATCATTTTCACATTTACTATTTGGAGATTCTAAGAGATATACCTTGGTTTAGATGATTGAAGATGTCGATTCAATGACCATACAAACCCCCACGACTCAAGGTCCTACGAGTAGAGATTGTGGATGGTTCCATCACACTTGAGGTGAGTTCCTTGTACTTTCTCCCAGTGATTTATCTTAGTATTCTGCACTATTTTGAGCATTTTTCAAAAATAATGGTGTCTTTGTCCTTTTTGGGTGACCCTGTCCCAATTTGGTGACCCTATCTTAAACTCCCTATCCCAGAATGCTGACAATGTCTAGGTAAATTATTATTTTCTTTTAATTGTTTGGTTGACTATTTTTTACATGTTTCTAATGATTTATTTTTCTTTTTATAGGATCCGCCACATGCTTGACAACATGTGGGAGGATGATTGTTTTCACTTCTTTATGAGTATTTTACTTTGCTTACTAAGGTGGAGGAGCAGACATTATGTATCACTAGTTTGTTTTGGGTATACCTCATGATACCCATGAGGTATCACGATGTGATGATGGCATTAGTTGAGATATGGAATGCACATACTTGAAAATTTCATCTCCCAAAAGGGGAGATGACAGTGACCTTAGAGGATATACACCACATACTCAGGATACCTATCTAAGATGAGACCATCCACTTTGATGAGTTTCATACATACCAAAAAATGAGAGATGATATTTAGTATTGTATCAATCATCACATAACTCCCACTGGCCCTAGAGCTCGTGTTGAGATTGATTTGCTTTTGTATGTCAATGTTCCCTTCATTGATCGAATTATGTCTGTGACTATCACCCTAGATCTTACACATGATGGATGAGGCATGCACGTTGATGGGGGACTCATTCATACCATATGAGAGATGAAGGAGCACTAGACAATTTGTTCTTGGGAACGGAGCATGCTCACACATTTTTATTATGATATTATTCATTTTGTTTGTTGAGATATCCACAACATTATCCATTATAATCTTCTTCAAGCATGGGAATTTGAGCATATTACATTTACCAAACTAGTTGGTTTTCCCACCATGACAAATTTTGGTTACCATCAAGCCTTCTATTATACTTTGAGGTGAGCCTAGTACAGTGCAAAGATCTATTGCATTAGAGAGTTAGGTTCAATCATCTAGAGGAGGATGATATAGTATCAAGACCGTCCAAGTGTATACAATAGTGGCCAAGTCTTACACATCAACTGGCTAGGATGCAATAGGATAGGTTATTTATTGGATGTTATGGCTATGTTGTCATGCCCTTTTATAATGATCATTTCATGTGAGTTTGGGCAGATATAGATAACACCTAGCCAATGACCTACATTCTTGAGATCTATACACAGTAATGATTAGTTGAAAAATGGATGCTTCATGGTTTAAGACATAGAACATCACTTTTCTCCAACTAACATTCAAGGATTCCCTAGAGATCTCAACCTCAAATGTACAAAGGAGAAAGAGATCTACTCAAGGACTATCCTAGGGTATGAATTCAGATTACAAGAGGGGTTCACCACCAAGTAAGAACTTGGAAAAATAAATGGAATGAATGCAAGATGCAACTCTAACCCTAGTTTGATGCAAATTTGATGTAAATGAAACAAAACTAAAAGCTACAAAATAAAATGTCTGCACTTGGAAAATTGTAGAGACTTGAATGGAGAATGTAAATGTTGTTGATCCTAAAATTTTGGTCTACTGGGACTCATTCACCATTTTGGGTGAATAAGTCCTAGTTCTAGATTTTTGCATAGGAGCAGGTTTCATGCAAAAGGGTGTCCAAATCAGAATTTTTTTTTGAAAAACACCTACAGTGGCATTCATTCACCACTTTTGGTGAATGAGTCTAGTTTGGATTTTTTGGAAATTCAAATTTTGAATCTTCTCTTCTCCGTCTGCTCAATCTGTTCCTCTAAGTTCCCGGATCTGAAAGTCTTATTTCAAGGTTGTAGATGACCTTTTAGTGAATATTTCAACCTTGCAAATGGGGAGACAAATCCAATAATCTTGTAAACTAATCTTCAATGATCTTCAAATCTTCAAAGCACCTAGATATGCAATTACACAAAGAAAGAGAGAAAAAGTGTTGATTATTATGGAATAGGGGTTTGCCTTGGTCAAACCCATTTTAGGTAATTAAACCAAATGATGAGACAATGAAATGAAGGCATAAAAATAACATGAATCATGGAAAAGGATACCTTGAATGATGCCTTGTAGATGATGTTTTGTAAGTCTACAACTCAACATGAAATGGCCATGAAGGATGTAGATCTTGATCTTTGACAATAGGAATAGAACAATTCTTAGTCTTGGATCTTCAATGCTACATCACAACACTAGCTCAATAAAATTCTTGATGCATGATATGCTTGAAATGATGATGGATCTTGAATTGCTACAACATTTGATGAAGCATCTGCCCTTGAAGACACTTGAATATCCTTGTGAATGCTTGAATGCTCTTGTGAACTCAATTTTCTATTATGAATTCTCTCGCAAAAGTCTTGGGATGGAAATGAGTGAAAGAACCTATTTATACTCAATTATGAAAGAATTCCCAAAATTACAACACTACAAGCCAACATCAGATCTAGGAGGAAAAAATCCTACCAAGAATTTGAATTAATCTCAATTTTGGGCCACATGGGACTCATTCGCCCAAGATGGCGAATGAGTCCCATCTGGCATAATGTATGGGACCAAAAATCAAACGTGCTTAGAAAGGTGCAAAAATAGGTTTGGGACCCAAAAATCTAGGTGGGACTCATTCGCTTAAGGTGATGAATGAGTCCCAGATCACCAAATCTGGGCCACACAAGCCAAAAACACCTGAATTATGATTGGTCAATGATTGGTGTTGAGATTATCCTTGAAAAGATGAAATAAATGAGGCTTGTGGATGCAAAATGGGGCCAATTAAAGCATAAGAAAGCCCAATTATTAATGAAAAGCCTAGAAAAGTGTGAAAGTGTGTTACAAAACTTTACCAAAATCCAAATAAGGAAAGATTAAAGTTGATTTTGATTAAAAATAGGTTTATTATGTTTAATTATTTGATAAAAACCTAGGAAAGTGTAAAAGAGAGTTGTAACACTTTAGCAAGGTACCATTAAAATCCATTAGTTCAAAAGGGCCCAAGACCTAATGCAAATGTGTCATCCACATTATGACACTAAATCAAGGCAACATTAAACCAAAATCCACAAGGAAGTCCCAAACAAGTGTGAAAATGCAAAGGGATGCATTTTTCTACACTACATTTAGCCCCCACTTTAGTGAGAGGATGAACTTGCTTCAAACTTACACTAATGTAGAAATTTAGGAGGGGTCTAGTCGTACCAATGCAATTTTTCTAGGATAACAAATATTGAGGAGGTGGTCAGGCCCCCAAGATCCAAGATCCTATGTAAAACCGACATAAGCATGAAAAGGACACGCACAAGGATGTATGATTTTGAGCAAAACAAGATACTCAATCATGCAATTTCAATAACAAAAAGAAAGAAAAATAAGTAAAAAAATAAAAATGAGGTGGATCAAGCCTCGACCATTTCTCCAGCATGATGTGGATTAGATCTAAGTTGTTTTTCCGAAAATGTATACTCACTCTAAGGCAATGAAACTATTGGTTCTCCGTTGGGTGAGAAGTCCTAAAAGGTGAGACACATACACTCGTGGCTGGTACGCACTCAACCACATGCAAGTGGATATGGGGAAATTCATGCCTCGATCGAGATTCCCACTCAAACCATACCAAATTTATACCCCTTGATAACTTTAATAAGGTGCCACATAAATATGAACTTTGAGCTTCATGAGGCAAGCCAAGCTTCATATGCTTGGAGCTCATGAACAAACAATATGGCTCCATAGGAATGCAAAGTGTATTATGCAAGCTGGCCATATAACAATCGTTATAAATGCAAAATAGTGTAAAGAATGTTCAAAGGGATTTTTCTTAGTTCATGTGAGGTCTCTTCTTAGGGAACATCATGCTTAATGTCTCCAAGAGAGGACAAGTCAAAGAAATATCACACTCTTGGAGGGAATCAAACCCAATGACACCACCAAGAAAAGGATGCATCACAAGAAGAAATAAAATCCCATAATGAAACATTAGCATCGATGTATGCCCCCACTTTAAAGTGGTTTCTAACACCATTACTATGAGAAATTTCTTTAAATTAGGAGAAGACATGAGAGCTTATTCAGAAAGCCCTACGCCAAGTCATATGTTCTTGATAAGCTACATTATGAATAAGTATGTCATGTATGAGCCAACTTAAGGCATATCATCCACATCCCAAGTTTGCTCTTATATGTACATGAAAGGTGATCAACTAGCCAAAAGAGACAATGACAAGTGACATACGAGGACAAGGCTAACTAACCCCTTGCCCCCACTTAGTGTAGGGAAAGGATTAGCTGAATAGGATGAAAATAAGTATCAGTTAGAGGAATTAGGTGCTTCAACACAAGGAAGAGAATCACACTCCTTGAGATGTTGAATTTTATCACATAAAGCCTTACATTCATTAGGGTAATGACCATGAACTTTGTGATATGTGCAAAATGAATGCATGTAGTAAAATTTATTTCATGTTTTTGGAGGGAGGGATATCAAATGATCTTGGAGGAGTCTCAAAAAGATACCTTCTTGATCAAAAGAAGATTTTCCTTTATTTTGTGACAAATATTTCTCTTGCTTAGTACAAGATGTCATTGCTATGCAAGACTCTATAGATTGTGATATTTTGTTCTCTCCTTTATATTATGGTGTAAAATCCAACGAACTCAAATCATTAGCGTTTTGGGAGATGAAATTGACATTAAGCGGAGATTTATTTTTTTGTTTCGTTTCCTGCAAAGAATAACAATCAAGACCACTGGTGTCTAGGAGTTTAGGATGCACTAATGTTAATGTTGGCTTGGAGGAATCTTTTGTATTAGTGTTGATGTTAAGTGAAGGCTTATTTTTTTCTTTCGACGGGCAATAACCAATACCACTAGTATTTTCTTGTGTGTGAGGCTCTATAGGGACACAGATACCTTGTTCTCTAGCACCACATCCTTTTGCACTATAACCTAGTTGTTTCATCATTTCATAACATATTCCATAAAGATTCTTCATCTCTTTTGGATTAGGTGGTTGCTCATGATTAAGTTCATCAAAGTTTGTTGTGTAATTTTATTCTTTGTCTAAATTGGATGAGGTGGATACTTTCAAAGGGTCTTCCTAATTTTTTGTTGAAATTACTTCTTTTCCTTTTTCACACTTCTTTATTATGATCTTCAGTTTCCAATCAAAGGTAGGAGTGAAATCCAAGGAACCCCAATCATCATCTAATAGCTTCGTGACTTCTTCAATATGTTTTTCTTTATCTTTTTGTTGCATGGGTTTCACTTGTGTGATTGGTGTTAATGTTTTCAAGGGGTTATCTTTGTTTTTCTCAAGTTGTAAGACACTATAAGGCTCATGATCAACATCAAGTGTGTACACTGTGTTGTTGTAGACATACTTCATTTTATGATGAAGAGTAGAAGGCACCACATGCATCTCATGAATCCAAGGTCTTCCTAAAAGAAGATTGTATGAAAGATCATCAAGAATAACATGGATTGGTGTTTCTAATGTAGCTTTTCCTGCTGTAATAGGTAAAGTAATTACACCGAGTGGTTTCTTTCGTACATTTTTAAATCCACTAATAGATAAAGAGGAAGGTTGAATTTTTTATTTATCTACACCAAGCCTATCCAAAAGGGGTCTACACTACACACATTAAGGGTAGAACCATTTTCCATGAGGGTTCACTTTATCCCTTTTCTATTGTATTGAGCTATGATCATGAAAGTTTCATTTTTTTTGCACTTTCAAAGGGGAGAGTTCACTTTGGCGGAAAAAAATGTCAACATTTATTCCTTGAATCATGGTTGCTATGTAATTCGATTATGCAATATAAGGGATAGGAACTTGTTGTAAGGAATTTTGAATCATGTTGCATGGTAGTGAGGGGATACTTGAATAAGGTCCCAATAAGGATATCTTAGCGGGAGTATTCTTTAGTTGTTCGAAAAGATCATACTCCTTCCCATGAGAAGGACCTAGTAAGATAGGGTTAGGTAGGACATGATTAGGCAATGGGAGGTATCTTGAAGTTGTTTGTCTTGGTTATATATTTTTCCTAGTGTTATATGTATGATCAATGGTATTATGACTCGGTTGCTACGACACATTATTCTTAGGTGGGTAAAGGATAAGTTTGGGTTTGAGTTTTGTGTGAAGGTGGGTAAAGGATTAGAGGATTCTTAGGATGTCCCATGGGGTATGTAGGAGGTCCATTAATCAAGGGGGATCTAACAGACACTTACACAATCATAACTAGACTAGGGTACATCCAATTTCCTATAACCACCAACGTCACTTTAGTGATTCAAATGATGAGGATCAAGATGCACTACCAACATCTAACCTAGATGATGTAGGCACCACTATATATTATGAGAGATGGTGGATTAAAACAAAACCCTCCCACTTCTTCGCTAATGATCATCTTGTAGGTGATCTTGGACCTTTTCCATATTAATAGGATGCAAGAGAGGATACAAAAATGGATAAAGATACTACTGATGAGGAGTAGGAGGATCAGTAGCAAGTGAGAGAGGATCTTGAGGAGCTAGTAGAGGCTATATATGCCCCTGAGGAGAGACCTATGTCTTGTCCTCATGTCAACCAAGCACATCCATCAACCATCATAGGCATCCAGTCTCATGAGTGTGGAGAGAGCAGCCATGCAACTCCTTCCACACCTCCAACCTATCATAGGAGACTCGATACAACACCTATAGTTTCCTATCAAGACCTCAAGTGGTGAGCTAGTGACCCAAGCGATATTATAGGTTTTTGATGTTGTATGAATTATTGACTATGTTTATGTTTGTTTACTATGCCTAGTTTTTATTTATTGTCATGTTGTCTTTGTTATAGCTGACACACGGGAGTGGCTTGACTTCTTCAATCGATTCACAACAAATATTGTTCCATAAATGCCCCTACACTAGGTGACATGAGAGGAGCATAGGCCACCACCTAGCATGAGGTGCCATGCTAACCTATTCGAGCCCTTATCTAGGTGGAGGACATCCTATGATGATTCTATGAGGACTATTGATTTATCTAGAGCTAAGACTAAGGAGATCCAAGCTAGAGAGGAGTAGATGAGAGCTACACTAGAGGATCTCAGGGCTGCATATGAGGAGCTTCAAGCCACCCAAGTTCCATTTAAGAGTGGTACACAAGCTTTCTTACAGACAAAACTCAATAAGTTGTAGGCAGATCTCACTAGGGTGTAGGTGCATAGGGATCAGATAGATCAGGAGCATGTCATAGCTCGTGTATGTGAGGGTATAACTATAGGCCAAGTACATGGCCCATGAGAGTAGATGAGCTCTATGAAGCACTCCTATACCATTGTCTCTTGATGAGCACTACCACTAGGCCTTGCAGAGTTTGGTAGCCATAGGCCTTCCTAGATGTATTATACTATGACACCATATTTTTCTATTGTGGTGACCATGATGTATATAAACTTGATGATCTATATATAAGAATTTTTTGATTTCTATGTATTATATGTGGATGTGATCTATTAAACAATCTTGATGGTATTATCTAATGAATATCTTCATCATCTAAATATTAAATAGTTATGCTCTTTTAGATGTTACAATTTTTTATTAATTGTAATCATGTTAAACTAGATGCCCTTATGATCTGATTTGTGAAATTAAATAAATGAAATGATCTAATCTAACACAAAAACCACATGTTTGAATAGTATGCAACAATAAAGTAATAATTCAAATAAATTTAAATTTCTCACAATAATTCAAACATATGAAAATGTTTGTCAAGAATGAAGCAATGTGAGATAAAATATAAAACTATATACTTAATCTAACAACATGATTTAAAATTCATATTATTCAAAAGATCACTAAGTGTAATATCTACACAAATGCACAATGTTGATAGGTTCTTTAAAGGTGTACCATCCATTTTTGTAAGTTTATATGCTCCATCTACCCATAAACTTCACCAATGCAATAGGGTCCTAACCAATTCAAGCTAAACTTTCCTTTTTCATCAAGAGCGACATTGACATTACATTGATTTTCATATAACACCAAATCTCCTTTGTTAAAAGAGAAAGAAATTGCATTATCATTATAATTATGTTTCATTATTTTGGAAAAAGCTTAGATATGTTCGAGAGCATTTATGCACTATTCATCAAGCATTTCAATATGTTGTAATTGGTTGTCTCTATAAGTATTATCATCAATAAGGACCCTAAGAGAGATTCTCAAGGAGGGGATTTCTAAATCTAAGGGAATTATTGCATCGACACCATAAAAAAGGTTAAATGATGTGTTTCATGTAGACATACGAATACTTGTGTGATATGCCCACAATGCATAAGTTGAGTGTGCCAATCCTTGTTATGTTTACTAAGCATTTTACACAAGATTTATTCAAGTTTTTTGTTTGTTGCTTTTGCTTGACCATTAGATTGTGGGTAATAAGGTGTAGAAAAGTGATGTTAAATGTGAGATGTTTCAAAAAAAAATCACTTCCTTATTCTTAAATGCTATCCCATTATTTGTTACTAAGGTTGAAGGAATACTGAATCAAGTGATGATGTTTTCCAAAATAATTTAAAAAATTACTTCAGTGGTTGTGGAATGAAGAGGAATTGCCTCTACCCACTTCGTGAAATAATCTATATTATTTATTATAAATGTACAAGTCCTAAAGAAGAAGGAGGAGAAATATTTCCAATAAGATCCAAACCCCATACTGAAAAATGGCTAAATAGGAATTTGGGCATGAAATTTGGAAGTAGGAGAATGAATCAAGTTGTTATACTTTGGATATTTATGACATTTCTTAACATGATCAAGAAAATCTTGTTCCATGTTTCACCAATAGTATCCTATATGAATTAACTTTTGAACCAACGATCATCCTCCAAAATGTCCCCCACAAGCACCTACATGAGCTTCCTTAAGGGCTGTAGGGATATCAGATTGTTTAAGGCGTATAAGGAGAAGTCTGTCGATTGATTTCCTATATAAAAAGTCTACTATAATTATGTATCAAGATGCAAGTTTTTGAATATGAGCTCTAGTGTTCTTAGTAGCTAGTTCAGAAAAGATACCTTCTTTTAGATAATTGAATATCAATGTATACCATTCACTAGGAGCTTCAATTTTAGAAACTAATAATTCTTTCATCTTTTCATCAATTGATGATTTTGTGAGGGTGTGAAGTCCACAGAAAATTCTTTGAGAGAAACAAGGTAAGTTGTGCTTGATATTGCATCTACATGTCAGTTATTCTTTCATGGAATATTGTCAATAGTGTATGATTTAAAATGTTCTAGCAATTTCATTATGATTCTTTTATACTGAGATAGCTTATCATGTTTTTCTTGATAGAACCCATTAATTTTTTTGATAATTAGTTGAGAATCACCAAATATATGAATGTGTTGAACACCTAAGGACAAGGCCGCACATATCCCAAAAATAAGGGCCTCATACTCCATCTAGTGTTGGTAGTGTATAGGAAATTTAAATGATAGGATAAGGGAATTGGTTTTCTCAAGGGTGGTATTAATATAATTCATGCTTCAAAACTAGTTCTACACTTAGATCTATCAATGTATAATTCCCATGTTTTATCATCATCAATTTTCAACACATTCTCATCAGTAAATGAGTCAACATTTGGTAATGCTAAAGGTGAGGGAACCTTAGCTAAGTGGTTGGTAAATGCTTGACCCTTGATTTCCTTTTGAGAAATAAACTTAAGGTCAAACTCAGTTAACAACATAACCCACTTAGCCAAGCATCTCGATAAAGATCTATTTTAGTAAATAGATGTTTTAAAGGATCAAATTTTGTCATGACATGCACTTTCACATATAACAAATAATGTCTCAATTTTTTTTTAGTGAAGATAAGAGACAAACATTGTTTTTCTATAGTTGTGTATCAAGTTTCATAATCAATCAATGCAACTAATATAATAAACATGATGTTGCTTGCCATTTTCATCTTGTTGGGCTAATAATGTGGCAAGAGTATGGGTTGATGTTGATATGTAAAGGATAAAAGGTTTTCCTTGAGTAGCCAGTTGAAAAATATGGGATTAGCTAGATATTATTTCAATTTCTCAAAATATTTTTGACAATCCTCACCCCATTTAAACTCCAATTCTTTCTTAAGGAGCTGAGTAAAGGGAAGTGTTTGATCATTCAATAACATAACAAAATGATGAATATAATGAATCTTTCCTTGTAAGCTATGCAATTTCAAAAAATTATTAGGATGTGGAATATTTATTACAGCACCAATCTTCTTTGTTTCCACCTCAATTCCTCTATGTGATACTATAAAAGCAAATAATTTTTGACTATCAACACCAAAGATGCATTTCTTCGAGTTTAGTCTCATGTTGTACTTACAAATTATATCAAAGATTTTTTGGAGAATTTTGATATAATCTTCCAAAATATTGAGTATAAAATCATGGAATATTAATGTCATTACCCTTTGATATGTGGCTCCATCATTCTTTAATCTAAAGGGCATCACAACCCAAAAAAATGTTTCCCAAGGTGTAGTGAAGCTTGTCTTATATTGATCTTGAGGGTAAATATAATTTTTATTGTATCCTAAAAATCCATCCATAAATGAAAATAATGTATGTCTTTGTGATTGAATTGACTATCATGTCAATATTAGGAAGGGGAAATCCATCCTTTAGCTCAATGCTTTATTAAGATCTCAAAAATACATACACATCCTAATATGATTATTAGGTTTTTCTACTACCATAATGTTAGAGATCCAAGGTGAATAATCAATGGGGAAAATGGATCCATCTTGTAAATTTTTTTCAATCTCAGCCTCAACCAATAAAGCTATTTTAGGATTCATCTTTTGTATCTTTTGTCTCCTACTTAGCATTTTCCTCACGAACAATATTATGTGTGACTATCTTAGGATCATTACCTGACATATTTGAATAATCCCAAACAAATATTTTAGGGGTGATCTTCTTTTCCATCCTCATCAAGACACTTTCCAATTTGAATCACTTATTCTTCATTAGATAGGTCCATTAGAACATCTAGGGTATCTCCCACAAGTAATGCATTATGATTTGGATGAGATGTTTTAGTTTCATCTTGTTCATCATATCATTTTTTTAATTTCTCACCACATGCTTTTGTGTTCAAACAATAAATAACTCTTTGATTATCATGATAGGTGGGTGAAGTGTCATTTATTCCCAAAACTTCTCCTAGGGACTCATCATCTTGAAAAATATCCAGTGACATGTTCTCACATGTAGTGTCTATCAATTCCAAGTGCACCGGTTTCAAATTTGTTTTAGGAGAATCTTTCATGATAACATTGACATTAAGTGAAGATATTTTTGATGCTTTTTTTTCTTTTGAAGGGAAATATACAAGACCTCTTGTTGTATCTTGTGTATTAAGCTCTATAGGAATGAAAATTCTTTGTTCTTTCACTCCACATCCTTTTCCATTATAGCCAAAAAAAATTAAAAGTTGGTACCCTCTTCCATAAATTTTCTCCATTTCTTTCGAGGAAGGTGATTTTTATAGTTAGTTTCATCATAGGTAGATGTATAATCCATGTTTCCCTCATTACTAGAAGTTGTGAACTCTTGTATCTTAGATATTTCAATATTGGATTGTGTTGATACCATCGCTGCTTCTTTTCCTTTTTATTTTTCTTTCTCTGCTATCTTGTATTCTCCCATGAATGTAGGTGTGAAATCCAATGACCCCCAATAATCATCCAACAACTTTTTCACTGATGGAAGATATTCATATATCTATTTTTTTGGAAAAGGTTCCACTTTGGAAGTGGGTATTAATGTTCTCAAAGGACATTTTATCCACTTTGTGGTTTGTAAACAACTTTCAGATTTTGGATCAACTTTTATCGTGTAAACCTTATTGTTGTAAGTGTATTTCAGCATATGGTGTAGCGTTCAAGGAAATCCATTCTATTAGACACATAGGGCAACTAAGAGGGGGGGTGAATGAGTTGTATATTAAAATCATCAAACCCTCATAAATTATTAAACCCTTATTAACTTTCAAATCCTTATTAAGCATTGGTTGAAAATAAACATATGAAACATGAACACAACAACACCATACACAAGAGAACACCAGATTTATGTGGAAAACCCTAATTAGGGAAAAAGCATAATGAGGATTAGCTCACATATATATATGAATAGAAACACCGAATATAATAGGATCATTCCCAAAAAGGCTCATTACCCGAAAAAGAAGAAAGATTCACTACTAAGGACTCACTACCCAAAGGACTCATTGTTTGGAAGAAAGAAGAATAAAATAAGACTGTTATAGAGAGATTCACTATCTTAGAGAACTAGAAAAAATCCACCACTAAAACTTTACACCATCTGCAACCTTTGGCTCACTGCTTCCAACAACTTTAAGCACACTAAAAATGTAGACAATTTCTACTCACTACATCTAATAGCCATAGGAATTTAACCTCACACTCATATCACCACACTTGATCACATTCACACCATACAACACTTGTACCTCTACCACACACATCTCCAAAAATTAACCTTGCTTATATATCCTCCACAACCTCAAAAACTTTCTCCATGTTGGCATCAATGAAATGTATGCACCTCAAACGTGCAACCAACAAATAGGGTGACACAAAACACTTCCACAATGGAAATAAGTGAAGGTAGACAACACCAAGGGTTAACTAGGATTGAAATCTACACTGACACGCTTCACCATGCTTCCAAAAATTAAAAAACAAGCTCCGCAATTAATGCTAGCATGCCAAGTCATCTAAACCTTTACTAACACTAACAAGCAACCACTTACAAACCTTTTCAGGTCTAGAAACACCATGTAAACCACATAGAAACATTCCACAACTACAACACCATCAAAATATTTAAAAATACTAATGCAACCACCTAAAAATAAGAACACTTAACATTCTATCCAACCAGCAATACTACCATAGGAATACAAATCACTAACCAACCTTGTAGAACACCTAAACACACAAAATCAAAGGGAAGGTAGGTACAAACAACAATAAAAAGTTCCCAAATCTGAAAGAGAAGAAGCCTCAACATGCAGAAATGCAGAGCAATTCCATTTCTCCCAGACAACCTTCTTCACAAGCAACCCATTATCAATCACAACTTCCATTGCTGCATGATCCAAAACCTAAAAAATTGGATATAACACCTTTGAAAACCTCTAATCATCACATCCAAACTGCACAATAATATCTTAAACCATGAAGAAATTTGGAGCGCAATATTGAACACACCTCTATCACACTACACACTCTTTTATTCATTTTTTCTCAAAAACACTTGGAAACCAAGTGAACCAGCTGCATCAACAACACCACAAACACCTTCTCAACATATCTATAGCATCTACAACACCCTCTCAATAGCAAAAACACTTCTCAACATGACCACACTAGAGGTTGACATCAAATCACACTAATGAAAACATAGTGCAATAATCTCCAACAATCTTCTTGACCATACTGGAGATTGACATCAATGACAAATCTAATGACAACACCAACAAATCTCCAAAATATTCATCTCATGAATCCATGGTCTACCCAAGATAAGATTATATGAAATTTCTTAGGGCATAACATGGATAGGGTTTTGTAATGTAACTTTACCTAGTTTTACAGGTAATGTTATTACACCAAGCAATTGCTTCCCACATTATCGAAATTATGGATAGATAAAGAATTTGGTTGAATTTTAGTCTTGTCCACTCCAATTCTATCCAAAAGATTCACACTACAAACATTCAATCCTGAACTATTATCCACAAGAGTACACCTAATCCAAACCTTGTTGATAACATACAATATCATCAAAGAATCATTTGGTTTGTATCTCTAATGGAGGCAATTCACTTTGATGACAAAAAATATCAATATTGATTGAGTTTATACCTTGAACTATGGGTGCTACATAATTTGGTTACGCACTAGGAGGGACCACAATTTTTAGTAAATAATTTTGAAGCATACCATGGTAGGTAGGTGATGTTTGAAAGAGGTACCACAGGGAAATCTTAGTAGGAGTGTTACAGAGTTGTTCCACAAGATCATGATCCTTTCAAACTTTTGGAGGTAAAAAAGGTGCATTAGGAAAAATGGGATGTGGGAGTGGTATCTGATGG
>CM021108.1:272714448-272799013 GCA_007115665.2 Sequoiadendron giganteum | reverse complement strand
ATGGATGCAATGATGGCAATACTAATGATATGATATGAACTAGTAATGAAGGAAAGACTAATGATATTGATATGTATCAAAATAGATGGGAAAGATGGTTTAGAATCACATACAAAGCATGTTTCCAGGTTTTCACCATATGTTTTGGTTGCACTTTTGTTTTTGTGTTTTCCTATTTTTTGTATTTTTTTGTATTTTTTATTTCTAAGACACTTGTTTGCCAGGTTTTCATCAAGGAAACCATTTTCCAAAAGTTTGACCTATGCACTAGGTAATTCAAGTATAGAACTTTATGAGATGGATACTATTGATAGGTTCATCAAAAAAATCCCTCTTTGTTATTGATAGTTGATAGGCTCCTAATCCGTACACTGATATGATGACAAAGGGACCTAGCTAGTTAGGTTCAAACTTCCCTTTCTTTTCCCTATCTTGCTAATTTCTAGGGTTCTCTTTTAGGACCAAATCGCCAACCTGAAAGACTCTAGGTTTTACCCTATGATTGTAGCTCCTTGATATTCGTTGTTGATATGTCGTGAGATGATTGATAGCTTGTTGATGATGCTCATCCAACAATTTCAGTTCTTGAAGTGTGGACACCCTATAGTCCTCATTTGAAATGATTCCTCTTAGTGATACACAGAGTGATGGAATATCTACTTCAATGGGTATTATGGCCTTTGATCCATATACCAAGGCATATGGTGTAGCTCCTATTGGTGTTCTGATGCTGGTTATGTAGGCCCATAGTGAAGGATTAAGTTGAACATGCCAATCACGTCCAACATCGTTAACTATTTTCTTGAGTATTTTTAGAATTGTTTTGTTAGAGGCCTCTACTTGGCCATTTCCCTGAGGATAGTACGGTGTTGAGAAACAATGTTGGATATGAAAATTCTCACATAATTCTTGGAAATCCTGGTTTTTGAATGGCCGTCCATTATTAGTGATAATAGATTGAGGTATGTCATACCGATAGATTATGTAATTCAATATGAATGACGGGATTTGTTTTCAAGTAATAGTTGTAAGATGAACTGATTCTATCCATTTTGTAAAGTATTATGTTGTTGTGATTATGAACTCGTGTTCATTGGATGAAGATGGATTTATCTTTCCTACCAAATCTAGTCCCCATTGACAAAAGGGCCATGTTGATTTGAATGGATGCAATTCTTGAGCTGGTGCATGGATCAAATTACTATGAATCTGACACTTTTGGCATTTCTTTACAAACAAATAAGACTCTTTCTCCATACATGGCCAATAATATCCTAAACGGAGGAGTTTCTTTGCTAGAATTATACCAAGCGAATGAGTGCCACAAATACCCTCATGAACCTCATGCAAGTCCATCTCAAATTTGTCATGTTCTAAAAATCAGAGTAAGTTACCATCTAGACCTCGACGATAAAGGATGTCAGCGATTAAAATATGTCGGGCGAATTGGTGGATGAAGTTGCGTTTTTGGTTCTTGGAAGATCAGGAGGGAGGATATTGTCTTTTAGGTAAGCATAGGTTTTCTAATAGATGGAGGATTCAATGGTATCTAAATGGAATATGGTACTAGATTCTGAACTATTATAAGAAGGACATGATACTTGCTCTACCATAAACTCATAATGACCATGTTTCTCTGGTAATTGTAAGAGTGAAGCAATTGTTTCCATAGCATTTGCCGCTTTGTTCTCTGCCCTTGGAATTTGATCAAATTTGATATTGACAAAAAAATGTTATACATCATCTATTTTTTGTTTATAGGGCATCAAATTTTCATCTTTCGTCTGATACTCGTCATTTACTTGATAAATGACTAGTTGAGAATCCCCATATACCTGTAATTCTGTGATCTTCCATTCAATTGCGATTTTGACCCAAAATATTAATGCTTTATATTCTGCCACATTATTGGTACATTGAAACATCATTCTATAATATTTTGGGATGGTGTGTCCTTGGGGAGTGATGAACAAAATCCCTGCTCCAGATCCTCGTTGTGTATATGATCCCTCAAAATATAATATCCATTATTGTGGCATCATTGTCAGCATGTCCACATTTGGAAACTCCATTGTCATAGGTTGATCATCTTGCAAAGGAGCCTCAGCCAATTTTTTTGATGATTACTTGACCCTTGATGGCTTTTCTTTCCACATATTGAATATCAAACTCACTTAAAATCATGACTCATTTGGCTAGTCTACCTGTTAAGGCAGCCTTACTGAGTAGATATTTTAAGGGATCAATTTTTGCTATGAGCCTGATTATGTGAGTCAATATATAGTGTCGCAACTGTTGAGTACCAAATACCACCACCAAGCAAGATTTCTCAATGAAAGTGTAGTTTATTTCATAGCCATTTAAATTTTTTTTGATGTAGTAGATGGCATGTTTCCTTCCTTCATAATCTTCTTGTGTCAATAATGCTCCTAAAGAGATATATGTTGTTGCAATGTACAGTATTAGAGGTCTTCCTTCTGTAGGTGGCATAAGAATAGGCGGTGATATCAGATATTGCTTTATTTGGTTGAATGTTGTTTCACACCCATTATCCCATTTGAATATAACATTTTTATCCAATAGATGATTAAATGGATGAATTTTGTCCACCAATTGGGAGATAAATCTCCTGATTGATTGGAGCCTTCCTTGTAGTGACCTGAGTTGATTGATGTTTCTAGGTGGTGGCATTTCCATTATTTCCTTAACTTTTGTTGGATCTACTTCAATGCGCTTTTTTGAGACTATGTATCCCAAGAGTTTTGCTGATGTGACCCCAAAGACACATTTCTTAGGTTTTAGCCTGACATTGAACTTCTCTAGCCTTGTGAAGATTTTGCTCAGGATATCCAGATGTCCCTCCCTAGAACAATATTTATCCAGAATATCATCCATGTAATCCCCCATAAAGCTGTACATAATATCATGAAAAAGTGTGGTCATTGCTCTTTGATAGGTTGCCCCTGCATTTTTCAAACCAAACGGCATGAAATTCCAGCAGAAGGTTCCCCATGGACATGTAAATGTAGTATTCTCCTGATCTTCTAGAGCTATCTTAATTTGGTTGTATCCAGAGAAACCGTCCATTATTGACAACATGGCATGCCTTGTCGTTAAGTCTACAATGATGTCTATATTAGGCAATGGGAAATCATCCTTTGGGCATGCCTTATTCAGGTCCCTGAAATCTATATATATCCTTATGCTATTGTCCAGCTTTTTGATAGGTACCATATTTGATATCCATTTGGCATAATCAATAGACCTAATGAATCCAACATCTAATAATTTCCTTAGCTCAGCCTTTACCATTAATGCGATATGGGGATGCATTTTTCTCAATTTTTTCTTTACAGGCTTGATTCCTGTAGGTAAAGACAAATGATGCATTAGAAGATTTGGGTCCAAACATGGCATATTGGAATATGAACAAGCAAATTTAATGCTTCTTTCCTCAAAGAATTTGATAAATTCTGGTTTCTCTTGTTCTATCATAGATTCTACTAGATGTAAAATATTTTCTCTTTCTTTAGTGTCAATGTTTACAGACTGTGTTGGCTCCACTAGAATTGATGACCATTCATGATAATTCTCTATAAGAGTGTCAAATCTCCCATCTTTCAGTGCCTCAGAGAGGTTTTCACCGTCAGATACGTTCTTTATTTTTTCTTTTTCAAGATCTAATGCTGCCATAGAGTGGTTTTCACCATTAGATCCATTATTCCTATTTTTGATTTTGCAACTGGAAGATTTGACACCCTCCCGCCAAGTCACATTTCTATGATAATTATGGATAGAACTTGTACCAAGTTCGTCACAACATAGGAAATTTATGATGGCATCATCATTTGCAAATATGGGTACATTTAAAGGTTCAATAGGTTCCCAATCAATAAGTTCAGGATGGACTAAAGGCATGAAGTCATCGGATTGACTTAGGTTAATGGGGGTAAGTGTTAGGATAGCTATGTCATCATAGTCATTATTAGGGATGTCAAGATCAATGATGGTACCCTCTTCAAGATCATCTAGTTCACTCGATGTCTGTTCATCCCCACTTGAGTCATCGATATTTTGTGATCCTAATACGAATGGTCTAGACCCAGAGTCCCATCCCTCCTCACGTGTAGGTGCATATTTTTTTATTACATCAATTTGGATATCTGAATAAGATATATCAGAACACAAATCCCATTCATATTCATTAGAATCCATTTTAGAGCTATCTCTAACCTGAAGGATTCTTTCAACAACCTTCTTTATCATTTCTTGTTTTTGTTCTTCTGAGTATCCCAGTCCTGTCTTATCTTTTAAATAAAGAGTAAGAGGCCGAATAGGTTCTATGATGCCTTCCTTCCTTTTTCCACTAGGTCCCTGTCCTTCATAACCCATTTTTTCTAGAATAGCCTTCCCTTTTCCATACTTATCAGTGTTGATGTTGATGTCTGTTGATGTCGATGGTTCTCCCTCTTTGTATAACCAATCGAGGATAGCTTTGTCATTTGATTCTTCTTCTGTAGTACTGGCTTTTACAAGTCTTTCTTCTAGAACTGTGACACGTAGTGATGTTCGATGTTCGATCATTGATGGTTGGCCATATGTCTTTGGAGATGGCATCAATTGTGAAAGATTAATCGATTTCTCAATAGAATATTGTCCCATTCCCTTGTCTGTCAGTTGGACCTATTCTTGAAATTTTTGTGATAAATAATTTTGGGGATCTTGATTTTCTGTCAATTCAATTTCAACAAGACTTTTGTCTTTTGATTTATCCTTTTTCTCAACCCACTTGGTGGTGATATTTGGACGTTTTTCCTCATTTGATGACTTTGAACTGCATGCTTCCCTATTGTGAGGCACAAAGGTATCTTGAGAGATTCTGAGTGTGTCACAATGCTGAGGATGATTATAATCGGCTGATATAGTCACCTCATATCCATTTACTAAGAATTTTAAGCATTGGTGATATGTGGAAGGTACTTCCTGCATTTCATGAATCCATGGGCATCCTAAGAGTATGTTGCAAGTTAACTCTTTTTCTAGTACCTGTCATGCTATGTATTTCATCATCGGTCCCACTTGAATGGGTACCATAATCATTCCCTTAGAAGATCTCTCTTCCTCATCATATGCCTTTATTGTCATTTTCCTTCAGGCATCAATAGCATTATTTGAATACCCTAGTGCATAGATTAACTTTAGAGTGAAAATGTTCAAACCAGCTCCCCCATCTATTAAGAGTCTTTTGACACTATGTTTGTGGATTAAGACTTCGATATGGAGTGTGGTGTTATGGGGATGGTTAAGTGACACATCATCCTATTCAGAGAATGATAGATAGTGTGGTGTAGTCAAATTTCCCACCATAGCTTGGAATTGGAAAACATCTAGATTTTTTTGGTACCATAGTGGCAACTAGTGCTTGTTCTAGAACCTCCTTATGTGATGGTGATAGTTTGAGGAGTTCCAGTATTGATATTTGCGTTGGAATGTTTTAAAGTTGATCGACAATGTTGTAATGAGATGGAGGTGGAGTTATGTTTTTAGGCGCAAATCCCTTTAAGACTACCTTGGATTGTCCCCTTGTCACTACATTTACTAGTTGATAGTCCTATCATTCTCTGATTTTTAAAATGTTTATTTGATTTTCAGAGACTTGTATGCTTGGGAGAAAATCCAAAAGGGTCATTGGTTTTGTGTTTTTCCATGTTATGACCAATGGTATTATCATTTTCCACTTTGGTAAGACAAAGGATTGTGGTATTGTAGACATGATTGATATTTTTACCTTTCCTGTTTGTAGAAGGGTATGCTCCTTTGTCATAGTTTGGTAAAGGTTCCTTGAAGGCTGTATGATCATTATTGTTTTGGTGTCCCTCTACATATACCTTGTTATTGTCGATCAGATCTTGAACTGTGTGTTTTAACTCCATGCAATCATTAGTTTTGTGGCCTTTATTATTGTGGAAGTTGCAATAATCTACATCATTCCACCATGGTGGTTTGAACTTTGGATCCCAGAATCTCTCTTCCCGTGTAGTGATAAGACCACTTGTGACTAGTTCTTTCATCATTGATTCCAATATTTGGCCTAAAGGTGTGAGCCTACATCGGTTTGATGATTTTTGGTATGTTTGCGGTTTTGTGATTTTGTTGTTTTGAATGACATTTGTCATGATGATTTTATTGTTGTTTTGATTTTTTTTGAAGTAGATGCTGTCAAGTTGAAAAGTGGTTTCGAATTTTTTAAATCATTTATCATTTTGTTGGTCCCCGTATTTTTGTTCTTTTGCCAAAATGTTGGTTTGTCATTGTTGGGTTATTGATTTGAGGAGTTTGTGTTATTTGATTTGTCGTTGTAATGTTTACTAACCTCTCTTTTGACCAGAACTTCTTCAATCTTAAGGCCATTTTCTATCACCTTTTGGAACGTAGGAGGACATTGTAATTCAAGTCTATAACTCATCTCGTCTATCAAATTGTCAATGAACAACTCCATTTTCTCTTCCTCAAGAATGGAGCGAGGATATCTAGCGAATACTCATCGCCATCTTTGTAAAAAGGAAAAGAATGTCTCCCCTTTGTTTTTTTTCATGTTATATAGATCCTTTATCGTGACATCATGTTGGATGTTAAAATAATATTGGGAGATGAACCTATTGACGATCTCTTCAAAGGTTCGTATTCCTGGTTGTAATTTGGAAAACCATTCCATACATTGCCCTCCTAAACTTCTAAAAATAACCTCATGAGGTAACTTTCCTCTTGTGCAAACTCTAGGCTCATGGTTTTGAATTCGTAGATATGATCGATTGGATCTGTCTTTCCATTGTATTTGTCATACTTGGGGAATTCACAGTGCCGAGGAAAAAGTATCATGTCGACTATTGAGTCAAAAGGATAAGGACAAATGTCCTGTAATGCATACCTTTTGGTGTTTCCTTTTGTCATGTCCTGTATTTGTTGTTGTAAGTTCTGCATTTGGGTTGTTAAGGCAACAATCGGATCTACACCTTGTGTGTGTTGTGGTATTTAAGTTTCGCTTGTTCCAGGTGCTTCTTTTAGGAAATTTACATCAAAGACTTTGGGAAGCTTAGCACCTTATTCAACCAACATTAAGAGGTATTTATCCATGTCTTGCTCTAAGATCTTTTCCATTAATTTATGAAATTTTGGATCTTGTTGGGCTGTTTGTATGTCTTTTGGAGTTATTTCATTTTTGTCACTTTGATGTAGACTATTCCAAGGATTTTCTTCTATCATTGTATTTGATGTTTCAAGTTCCTTTTCTAAGAGCCTATGTTTTTGTAACCTGGTGAAGATTGGAATTCAAGTGTTTTGTTGTTTCTACCAAACTTTAATCCTCTATGTTGGAAAATGTCAAGTGAATTTTTAACAAAGTCAAATAAGATGATATATCTTATTGATAAGAATAGGTTAAAAATTTGAATACTATGCCTTGTTTCATGATAATAGGATGATAATATTCTAATGATGAAACTTTAGCGTAATAATCAATATTTTGTTTTGATTTGACACTTTATGATTTGCAAGATCTACATTTTAGTTGAAAAGACTGGTAACTTGTAGGAACCTATCTAATTTTGGTTTGTAGATAGTGACTCTATTAAAAAGATACTTTTGTTTTGACAAAAATTCGTGTTTAGATGACAAACAAAATGATTGATATGTTTTGGAATTCTTTGTTTGGAAAGCGCTAGAACAAAGTTCAGGAGCGCTAAAATAGGACTTCGAAGCGCTATTTTGGAAAAACACAAAAATAGAGTTTAAAAGCACTGAAACAGATGATGGAAGTGCTATCTTTATGGATGTGCTAAAACAATACTTGAAAGCGCTGAAACAGTGCTCAGAAGCGATATTTTATAAAAACGCTATAACAGTTCTCGGAAGTGCTGAAACAGTGCTCAGAAGCACTATTTTGTGGAATCGCTATAACAGTGCTCGGAAGCGCTGAAACAATAATCAGAAGTGCTATTTTGTGGAAGCGCTAAAACAGAGTTCCAAAGTGCTGAAAGAGATTTCTAGAGTGCTAAAACGGAGGGTGGATGGTTAAGACTCTTTATTAAAAAAATTGATTTGGCCTTGTGGGTATTCTATCATCAGTTGTGGGATGTAGGACTAATGTATGCATTGACTATGATTATGATATTGTGTGAGGGCTCTCCTTTGGAAGAACGCTCATGAATAAAGAGGTTCTATGGTGTAATCAACAGTATAACCTCTAACAAAATTGTGATACCTATGAATGAAGGTTCTGTGTTGTGGTAAGATCTTTCAACTTTGATATAAGAAATTCCTTTTTCTCAAAAGATTTTGGTAACCAAGTGGTCTCTTGGGTTTTTTGACTTTGATGGTTTTCTTGACAAACTTTGTTGATTTCCACTCTCGAATCATGAATTTTTCTACCTTGATTGGAATTTCTATTTTCTAGATGATTCATTACCTAATTTATAATGATTTTGAAAACACAACAAGCAAATTGTAGAATAATTGTTTTAATCCTAGAATCTGAACATATAGTGTATATTCAAGAACCATGAATGGTCCTTATTGATTTTTACTGGTTTATTTTGACAAATATATACTTTCAGAAAGACTCACTCTTCAAGTCAAAAAGGTCATTGTTATACTCCACAGCCCACATCTTAAAATTGTGTTGACTCACACAACCATGTCACCCCCTAGAGGGCGCCTATGTTTTTTTCATTTTCAGGTACGTACTCAAAGTTGGATTTCTCATCCTATGAGCGAACGGTCCTTGGAAATTATATGGTGAGTGTCTTGTGGGCAGATTTTTCCCTCCCCTTGCACTATGAGTATTATAATGTCTAGTTACTGACTTGGCTGGATACTATGCTATGGTTCTTTAGATAGGGTTTATGTGTAGTGCAGCAAATGATAAACTCCCTCAAGAGACCTCCAAATCTTTAGAACAAATTTTTTTAGGATAGTTATCTTGCACACTACCGTCAATTTGTACTTTCATCAACAACTTGCATTTGATTAGTGTGGGTTGGAATCCTTGGCTTTAGGTGTTCTCACTTAGGTCGTTCCCATAGGGTGAGTACTTTTTCCCACTATGACAAGCCTTTTAAAGGTTTTAATAGAAGCGAGAAATTGCATGAAAAGTAAAGGATGAGTTTGGCACTTTGATCACCCAGTTAAGGGGAGAGCATAAGCCTATTCACCACATAAGCACAACAGATAAATGATTCGTTTTAAGCCCAAAAGAAAACTTTTTCTAATCTATGTGAATATTTTGCTTCACAAAATCCATGGTGTCCATTTTAACTAATATAGAAAAAGTGTGATGGCTACCCTAGGATTGATAAATTTTAAACCAAAATGGCTACCCTAGGAATGATAAATTTTAGTCCAAATGCATCAAAATAAAATTATGGCCGCAGTCGCATTGAATCCAGATAAATAATTATAGAAGTGCTAAAATAGTCAATTAAAGTGCTATAGTATTTACCAGATGTGCTAAAATCAAAAGCATTGAAATAGATATCCGAAGCACCAAAGTTGTTCACGGAAGCACTATATCAGCTATACTAGAGATGGGTGATCGATGCAGTGAAACAGTTCATGTAAGCGCTATAGTAGAAGCACTAAAATATTTAGCAGATGCACTATAGTTTTACAGAAGCACCGAAACAAAGCACGAAAGCGCCATAGTTTTCCATGGATGCGCTATAGTTTTTGATGGAAGCGCTATAATTTTTTATGGAAGCACTGAAACAGAACACTCCAGAAACCTGTACAACACTTTTTAGAAAAATTACAAAATATGGAGTTAAGGCCCCACAGTGGGCACCAAATTGTAAGTGTGAATAAGTAAACAAAGTAAAAACACTCCTTAATGAAACATTGTATCAAATATTAAGCAAATAAACTAATATAAAGCAAGAAATCTACTGAAAGCATCTCATTGTCTCATATCTTTAAATATTTATTAAGATATTGTGCTCTCAGATTTAAATAAAACACTATAAATATTAAAATGACAATCTAAAGAATGGAATTATGTTGATGTAATGATGTGAATCTATATGATAATGCTAAATGATAAAAGAAACTACTGTAACATGAATTGACATGGAAAAATATGGATGAAGCTACACGAGCCATGATATGAAAATCTCAAATGTTGGATGTTTGAATTGCTTGGTGCTTGATGATTGATGTTTGATGCTTGATGATTTCCTGCAGAGTAAGATTGCATAAACTTGATAATTTGGATCCTTTCTTTGTTGAATGAAGTCGTATTTATAGATTTCCTGGCAACAGCTTTGCACAGGGGCATCAAAGTAGAGGTTTGGATTCAATCTAGAGGATTGAATGGTGAGAGATGGAGGAGATTGAAAATATTTTGGGAATTTTCTCTACCCATGAAAACACCAGGCAAGAGAATAGGAAGGATTGATGGAAGAGGATTGAGAGATGAATTTCTAATTTGTCTCCAAATCTTCCCGTGAATATTGAATCAATTAATTTAGACATATTTTTGACATAAATTAGACATAGGATATATAATTTGATTTTGAGGAAATATAGAGGAATATTCTTTATGCCTTTATTTAAATACTTTTTATTATTTAAATTAGCAAAAGAGGAATAAATAATTTAATAGAACAAACTATAGAATTTGTTTATAAAATCAAAATAGAAGAATATGGTAATTAATCAATCAAGTGTTTGACCTTTATTAAATTAATTAAGATTGATGTGATAGAATAAAATAGGGGAAATGATAATTAAATCAAACAAAGTATTTAATTTTTTTTATTTAATAAAGATGAAATAATAGAAGAATTAGAAGAATTTAAATGTGAATTTAAACATGAACTATATAAATAAATATTTCTATTTATTCAATAGTAGAGGAATTTAGGATAATTAATCAAATAATTTGTATTTAATTAATCGGATTCTCTAAACCAATTTTAGGTGTATACAGATAACACTCGTTTCATGAGACTATTAGGCAATTTGGTTAAGTGGAACTTAGTTTTAGGAAAGTTTTCACTGTAGCATCCTCTATTATCACTGTTCATTAGTAGTTACAGGTCTAGGAGCTTTCTCATCCCTTTTCTCTTTTGACCTTTCTTTGAAGTAGAAGTTAAGAAAGATTCTAGCATCCTTCCAAAGCTAAATTTGATATTGAAAGTGGAGTTTTCAGATCATAGGAAACTCCACTTGAAGATCCAACTCTTTCCAACTAAGTGAACCATAAATGTCCTTCGTGATTACCAAAAAATCACATCAATCAACTGAGCTATTTTTGCAAGTCATGACTTGACACCCGAGAGACCTTGGCATAATTTTTTGCAGCTTGTTGTAGGAAGCTATCTTTCAAGAGAGGTAGTGCACTTGTGTGCTGCCTGTGTTGAGAAAGTGCAAAAACACCCATCAACAATATATATCTGCCATTTTATTTCCGTATGGCTCTTTTTTAGTAAGCTTGTATGGATTTTTTGGATATATTGTATATAATTTTATCAATATATATCATTGTATAGCCTTACAACTTTTTGATTAAAGAAAATCTTATTTTTCTATTGTCATTCTTGAATGATATTATCATGCTTATTGTGTAGATTGTATGCTTGAATGTTCTAGGCATGGATTTTGTTTACATCTAATACTTAAATAATTATTGTTGATTTCTCAATAAGCTCCATCTAATGTGTATTGTGTAAATAAGCTTTATTCCTAGTCGTTTTTATCCTTTGTAATGCTTCAATTGCTTGTGCTTCACTTATTCACATGTATGCTTCACTTATTCACATGTATACTTCACATATATTATGTGTATTCATGTGTATGCTTCATTCTTATAATGTATAATCATTTGTTCATGTGTATTCTTCATGATTCATGTGCATACTTCATGTATTTGTGTGTGTGTTCCATGCTTGTTAAGTTCTATTGTTATCTAGTGGCAAGGATTTGAACACTAAAAGGTTTCAGATGAACTATAAGAGCTCCTTCCCATTAAAAAGTATCATAGAAAAATGTATTTCTTTTAATTCATGGTTGAGGCTAACATCCAACAACTAATGATTATGATTCTAAAGCTTAGCAATAATTGCATTTACATCTATAGAACAAGTGGATGTTTCAAACCTAATGAGAATATATATACCTCTACGAACTTGTATGAAAATGAATCAAAATACATGATAGTTGTTGATCCAACCAAAAAAAATTATTCATATCTACTAACATGACCATACCTAGCGTAAACGTACCCACCTAAATGTGTTGGAATAGTTTGTCTGGTCACGTGAGTTGTAGAATGAAAGTTGCACCACTTTGCAACTTTACACTGCTTGCATTTCATAAAATTTTCCCCAAGTAAAAAGTTTCCACCATGGAAAAATGTCTCTGAGTTAGCAAAAATTGAGAGAGTTTATTGTAGAGGCGTACAACATTGTCCCATAGGCTCAGATCAGAAATTTCTAAGCATCACGGTGTCTGAGTAACAACTCATCAAAGATTGTAGTCATTTTCCACTTTGGACTCATAAGGGATTCATCTAGTTGAACATAGCTCAGAGTGATTCAACATGTTTGGGTGCAAAAGAGAACCATGCCTAGCTTAAAAGTACCTACCCAGATGCATTGGAGTTCAGCTTGTTTGGTCATGCGATTTGCAGAAAAAAGGTTGCACCACTTTGTAACTTTACACTGATTGCATTTAACAATTTTTCCCCTAAGCGAAAAGTCGCCACGATGGGAAAATTCCTTTGACATAGAAAATCGAGAGAGGTTACTATAGAGGGGCCCAACATGATCCCATAGCCTTAGACGAGAATTTTCTAAGCATCATGGTGTTTGAGTAACAACTCATCGAAGATTGTAGACATTTTACACTTTGGAATACTGAAAGATTCATTCGGTTGAACGTAGCTCAAAGAGATTCAGTGTGTTTGGGTGAAAAAAAGGACTATGCCTAGTGTAAACATACCCACTCGGATACATTAGAACAATATGTTTGGTCATGCGAGTTGCAGAATGAAAGTTGCACCACTTTGCAACTTTACACTACTTGCATTTGACAACTTATTCCCCTAGCGAAAAGTCTCCACCATGAGAAAATACAACTGAGTTAGTGAAAAATGAGAGAAGTTATTGTAGAGGGGACCAACACAATCCCTAGGCTCAGACGAGAAGTTTCTAAGCATCATGGTGTTTGAGTAACAACCCGTTGAACATTGTAGCCATTTTCCACTTTGGACCCATAAGAGATTCAATCGGTTGAACATAGTTCATAGTGATTCAGTGTGTTTGGGTGCAAAATAGAACCATTCATAGCATAAATATACCCATCTAGATGTGTTGGAATAGTTTTTTTAGTCACGCGAGTTGCAAAATGAAAGTTGCACCACTTTGCAACTTTACACTGCTTGCATTTGACAACTTTTTCTTCAAGTGAAAAGTCATCGCCACGAGAAAACACCTATGATTTAGAAAAAACTGAGAGAGGTTATTGTAGAGGGGCCCAATATGATCCCTTAGGCTTAGAAAAGAATTTTCTAAGCATCACGGTATCTGAGTAAAAATCCATCGAAGATTGCAACCATTTTGCACTTTGGACTCATAAGGAATTCGGTTGATTGAATGTAGCTCAAAGTGATTCGGTGTGTTTGGGTGAAAAATAGTACCATTCCTAGCATAAAATTACCCACTTAGAATCATTGGAACACTTCATTTGGTCACGTGAGTTGCAAAATGAAATTTTCACCACTTTGCAACTTTACACTACTTGTATTTGACAATTTTTCCCCAAGATAAAAGTTGCCAACATGGGAAAAACGCCACTAAGTTAGAAAAAAATAAGAGATTTTATTTTAGAGGGGACAAACTTGATCTCATAGGCTTATATGAGAATTTTCTAAGCATCACAGTGTCTGAGGAACAACCCGTTGAAGATTGTAGCCATTTTGCACTTTGGACTCATAAGAGATTCAGTTGATTGAACATAGCTCAGAGCGATTCAGTGTGTTTGGGTACAAAAGAGGACCATTCATAGCATAAATATACCCACTCAAATGCATTGGAATATTTTTTTTGGTCACGCGAGTTGCAGAAAAAAGTTGCACCACTTTGCAACTTTACTCTTCTTGTATTTGTCAATTTTTTCCCCAAGCAAAAAGTCACCACCATAGGAAAACACCTCTGAAATAGAAAAAACTAAGAGAGATTATTGTATAGGGGCCCAAAATGATCCAATAGGATCAAACAAGAAGTTTCTCAGCATCATGGTGTCTGAGTAACAACCCGTTGAAGATAGCATCCATTTTTCACTTTGGACTCATAAGGGATTTTGTCAATTGAACATAGCTCGGAGCGATTCAACGTGTTTGGCTGTGAAAAAAGACCATTCCTACCATAAAAATACCCATCCAGATGCATTGAAATATATTTTTTGGTCATGCAAGTTGTAGAACAAAAGTTGCATCACTCTATAAATTTACACTACTTGCATTTGACAACTTTTGCCCCAAGTGAAAATTTGCCTCCAAGTTATAAAAAATTGTGAGAGGTTATTGTAGAGGGGCCTAACACAATACCATAGGATTAGAAGAAAAATTTCTAAGAATCATGGTGTTCGACTAACAACCCATCAAAGATTGTAGCCATTTTGTACTTTGGACTCATAAGGTATTCAGTCGGTTGAACATAGCTCAGAGTGGTTCGGTGTGTTTGGGTGTGAAAGAGGACCATTCCTAGCATAAATATACCCACTTGGATGTGTTGTAATAGTTTGTTTGGTCAAGAGAGTTACAAAATGAAATTTGCACCACTTTGTAGCTTTACATTGCTTGTAGTTGACAACTTTTGCCCCAAGTGAAAAGTTGCCACCATAGGAAAATGTCTCTGAGTCAGCTAAAACCACTGGAAAATGTCTTTGAAATATTTTTTTTGGTCATGTGAGTTGTAGAATAAAATTTGCACCACTTTACAAATTTACACTGCTTGCATTTGACAACCTTTTTCCTCAAGCAAAAAGTCGCCACCACGGGAATGTTGGTGTAATTAATTGTTTAATTACACTTTATTAAGTTTACTTAGGTTTTTCTTAGGTAATAATTAGTTTACTGAATTAATAAATAATCTTTATTTAGTTGAGTTGTTTTAGGTCAACATTAGGGTTGCATACATTGTTTTTACAAAGCAAATCATCTCTTATAATATCTTAATTTTGAATATATCAATTTGGACATCTTCATCTAAAGCTCTTGTTTTTTATTATTTTTCTCTTCTATGGAAGGTCTTTTGGTTTGCATGTCTGATCTTGGTTTCTACAATGGTATGAGGGTCTTGACATGTAACCCCTTCTCAAATTTTGAAAAAAATCATTGCAGAGTTCGTTCGGGGTTCCTTGATAATTTAATGCCTTGAGTTCATCTATGTGGCATTTTGGATAAGATTGGGCTTCACCATTGGATTCAGAGCGCTAGAAAAAGTCAGGATTGACTTTCATTTTACTGATTTTGGTTATCGTTGAAGAAATATGTAAGGATTTCAAGTTCGATGATTTTTTGGAAGCTCTGAGAGTAGCCTATTTTTCAGAGCATCTTGGAGCAAAATGAATATCGCCATCGCATTTGCAACACCCCAAAACCCTAAAAATGCTTGTCAAATCATCAATTTTTGAGCAGTTGGTTTTTGAGGCAAAAATGTTTTCCCAGGGAGGTTGTACAACCTCCCAACACGTTTTTCGAGGCGTGGATTTCAAAAAAAATAAAAATAATTTTTTTTTTGCAGGAAAACTTGCACCTCCAGTTCAAGTCTACCCGCCATTGGGCAGCTGCCGGTCCGCCACCGCTACTAATCTCCACCTCCGCTGCTCCGTCAACTAGCATTTTAGCCCCCGTGGGCCCAGTCAACCCCGCTGAGGTTCTATGGGGGATGGGGAGCTCCATGCCTGGCCCTTGGCCAACTCAAGCCGCTGCCTTGGTCACATGGGTGACCAGGGGCCAATTTTTTTTTTGTAGGGGGTCAAATTTATGCGATGACGACCAGATGACCATCAAATTTATGCTCAAGAAACGTTGATGCCATCATGATGTCATCGGCTTGTATGGTCCTCTTTGGCCTCTCCTAGCCCCATTTTTCCTTAAAGGAGAATTGTTTTTCTTTTTGGCATAACTTGGGCATACGGTATCAAAATCGAGAAAACGAGATATTGCCGGAAAGTTGGTTCCAAGCATTTTCTAGTGGTGCAATTTATTTTTTAGTATTTTTCTGTTTTACAGAATTTATTTCTATTTGAATTCAGGTGTTCATTTATTGCTTTCGAGCTCATAACTTTTTGCCACGATCTCTGATTTTCACTATCTTTGCAACATTGGAAAGGTATTAAGGAGTTCTATGTTGTTTTCCAAGCAATTGTTTATGTATCTATACCAAGTTTATCATTATTCTAGATTTGTCCCGATGGATTTTTTGGAGATTACTTGGACATTTTGGCAGTTGGGAGGGTGCAACTTGCATCTTTGCACTTCATTTCAGTATCACATCATTCATTTTATCTACTATTGCTTAATATATTCCAAGGTTGTTCCCGTTTTGAATTTTTGAGTGTTCCGTGGCATCGGATCTACTGTTGCATTATTATGATTCTGATATGATTTCTTGTAAATAAAAGTATCTTTTCTTGTTTGTTGGATTTAGGTTCCAGTGTTACTCCATAGTGTTCTTCTAGTGCTTCTTTGTAGCAGGTCATTTCATTGAGGAAGGTGGTTGTCCCACTAGGTTCTCTCTTTTTTCTCTTACTGTTTCATTGCATTTGTACATGGGTACCTGATCAGGCCTTGTTGTCGAGACCCATTCATTCTTTCTTGCATTCATCTTAGTTTTTAGGTGCATGCTTTTTTAGTCTCCCTAAGTTTCACTTAAGGGAGGGTGTTGGTGTAATTAATTATTTAATTACACTTTATTAAGTTTACTTAGGTTTTTCTTAGGTAATAATTAGTTTACTTAATTAATAAGTAAGCTTTATTTAGATGAGTTATTTTGGGTCAACATTAGGGTTGCATACATTGTTTTTATAAAGTAAATCATCTCTTGTAATATCTTAATTCTAAATATATCAATTTGCACATCTTCATGCAAAACTCTTGCTTTTTATTATTTTTCTCTTCTTTGGAAGGCCTTTTGTTTTCATGTTTGATCATGGTTTCTAATAGGGAAAACACCTTCAAGTTAGTTAAAACTGAGAGAGTTTATTATAGAGGGGCGCAACACAATCCCATAGACTTAGAAGAAAAGTTTCTAAGAATCATGGTTTTCAAGTAACAATGTGTTGAAGATTGTAGCCATTTTGCACTAGACTCACAAGGGATTTAACTGGTTGAATGTAGCTCAAATCAATTCATTATGTTTGGGTGCAAAAGAGGACCATGTCTAGCATAAACATACCCAACTAGACATGTTGGAATAGTTCACTGAGTCACACAAGTTGCACTACTTTGCAACTTTACACTACTTGCATTTGACAAATTTTTTTCCAAGTGAAAAGTCACTACCACGGGAAAATACTTCCAAGTTAGCCAAACCCGAGAGAGGTTATTGTAGAGGGGCCCAACGTGATCCCCTAAACTCAGATGAGAAGTTTCTACGTGTCACGGTATCCGAGTAACAATATGTCAAAGATTGCATCCTTTTTGCACTTTGGATTCATAAGGGATTCAGTCAGTTGAATGTAGGTCAAAGTGATTCAACATGTTTGGGTGTGAAAGAGGATAATTCCTAGCATAAAAGTAGTTAGTTAGACATGTTGGAACAATTCATTTGGTCATGCAAATTGCAAAATGAAAGTTGCACCACTTTCCAACTTTACACTACTTGCATTTGACAACTTTTTCCCCAAGTGAAAAGTCACCACCACTGGAAAAAGCCTCTAAATTAGAAAAAACTGAGAGAGGTTACTATAGAGGGGTCCAATATGATTTCATAGCCTTATTAAAAAAAATTCTAAGTGTCACGGTGTTTGAGTAATAGCCTATCAAAGATTGCAGCCATTTTGCACTTTGGACTTATAAGGGATTCAACTGGTTGAATGTAGCTCAGAGTGATTCGATGTGTTTGCATGTGAAAGAGGACCATTCCTAGTGTAAAAATTCCCTCTTACACATACTGGAATAGTTTTTTTAGTCACACGAGTTGCAGAACGAAAGTTGCACCACTTTGCAACTTTACACTACATGTAGTTGACAACTTTTCCCCAAGTAAAATGTCACCACCATGAGAAAATGCCTCTAAGTAAGAAAAAACTGAGAGATGTTATTGTAGAGGGGACCAATGCAATCCTATAGACTCAAACAAGAATTTTCTAAATATCACAGTGTCTGAGTAACAACTCGTCGAAGATAGCAGCCATTTTACACTTTGAACTTAAAGGATTTAGCTGATTAAATGTAGATTGAAGCGATTCAGTGTGTTTGGGTGAGAAAGAGGACCATGCTTAGAATAAATGTACCCAACTAGATGGGATGGAATAATTTATTTTCTCACATCAGTTGCAGAATGAAAGTTGTACCACTTTGCAACTTTACATTGCTTGCATTTGACAACTTTTCCCCTAAGTGAAAAGTCATCTTCACACGAAAACACCTTCAAGTTAGAAAATACTGAGAGAGGTTATTATAGGGGAGGCCAACTTGATCCCATAGGCTCAGATGATAATTTGATAGGCATCATGGTGTCTGAGTAAAAACCCATTGAAGATTGCATCCATTTTTCACTTTGGACTCATAAGGGATTCAGTCGGTTTAATGTAGCTTAGAGTAATTCAGCATGTTTAGGTGTGAAAGGGGATCATTAATAGCATAAATTTATCCACCTAGACATGTTTTAATAATTTGTTTGGTCATGTGAGTTGCAAAATTAAAGTTCCACCATTTTGCAACTTTACACTGCTTGCATATGACAACTTTTTCCTTAAGTGAAAACTCGCCACCATCAAAAAATTCCTCTAAATGAGAAAAAACTGAGAGATTTTATTGTAGAGGGGCCCAAAATGATCTCGTAGGTTCAGACAAGAAGTTTCTAAGCATCATAGTGTCTGAGTAATCAATCCGTCAAAGATTGCATCTATTTTGCACTTTGGACTCAAAAGGGATTATGTCGGTTGAACGTAACTCAGAGCGATTCAACATGTTTTAGTGTGAAAGAGGAGCATTCCTAACATAAATATGCCTACTCAAACACATTGGAATAGTTCATTTGGCCATGCGAGTTTCAGAATGAATGTTGCACCACTTTGCAACTCTACACTGCTTGCATTTGATAACATTTTTCCCAAGTGAAAAGTTGTCACCACGGGAAAAAACTTCCGAGTTAACAAAAACCAAGAAAGGTTATTATAGAGGGTTTCAATACAATCTTGCAGTCTTAGATGAGAAGTTTCTAAGTATCATGGTGTTTGAGTAACAACCTGTCAAAGATTGCAGTCATTTTGCACTTTGGACTCATAAGGGATTCAACCGATTGAACGTAGCTCGAAGCGATTCATCATTTTTGGGTGTGAAAGAGGACCATGCCTAGCATAAATGTACCCACCTAAACATATTGGAATATTTCATTTGTTCATGTGAGTTGCAGAACAAAAATAGCACCACTTTGCAACTTTACACTGATTGCATTTGACAACTTTTACTCTAAGTGAAAAGTCAACACCACATGCAAACACCTCTGAGTTAGAAAAAACTGTGAGAGGTTATTGTAGAGGGGCCCAATATAATCCCATAGGCTTACACAATAAAATTTTTAGGCATCATGATTTCCAAGTAACAACCCATTGAAGATTGCAACCATTTTGCACTTTGGAATCATAAGGGATTCTACCGGTTGAACGTAACTCAGAGCGATTCGACGAGTTCAGGCGTGAAAGAGAACCATGCCTAGCATAAATGTGCCCACTTGAATGTATTAGAATAGTTCATTTGTTCATGTGAGTTTCAGAATGAAAGTTACAACACTTTGTAACTTTACATTGCTTACATTTGACAACATTTTCCCCAAGTGAAAAGTGGCCACCACAGGAAAATGCCTCGGAGTTAGCAAAAAAAAAAAGAGAGGTTATTGTAGAAGGGCCCAACACAATCCTATATCCTTAGAAAATAAGTTTCTAAGTGTGACAGTGTCTGAGTAATACCCCGTTGAAGATTACAACCATTTTTTACTTTGGACTCATAAGATTCAGCCGGTAGAACATAGCTCGAAGTGATGCAACATGTTTTGGTGCAAAAAATGACCATACCTAGCATAAATTTACCCACCTAAACATGTTGGAATAGTTTGTTTGGTCACATGAGTTGTAGAATAAAATTTGCACCACTTTGCATCTTTACATTGCTTACATTTGACAACTTTTTCCTTAAGCCAAAATTCACCACCATGGGAAAATACTTCTGAGTTAGAAAAAATTAAGAGAGGTTATTGTAGAGGGGACTAGTACAATATCATAGGCTTAGACAATATGTTTCTAAGTGTTACAGTGTTTGAGTAATAACTTGTTGAAGATTGCATCCATTTTACACTTTAGACTCACAAGGGATTCGTTCAGTTGAACGTAGCTCAGTGTGATTTGGCGTAATTGGGTGCGAAAGAGGGTCATGCCTAGAGTAAAAATACCCACTCATATGTGTTGGAATAATGTTTTTTGGTCACATGAGTTGCAGAACAAAAGATGCACCACTTTGCAACTTTACACTGCTTGCATTTGACAACATTTTTCCCAAATGAAAAGTCACCACCACTAGAAAATACCTCTGAGTTTTCAAAAACTAAGAGAGGTTATTGTAGAGTGGCACAACATGATCTCATAGGCTCAAACAAGAAGTTTCTAAGCATCACGGTGTCTGAGTTACAATGCATTGAAGATTGCAGCCATTTTTCACTTTGGACTTATAAGGGATTCAATTGGTTGAACATAGCTCAAAGTGATTCAGCATGTTTGGGTGAAAAATAGGACCATTCCTAGCATAAATGTACCCATCTGAATGTGTTGGAATAGTTCGTTTGGTCACACAATTTTCAAAATGAAAGTTGCACCACTTTGAAACTTTACACTACTTACATTTGACAATTTTTTTCCCGAGTGGAAAGTCACCAGCATGGGAAAACACCTCTAAGATAGAAAAAACTAAGATAATTAATTTTAGAGGGGCCCAACACAATTCTATAGTCTTAGATGAGATGTTTGTAAGTGTCACAGTGTCCTAGTAATAGTCTATCAAAGATTGTAACCATTTTGCACTTTAGACTCATAAGGGATTCAATAGATGAAACGTAGCTCAAAGTGATTTGGAATGTTTGGGTACAATAGAGGACCAGGCCTAGTGTAAATGTACTCATTCAGATGTGTTGGAATATTTTTTTTGGTCATGCGAGTTGCAGAATAAAAGTTGCACCACTTTGCAACTTTACACTGCTTGTATTTGACATATTTTTTCCCAAGAAAAAACTCACCACCACGGAAAAATTCCTACAAGTTAGAGAAAAAATGAGAGAGGTTATTATAGAGGGGCCCAACATGATCTTATAATCTCAAATGAGAAGTTTCTAAGCATCACGGTGTCTGAGTAACAACCCGTCAAAGATTGCAATCATTTTGCACTTTGTACTCATAAGGGATTCAGTCGATTGAATATGGCTCAGATCAATTCAACATGTTTGGGTATGAAAGAAGACCATTCCTAGCATAAAAATATCCACCTAGATGCATTGGAACAATTCATTTGATCACTTGAGTTATATAATGAAAGTTGCACCACTTTGCAACTTTACACTGCTTGCATTTGACTTTTTTTTTTCCAAGTGAAAAGTCACCACCATTGGAAAGCACCTCCAAGTTAGCAAAAAATGAGAGAGGTTATTGTAGAGGGGCCCAACATAATCTTGTAGGCTCAGATGATAAGTTTCTAAGTGTCATGGTGATTGAGAACCAGGTCATCAAATATTGTAGTCATTTTATAGTTTAGACTCATAAGGGATTCAGATAGTTGAACATAACTCGGAGTGATTCGACATGTTTGAGTGCAAAATAGGACCATTCCTAGCATAAACATACCCACTTGAATGCATCGAAACATTTTGTTTGGTCACGTGAGTTGTAGAATGAAAGTTGCACCACTTTGCAACTTTACATTGCTTGCATTTGATAACTTTTTCCCCAAGTGAAAAGTTTCTACCATGGAAAAATGGCTCCGAGTTAGCAAAAACTGAGAGAGGTTATTGTAGAGGGGTCCAATCCAATCTTGTAGCCTTAGAAATGAAGTTTCTAAGCATCTCAATGTCTGATTAATAGCCCATCAAATATTACAGTCATTTTACACTTTGGACTCATAAGGGATTCAACTAGTTGAACGTAGGTCAAATCAATTCGACATGTTTGGGTGTAAAAGGGGACCATGCCTAAAATAAATTTACCCACTCAAATGTGTTGGAATATTTCATTTGGTCACACAAGTTGTTGAACACAATTTGCACCACTTTGTAACTTTATAGTGCATGCATTTGAAAAAAATTCTCCAATAGAAAAGTCCCCACCATAGGAAAATGCCTCAAAAATGTAGAAACCTAGGAGAAGTTATTGTAGATAGGCCCAATGTGATCTCATAGGTCTAGATGAGAATTTTTTAAGTATCATGGTGTTTGAATAACATCTCATCAAATATTACAGTTATTTTGCACTTTGGACTCAAAAGGGATTTAGCTGGTTGAACGTATCTCCGAGAGATTCGTTGTGTTTGGGTAAAAAAAGGGCCGTGTTTATCATAAAAATACCCACTCAGATGTGTTGGAATAATTCATTTTGTCATGTGAGTTGCAAAATAAAAGTTGCACCACTTTGCAACTTTACACTACTTATATTTGACAACTTTTTCCCCAAGCGAAAAGTCGCCACCATAGGAAAAAACCTCTGATTTAGCATAAATGGAGAGAGGTTATTTGAGAGGGTCCCAAGACAATCCCATAGGATCAGATGAGAATTTTCTAAGTTTCATGGTGTTTGAGTAACTACCCATTGAATATTCCAGCCATTTTGCACTTTAGACTCATAAGAGATTCAATCGATTGAACGTAGCTTGAAGTGATTCAATGTGTTTGTGTGTGAAGAGGACCATTCCTAATGTAAAATTATCCACCAAAATGTATTGGAATAGTTTGTTTGGTCACATGAGTTGCAGAACGAAATTTTCACCACTTTGCAACTTTACATTGTTTACATTTAACAACTTTTTACTTAAATGAAAAATCACCACCACACAAAACCACCTCCAAGTTAGCAAAAATTGAGAGGTTATTATGGAGGGGTCCATTGAAGATTGTAGGCATTTTTCACTTTGGACTTATATGGGATTTAGCTGGTTGAACATAGCTCAGATGGATTTGGCGTGTTTGAGTGTGAAAGAGGATCATGTCTAGCATAAATGTATCCACTAAAACACATTGGAATAGGTAATTTGGTCATGCGAGTTGTAGAATGAAAGTTGTAACACTTTGTAACTTTACATTACTTGCATTTGATAGTTTTTTCCTCAAGTGAAAATTTTTTCACCATGGGAAAACACCTCTGAGTTAGTGAAGACCGAGAGAGGTTATTGTAGAGGGGCCCAACATGATCCAGTAAGCTTAGACAAGAATTTTCTAAGCATCACAGTGTCTGAATAACAGCCAGTCAAAGATTGCAACCACTTTGTACTTTGGACTCATAAGGGATTCCACCAATTGAATGTAGCTCAGAGTGATTCGGCGTGTTTGGGTGTGAAAGAGGACCATGCGTAGTGTAAATGTACCCAATCAAACATGTTGGAACACTTCGTTTGGTCACACAATTTTTAGAATAAAAGTTGCACCAGTTTGGAACTTTACATTGATTGCATTTCACAAATTTTCCCCAAGTGAAAAGTCACCACCATGAGAAAACACCTCTAAGATAGCAAAAATCAAGAAATATTATTGTAGATGGGCTCAACATGATCCCATAGGCTTAGATGAGAAGTTTCTAAACATCACGGTGTCCTAGTAATAGTTTGTCAAATATTGCAATCATTTTTTATTTTGGAATCATAAGGGATTCAACTAGTTGAAAGTAGCTCAAAAAAATTAGGCATGTTTGGATGTGAAAGAGTGTCATTCCTAGTGTAAACATATCCACTCGGATGTGTTGGAACAATTCGTTTGGTCATGCGAGCTGCAGAACGAAAGTTGCACCACATTGCAACTTTACACTACTTGCATTTGACAACTTTTTTTTCAAGCGAAAAGTCGCTATCACAAAAAAAAATCCTCTGAGTTAAAAAAAAATGAGAGAGAATAGTTGTAGAGGGGGACAACTTTATCCCATAGGCTTAGATGAGAAGTTTCTAAGCATCACAGTGTGCGAGTAACAACCTGTCGAGGATTGTAACCATTTTATACTTTGAACTCATAAGAACTTCAACTAGTTGAACATAGTTCATAGAGATTTAGTGTTATTGGGTATGAAAGAGGACCATTCCTAGCATAAATGTATCCAGCTAGATACATTGGAACATTTTTTTGGTCATGTGAGTTGTAGAACGAAACTTGCACCACTTTGTAGCTTTACACTACTGGCATTTGATAGTTTTTTTCCCAAGTGAAAGTCACCACCATGGAAAAATACCTCTGAGTTAGGGAAAACTGAGAGAGGTTATTAAAGATGGGCTCAACATAATTTCATAGGCTCAGATGATAATTTTCTAAGCATCATGGTGTCTAAGTAACAGTCTTTCAAAGATTGCAACCATTTCACTTTGGACTCATAAGGGATTTTTTCGGTTGAACATAGCTCAGAGTGATTCGACGTGTTTGGGTGTGAAAGAGTACCATACCTAGTGTAAAAATACTCACCTAAATGCATTGGAATAGTTCATTTGGTCACACAAGTTTCAGAATGAAAGTTGCACCACTTTATAACTTTACATTACTTGCATTTTACATTTTCCTGAAGTGAAAAGTCACCACAACAGGAAAATGCATATGAGTTAGCGAAAACTGAGAGAGGTTATTGTAGAGAGGCCCAACTTGATCTTGTAGGCTTAGACAAGAACTTTTGAAGAATCATGGTGTCTAAGTAACAACCCTTCAAAGATTGTAGTCATTTTGCACTTTGGACTCATAAGCAATTTTGTCGGTTGAATGTAGGTCATAGCAATTTGACATGTTTGGGTGTGAAAGAAGACCATATGTAACGTAAAAATACCTAGCTAGATGTGTTGGAATAGTTCATTTGGTCACACAAGTTGTAGAAAAAATTTACATCACTTTGTAACTTTACACTACTTGTATTTGACAACTTTTTTCTCAAGTAAAAAATTGCCACCTAGAGAAAATGCTTTCGAGTTAGCGAAAACTGAGATAGGTTATTGTAGAGGGTCCCAAACCAATCTCGTAGGCTCAGATGAAAAGTTTATAAGCATGAAGGTGTCTAAGTAACAACCTATTTAAGATTGCAACCATTTTTCAAATTGGACTCGTAAGGGATTCACCCGGTTCAACATAGCTTAGAGCGATTCAACATGTTTGGGTGTGAAAGAGGACCATTCCTTGCATAAATGTACCCATATGGATGAATGGAATAGTTCATTTGGTCATGCAAGTTGTAGAACAAAATTTGTACCACTTTGCAACTTTACACTGCTTGCATTTGACAATTTTTCCCCAAGTGAAAAGTTTCCACAACGATAAAACACCACTGAATTATCAAAAATCAAGAGAAATTATTGTATAAAAAATAATAATGATCTTGTAGGCTTAGACAAGAAGTTTCTAAGTGTCATGGTGTTTGAGTAACAACCTGTCAAATATTGTAGCAATTTTGCATTTTAGACTCATAAGGGATTCAACCAGTTGAACATAGCTTAGAGTGATTCGTTGTATTTAAGTGTGAAAGAGGACCATGCCTAACGTAAAAATACCCACTTTGATGCATTGGAATAGTTCGTTTGGTCAAGCAAGTTTCATAACGAAAGTTGCACCAGTTTGCAACTTTACACTATTTGCATTTGACAAAAAAATTCCCAAATAAAAAGTTACCATAAATGAAAAAACACCTTTAGTATAGAAAACAAAAAGAGGTTATCATATAGGGACCCAACAAAACCCTATAGGCTTACACGATAAATTCGTAAGTGTCACGGTGTTTGAGTAATAGCCCGTCAAAGATTGCAGCCATTTTGCACTTTGAACTCATAAGGAATTCAACCAGTTGAACGCAGCTAAGAGTGATTCAGCGTGTTTGGGTGCAAAAGTGGACTGTTCCTAGCATAAATATACCCACCCAAATGCATTGGAATAGTTTTTTTTGTCACACAAGTTGGAGAACGAATGTTGCACCACTTTGCAACTTTACACTACTTGCATTTGACAACTTTTTGCCCAAGTCGAAAGCTTACACCATGGGAAAACACCTTTGAGCTAGCCAAATCTAAGAAGGTTATTGTAGAGGGTCCCAACATGATCCCATAAGCTCATATGAAAATTTTCTAAGCGTCACGGTGTCTGAGTAAAATCTCGTCGAAGATTGTAGCCATTTTGCACTTTGGACTCATAAGAGATTCAGTCAGTTGAACGTAGCTCAAAGCGATTCGACATGTTTGGGTGCAAAAGATGACCATTCCTAATATAAACTTACCCACTCAAATGCATTGGAATTTTTTTTTTGGTGAAAAGAGTTGCAAAATGAAGGTTGCACCACTTATCAACTTTACACTGCTTGTAGTTGACACCTTTTTCTCCAAGTGAAAAGTCGTCACCACTAGAAAATATATTCAAGTTATCAAAAACCAAGACAGGCTATTGTAGAAGGGCCCATCGCAATCCCGTAGGATTAGACAAAATATTTCTAAACTTCATGATGTCTGAGTAATAGCTCGTTGAAGATTGTAGTCATTCTGTACTTTGGACTCATAAGGGATTCAACCAGTTGAACGTAGCTTAGAGAAATTAGACGTGATTGGGTGTTAATGAGGACCATGCCTAGCATTAATTTACCCACTCTAATGCATTGGAACATTTTGTTTGGTCACGTGAGTTGCAGAATGAAAGTTACACCAATTGGCAACTTTACATTGCTTGTATTTGACAAATTTTTCTCTAAGTGAAAAGTCGTCACCACTGAAAAATGCCTTTGAATTAGAAAAAATCAAGAGAGATTATTGTAGAGGGTCCCAAAGCAATCCCATAGGTTCAAATGAAAATTTTCTAAGCATCATAGTGTTTGAGAAACAACCCATCAAAGATTGCAGCCATTTTACACTTTAGACTCATAAAGGATTCAGTCGATTGAACGTAGATATGAGTGATTTGGCATGTTTGGGTGTGAAAGATGACTATTCCTAGCATAAATCTACCCTCCCAGATGCATTGGAATAGTTTTTTTGGTCACACAATATGCAGAAAAAAAATTGCACCACTTTGGAACTTTACATTGCTTACATTTGACAACTTTTTTCCCAAGAGAAAAGTCACCACCATAGGATAATGGCTCTGAGATGGTGAAAAATGAAAAAGATTATTTTAGATGGGCCTAACATGATCTCATAGGCTCAAATGTGAAGTTTCTAAGCATCACGGTGTCTCAATCATAGCCCATCAAAGATTGCAACCATTTTGCACTTTGGACTCCTAACGGATTCAATCGGTTGAGCGTAGCTCAAAGTGATTAGGCATATTTGGATGTGAAAAAGAACCATGCATAGTGTAAATGTACCCACCTGGACGTGTTGGAATAGTTCATTTGGTCATGCGAGCTGCAGAATGAAAGTTGCACCACTTTGTAACTTTACACTACTTGCATTTGACAACTTTTTACTCAAGCGAAAAGTTGTCACCACTGGAAAACACCTCTAAGTTAGAAAAAACTAAGAAAATTTATTTTAGAGGGGCCCAACGTGATCAAATAGGCTTATATGAGAATTTTATAAGCGACACGGTGTCCGAGAAACATCCAATCGAAGATTGCAACCATTTTGCACTTTAGACTCATAGGGATTCAATTAGTTGAACGAAACTCGAAGTGATTCAGCATGTTTGGGTGCAAAAAAGAACCATTTCTAGTGTAAACATACCCACCTAGATGCGTTCGAATAGTTTATTTGGTCACATGAGTTGCAGAATAAAAGTTGCACCACTTTGCAACTTTACACTACTTGCATTTGACAAATTTTTTCCCAAGTGAAAATTTTCCACCACGAGAAAATGCCTCTGATTTACCAAAAAACATGAGAGGTCTTTGTAGAGGGGCCCAACATGATCCGGTAGGCTTAGACGAGAATTTTCTAATCATCACGGTGTCCGAATAACATCTCATCAAAGATTATATTCATTTTGCACTTTGAACTCATAAGGGTTCAGCCTGTTGAACATAGCTCAGAGCAATTTGGCATGTTTAGGTGTGAAAAAGGACCATGCCTAGCATAAATATACCCACTTGGACATGTTGGAAAAGTTTATTTGCTCACACGAATTGCAAAATGAAAGTTGCACCATTTTGCAACTTTACACTACTTGAATTTGACAACTCTTTCCCCAACTGAAAAGTCACCACCATGCAAAAATGCCTCTGAGTTAGTGAAAAATGAGAGAGGTGTACCCACCTAGATGGAATTGAAATAGTTGGTTTGGTCACACAAGTTGTAGAATGAAAGCTACACCACTTTGCATCTTTACACTGCTTGCATTTGACAATTTTTTTCCCAAGAGGAAAGTTGCCACCACGGGGAAACACTTCTGAGTTAGCAAAAATTGAGAGGGTTATTGTAGAGGGTCCCAACATGATCACATAAGCTCAGACGAGAAGTTTCTAAGCATCATGGTGTCTAAGTAAAATCTCATCAAAGATTGCAGTCATTTTGCACTTTCGAATCATAAGAGATTTAGTCGGTTGAATGTAGCTCAAAGCAATTCGACATATTTGGTGCAAAAAAGGAGCATGCCTAGTATAAACGTACCCAATTGAACATATTGGAATATTTTGTTTGGTCAAGCGATTTTTTGAACGAAAGTTGTTCCACTTTACAACTTTACACTACTTGTAGTTGACAACTTTTTCCCCAAGTGAAAATTCACCACTACTAGAAAATGTTTTCAAATTAGCGAAAAACTAAGAGAAGTTATTGTAGAGAGTCCCATCAAAATCTCATAGGCTCAGACGAAATTTTTCTAAGAATCACGGTGTCCAAGTAACAACCCATTGAATATTGTAGTCATTTTGCACTTTGGACTCATAAGGGATTCAACCCATTAAACGTAGCTCAAAGTGATTTGACATGTTTGGGTGTGAATTAGGACCATGCCTAGCATAAATTTACTCATCTATATACATATGAATAGTTTGTTTGGTCACATGAGTTGCAGAATGAAAGTTGCACCAATTTGCAACTCTACACTACTTGCATCTGACAACTTTTTCTCAAATGAAAAGTCACCACCACTGGAAAACACCTCTCAATTAGCAAAAATCAAGAGACATTATTGTAAAGGGGCCCAACATGATCTCATAGGTTCAAACGATAAATTTCTAAGCATCACAGCGTTCGAGGAACAACCCATCAAAGATTGTAGTCATTTTGCACTTTAGATTCATAAGGGATTCAGTTGATTAAACGTAGCTCAGAGCGATTCAACATGTTTGGGTGCAAAAAATGACCATTGCTAGCTTAAACATACCCACCTAGATGTGTTTGAATATTTTGTTTGGTCACATGAGTTGTAGAATGAAAGTTGCACCACTTTGCAACTTTACACTGCTTGCATTTGACAATTTTTTCCCCAAGTGAAAATTTTTTACCATGTGAAAACGCTTTTAATTTAGCAAAAAACAATAGAGGTTTTTGTAGAGGGGCCCAACATGATCCTATAGGATTAAATGAGAATTTTCTAAGCATCACGGTGTCTGAGTAACAGCTCATCAAAGATTGTATCCATTTTGCACTTTGGACTCATAAGAGATTCAACTAGTTGAACGTAGCTCGGAACGATTCAGCATGTTCAAGTGTGAAAAAGGATCATTCCTAGTATAAACCTACCCACTCAGATGTTTTGGAAAATATCGTTTAGTCATGTGAGTCGTAGAATGAAAGTTGCACCACTTTGCAACTTTACACTGCTTGCATTTGATAATTTTTTCCCCAAGTGAAAAAGTCACCACCACGAGAAAATGCCTCTAAATTAGTGAAAATTGAGAGAGGTTATTGTAAAGGAGCCTAATGCGATTCTGTTGGCTCAAACAATAATTTTTTAAGAATCATGATGTCTGAGTAATAGCCTGTCAAATATTGCACCCATTTTATAGTTTGGACTCATAAAGGATTGAACCAGTTAAAGGTAACTCAGAGGGATTCAGTGTGTTTGAGTGTGAAATAGGACCATGCCTAGCATAAACAAACCCACTCATATGTATCAGAATAGTTCATTTGGTCACGTGAGTTGCAGAACGAAATTTGCACCACTTTACAACTTTACACTTCTTCCATTTGATAACTTTTTCCCCAAGTAAAAAGTCACCACCACGATAAAAGACCTTTGAGATATATAAAACCAAGAGAATTTATTGTAGAGGGGCCCAACATGATCCTATAAGCTCAAACAATAATTTTTGAAGCATCACGATGTCTGAGTAACATCCCATCGAAAATTGCAGCAATTTTGCACTTTGGACTCATAAGGGATTCAACCGGTTGAACGTAGCTCAGAGTGATTCGGTGTGTTTGGGTGCAAAAGAGGACCATGTCTAGCATAAATGTATCCACCTAGATGAATTGGAATATTTTGTTTGGTCATGCGAGTTGTAGAATGAAAGTTGCACCACTTTGTAATTTTACACTGTTTGCATTTGACAACTTTTTACCCAAGTGAAAAGTCACCAACATGGGAAAACACTTCTGAGTTAGTAAAAATATAGAGAGGTTAATGTAGAGGGGCCAAACATGATCATATAGGCTTAGACAAGAAGTTTCTAAGCATCATGTTCTTTGAGTCACAGCCCTTCAAAGGTTGCAGCCATTTTGCACTTTAGACTCATAAGGGATTCTGTTGGTTGAACGTAGCTTAGAGGGATTTAGTATGTTTGGGTGTGTAAAAGGACCATGTCTAACATAGATGTACCCACCTAAATGCGTTGGAATAGTTTGTTTGGCCATGCGAGTTTCAAAATGAAATTTGCACAATTTTACAACTTTACACTGCTTGTATTTGACAACATTTTCCCCAAGTGAAAAGTCACCACCATGGGAAAATGCTTCTAAGTTAGCGAGAACCAAGAGATTTTATTGTAGATGATCCCAATGCAATCCTATAGGTTCATACGAGAAGTTTCTAAGTATCACAATGTTTGAGTAACAACCTTTCAAAGATTGTAGCCATTTTGCACTTTGGACTCATAAGGGATTCTGTCGATTGAACATAGCTCACAACAATTTAGCATGTTTTTGTGTGAAAAAATACCATGCATAATATAAACATACCCATCTAGATGCATCGCAATAGTTTATTTGGTCACATGAGTTGTAGAACAAAAGTTGCACCACTTTGCAACTTTACACTGCTTGCATTTGATAACTTTTTCTCCAAGTGAAAAGTTACCACCACTAGAAAATGTCTTTGAGTTAGATAAAATTGAGATAGGTTATTGTAAAGGGGGCCAACGCGATCCCATAGTATTAGGAGAGAATTTTTTGAGAACTCCTAAACCCACAAATACACAAGAGCAACAAAACACATTAGGTTGTTAGATCAAATGCATGCAACAAGCATGAGAGATTCCTCATGAAATCCATCTATTTAAACTAAAATTAGGAAATGAAGAACACAATAAACTTTAAATAAAAGAGATTCGATCCTAATTAAGTTAATAGCATGATGATCCCATGGGGCAATTGGCACCAATGAAGTGTTTGCAATTGGCCCTTTCCCAATTCCTAAGTAGCAATGGTATGTGATGGAGAAATGGTCAAATCTCCAAAGAGATTTGAGGATAACCTTGTTGCAAATCTTAAAAAGTGACGAATGGTTGATTGAAATGGACAAAATTGGCTCTCAATATGAAGAGAGTAACTTTGCATATATTGTGGATGAGAAATGAAGATAGAAGTCTCAAATTTATAACTTTTAATTTGGAAGAGAAAGTGAGATTTGAGCAATGTGGGACTAAATTTCAATCCAATGGTTGAATTTCACATGTCAAGATGTGAATGGTTAGTGGTTGTGCACATTTTGGCCAAAGTGCCAATAAATGCATAAATTTGAATTTGAAATTGTGAGATGACTTGTTGAAGAGGGAAGAGAAATGAAGTTAATGTCACTTGGCTCAAGGCTAAGGACATATAAGAGGTCTTAAATGCCTTGTTGGAAGGATCAAGTCCACTTGACCTTTTTGAATTCAAATAAAGGAATATTCCTTTTTGATGCCATGCTGAGAGAAAATAGATGAATTAATAAATCAAAGTAATTGATTTATTATGCAATTTGCATTCTCCAAAGAATTTTACTGATGGGGATTAACTTACTCAAAGATTTGATTAATTTAATGAAGAATTAGATGATGTGACAATTTAGACTTAAATTTGTGAATTGATTTAAATCCAATTGAGAGGAAAGGATTTAATTAAATAAATCATTTGATTTATTTAACTAAGCAGGAATATATTAGATTAAATCAAATAAGGTTTAATTTATTTAATTTAATAGGATGACTTTAGAGAATTTAATCAAATAAAATGATTTATTTAATTAAACAAAAATGTAAGGTTTATTAAGTTAATTAATTTAATCGAAGGAGGTGATAGACCTAATCAGATGAATAGTGATCTATTAGATTAAGAGATAGAATTACGATAAAATGCTGAGAGTTTGATTTTGGAGGAAATGGTGTTAGTGATCGGGATCAAGTGTGCCAAGGTGAAACTGCACATTTTCCATGTCTACATTTTGCCCCTCTTTGAAGCAATGTACTTATTACATTGATTCAAAGAATAAACTGTTGTGATCAAAGTTCAGAAATTTTCTCAATTTTTTTAGATGCCCCACTGCTGCCCCAACAAAAAGATAATGTTAGATATTTCCCCCTCGAGAGATTGGATGGAAATTTTGATTTTTGGATGATCTCACGAAAAAAGATGACAAGGTGTTTGACAGGCCAGAAATGCCCCAGAATGTTAGAAAAATGCATTAAAGTGCCAAAAGAGATGCAGAATGACTCTTGGTTGGATGAAAATAGGATTGGGGGACCAAAACCCTAGCCAAAAGGTCAAATTAGGTCGAAAAACACTAATTTTTAAGCTTAAATAGACCTTGAGAGGTCACTTTCAATACATTTGCAATCTTAAACCTTGAAAATTTTGACACTTTTGCGCTCTGAGACTTGGAGGAAATGGCACAACGACAGCTTCCACTGCATGTGTCAGAGCGGGTATGAGTATATCAATGACCAGTCACCGTAGGACCCATGGTATGTACCCTTATCCGACTTTTATTTTTCTCGTTATTTGTGCATTAATTAGGGCTTAGGTACGGTCTAGACGGCGCGAATCGATATAGCACCACAAAAAATTCACAAATAGGTCCACGCAGTCCTATATAGGACCGCTTGTTCATAGAACACCACACCACGCAGTTTAGGTTTTACGATTTTTGGATAGCAAAGTCGACTACTTGCATGAATAGCGTCGGGCAGGCCAGTTTGCCAAATTTGGGTGTCAAAGTCCGTCACGCGGCGCAGTTTGGAACATTACAAACTGCACCACTTTTGAGAATAGTGCAGCTTTTGCTATTTCAAAAGTGAAATACGGTATGGACAACATATTTTCTTTAGGAAAACTAATGCGGCTTCTTTCCTTGTGCAAGAGAGTCACGAGGTGATTCATTCAAGCGAGCACTAGTGACCAGTACTTGAGAGATTACAGAGTATGCACATATTCCTTTAGGTGTAGCTTGGGATACTCGGTCTATGGTTCGTTGTGCATGTCTGTCCTATTCGAACACCTCTAGGTATGATGCATGCCTTGGCCGAGTGATGGCACAACAAGATGTCATCTTTTCATCTCCCTACCAACGACGCTACCATTACTCTTGAGGATGTATGGTGCATCCTATGACTACCCATTCATGGATAGCGAGTGATCTATGATTTGGAGGTGGGTAGGGATGCCTGCTTTGGAGTCATGGGTGTCGACGAGCTCATGCTTTGTGATGGTTAGATAGATTTGGAGAGGTACAGGGGTATAGCCCCTACTTACAGCCTTATTATGGCCGCCATTATTTCTAGCCTTGTAGCTCCTGATCGGCATGGTCAATATTTTAGTCTGGGTTGGGGACTAGCATGGTAGCAGATGTGCGCTCGTCGAGTGTGCTTTGCCTGGGGACCAATACTATTGGCCTCCTTGTATCGATATTTGCACAAGTTCACCTATTTGGATGGTCGGGCTCTTGGGGCTAGATTGACTTTTATGTACATTTGGGCATGGGAGCGGATCCCAGTGCTTCACTCAATTGTGACACCGATCATTATAGATGTTGATGACCCTGTGGTGTGGCAGTATGGTGGGGAAAGGATTCGCTTCACTCACATGGGTACCAATGGTATAGCCCACTGGTGGTGGGTTTTAGATGAGATGACAGTGTTTATATGGAGGCCATGGATGGGTATAGAGCCATGGTACGATGATGCAGAGCAACTCTTCTTTGCGCACCAGGATAGATTTATGCAGGGTCGAGAACACACTATGATAGAGAGGTACCTTCCTGACAGGGTAGCCAAATAGTTCAACGAAGTGCAGGATATACCCGATGGTCAGTACATGGCACTCTTCACAGAGTCGACTAGAGAGACTGCATGGGGACTGCTTATTCTAGCAGATGAGGCAGTTTCCTCATTCAGACAGTTAGTGGCTCGACCATGGCCATATGATCAAGGGCCAGCAGACGCAGGGGTGACTCCAGTGTACAGGGTGTGGTTTAGACCGCCAGTGAGATTGATAGTTCCTGGGACAGTGCTTCCACATCGGAGGCCCAGAGGTAGGTTAGCAGGTAGAGATCAGGGAGGTGTACCACCTCCTCAGTAGTCACCTTAGAGGGATCAGGCACAACAGGTAGCAGGACAGGATGGCCAGCCCCAGGTGGCAGCACAACATCAACCAGCAGCATAGAGAGCAGGATAGCCAATGGGACAGGCAGATCTTCGTGATACACTAATTCAGCAGTTACAAGGCTAGGTACAAGTTTTGGTAGTTGAGCGAGATGAGTCCCAATAGTAGGTTATTGCTGTCATAGCTGAGAGAGATCAGGCCCGATCTGAGAGGGATTAGGAGATAGGCCGACGGAGATAGTTAGAGAGTGCTACCTCCACATCCCAGGGTTGATCAGTTGACATTCGGGAGTATAGAGATGCCATCAGAGAGGTCGAGTACTATCGGCAGCACTACCGATAGGTGGTGCCATCAACAGAAAAAGTGTTGGATTTCTCTCAGCAAACAAGGAGGTGACCGACAGAGGCTCATGGTGAGAGACAGGATGGGGAGGGCAGCAGCCAATAGGGCTAGCCCCTTTTTTTATCACAGATAGTTTGTTCCATTTTTGATTCACGGGCTACACTGTTTTGTCTTTATTGTACCGTGTATTCGATGTACACTTGATCTGATTTGTATCATAACAGTATTTTTTGATGATATATATGAGATGATTCGCCCTTTATGATATGTATGGTGCACATGTATGATATGCAGATGTATAATATGCAAATGTATGATGCCATGAGATGTTTATATTCTTATGCTTATGTGATGCAATGTATGCAATGGATGCATTTCTTTTTGTATATTTTTCGTGTTGTAATGATGTGATGCATGTTAATAGTGATGTAATGATATGCAAATGGTAATGGATGCAAATGATTATGTATGATGTAATGGTGTAACAAATTTATATTATTCCTCATAACTTAAGATAATGATACGATGCAATGTGCTTTCGATGCTAACGATCTAGTGGATGCAGGATGTATGCATTGGGTGATGTTTTCATTATTGTTATGATACCTTGTTAGTGTGGAAGGAAGACAGAAGAATTTAGAATTAATGAATTAGTTAGGATGGTGATGGTTATTTGCATTGCTAGGAATTGGGATTTTCAAAGGGGTTAATTGCATTATGTTTGATAACACACATAGGTACGATGCATCAAGGTATAAAGGACCAGGATGGCATGATACCTAGTGTGATGGAGTTTGACTCTGCAATCAGATAGGAGTATTCTTGTTCACACTTGACATACATAAACCTTATTTGGAATGTAGTTCATATATTCTAAACATCTTGGGCCAAAACATAGAAACGCAAGCCTTCTTATGTGGTCAACAAGACATCTACAACATCTTCCCTACAAACAAAACAAAGCACACATGATGAAGTTATTTTACAAGAATATCCAATAAGCACAACAGATAAAAAAGATAATAATTCTTGCCCCATTCCTTTCTCTCTAAACCTGTTTTATCTAGGCATTATCGAGAGGTCCTTGAAATGAGTGTGATTATAAGATAAGCCATAAAGACCAAGATAAAGTAAACAAACAAGCTAATGTTTTTCATATCACTAGCTGAGGCTAAACTACTATGGGGTACCTAATGCTTATGTCCATCACAAGAGAGCTTCATCCTAGGGCATGGAGTGATAAGGGTTTTGGTGAGACTGACTTGGGTGATAAGCTATTGATACTCCAGGTTGACCAACTTGCTTGCTTACTAACTTAGACATTAAAGACTTTGACAATTAGGCATTCACTTTGGAACCTGCTAGACTTGCTTCTGACTGACTCACCAAAGGGTGAAGGCGATGATTGATTTTATTATGAATGACGATAATCACGGGTGAAAGCAAAATGAAATGGATGCACCATTTTGGATTTTCAGATATTTTGAGGTTGTTTTTGGTATTTTGAGATTTTTCAATATTTTCTTGGTATTTTCAAGATTTGTGACGAAAAAAATAACTTAAAAACCTATCCTAGGGGTCTCGGGAGCTGATCCATAGATTAGCCTTGCCTACGTTATATACGCAGAGACCACGTAGTTCGACCGACGACAGACTTGACACAATGAAAAGATGGATGGGCAAATGGATTGCCAATGCAACAGACGCCTAAAGGACTGACCTATTGTCTTGGGGGATGATCAAAGATCAACCTTGCCTACGTTAAAGCTTAGAGATGACATAGTTCGACAAGGTGAAAGATTGACAAGACCAAATGATGTAATTTTTTGAAGATTTTCTGATATTTTGACATGTTTTTGGATTTTTGATGATTTTTTGAATGTTTTTGGATTTTTTAATGATTTTAAAAAAAGATGAGAATATATACGAATTTGAGCCGATGTATGTTGGAACATGCCCCTAGCGTGGTGTGATAGACTACTTTGATGAAGGTAGGATGAACTGACCTTAGGAATATGCCAAGTAGTACTATGGTGGAATATGATATGGGCATTAGCTCAAGCCATGGTATGGGTGCGAGTGGATGGGTGTATGGATGATTAATGAAATGTAATGGAGGAGTGAGTTATGCAGATCCTAGTGGATAGAGAGTGCTTTATTTATGCTTGGCACCTATTTGTTAGGTTTTCACCAAGGTACTTGTCCAAAGCACCATCGAAGTGGTTTTCACTAGAGGACGATTTTTTCTCTTTACTATTTTCAATCCTTTTTCTGATTTTTTTGTTGTCGCCAAGACACCTATTTGCCAGGTTTTCATCAAGGTGACCATTTTTTCAGGACTTTTTCCGATTGTTTTTGTATTTTTTGGTTCTATACCTTACAGTTTCATAGGCATAAAACTTTTTGAGGTGAGAACTGTTCATGAGCTCCATCAAAGGCTTGCCTTCTAGTGTTTACAACTGATACGCCCCTGATTTATAACTTGCGGTGATGACGAAAGGTCCCTGCCATTTAGGCTCAAACTTTCCATTTGTATCTGGGTTAGGCACATTCTTTTGGTTCTCTACTAGCACAAGATCACCAGCTTGGAAGGTGTGTTTCTTGATCTTCTTGTTGTAGCTCCATTTTAGGTGATTCTGGTAGACCTGTAGATGATTTAGGGCATCCATGTGTCGTTCATCTAGTAACTCCATCTCATTCAGTGTTGTAACCCTGTATTCCTCATCTGTGATGAGGTTTTCCAAAGATATTCTCAAGGATGGGAGCTCAATCTCTATTGGAACTATGGCTTCTGATCTGTAGACCAGGGAGAATGGAGTGGCCCCTATTGGCATGTGGATGCTAGTGCGGTAGGCCCATAAGGTGAGGCTTAACTGTAGATGTCAGTCATGACAAAATTCATTGACTATTTTCTTGAGGATTTTCAGAATGGTCTTATTGGTAGCTTCTGCTTGGCCATTGCCTTGTGGGTAGTATGAGGTGGAAAAGTGGTGTTGGATTTTGAATTTTTCACACAAATCACAGACATCCTGATTCTTGAAGGGTGTCCCATTATCAAAGATAATGGATTGAGGTACACCATATCGGCAAATGAGGTAGTTCAGGATGAACTTGGATATCTATTTTCCTATGATGTAGGTCATGGGAATGGCTTCGACCCACTTTGTGAAATATTTTGTGGTGGTGATAATAAACTTATGGCCATTGGATGAGGTGGGAGAGATTTTACCTATGAGATCAAGCCCCCATTGGCAAAAGGGATAAGGTGTAACAATGGGATGCAACTCTTGAGCTGGTGCATGAATGAGATCTCCATGCTGCTGGCATTGTAGACATCTTTTGACAAAGTTGTGTGCCTCTCTTTTCATTGTCGACCAGTAGTACCTAGTTCTCAACAACTTCTTAGTCAAGGTCATACCACTCGAATGTGAACTGCAAGTGCCATTGTGTACCTCAATTAGAGTATTCAAGGCCTCCTTAGGTTTTAAACAACGTAGCAGGGTTCCATCGATGCTTCTACGGAAAAGGGTTTCTCCTAGGATGACAAATCATAAGGACCTTCTGAAAAAGGTTCGCTTTAGGTTTGGGGTAATGTCAGCTGGGAGGATTCCTAACCTTAGATAGGTGTAAATGTTATGGTACCAAAGATCACTAGGACCAACAAGTTCACACACATATTCTGATTCTGGTACCTTGAAAGTTGGTATGAGAAGCTTCTCTACAATGAATTCGTGTTTCGAGATGTTGCTAGGGATATCTAGCAAGGATCTGATTATTGTCATTGCATCAGCTGCTCCATTTTTTTCCCTCAGTATTTGCTCAAAGGTGATGTCGATGAATGATTCCTTGAGGCTTTCTACTACCTTTTTGTATGGTGCGAGCTTATCATCGTTAGTTTGGTATTCACCGTTGACCTGGTTAATGATAAGCTGCGAGTCTCCATAGAATTTTAATACCATAATTCGCCACTATGCTGCAATCTTGAGACCTATCGTTAGAGCCTCATATTTTGCAATATTGTTCATACAGGGGAATGCCAACTTATAAGACCTCAGTATGCAATCCCCTTGTGAGGTTATGAAGAACATATCGGCTCCTGATCCATGTTGTGTGTGGAAGCCATCAAAGTACAGTTTCTAGTGGTCCGCTGTACTGAGATTGAAAAGGGACTCATCTGGAAATTCTGATATGAGTGGGTTGTCTGTGTAGAGGGGAGCTTCTGCTATCTAGTACACAATAACTTTTCCTTTGATCGCCTTTCGCTCAACATATTCGATATCATGTTCAGATAGTATGATTACCCATTTAGCCATTCTGCTTGTAAGCATTGCTTTTGACAATGAATATTTGAGGGGGTCTATTTTGGCAATTAGCTTAATTTGACGAGCTAGCATGTAGTGTCTAAATTTTTGGGCTACAAATACCAGTGCCAGGAAAGCCTTTTCTATTGATGTGTAATTGAGTTCATGCCCTACCATTGTTCTACTGATATAGTAAATTTCCCACTTGGTTCCCTTTTCATCATGTTGGGCTAAAAGGGCACCAAGGGCGGTTGTCATTGCTGAGATGTATAGAATCAAGGGTTTCCCTATGATCGGTACAATCAACACAGGTGGTGTAAGTAGATATTCTTTGATTTTGTTGAATTCTTTTTCGCACTTGTCATCCCACTTGAATGTTACTCCCTTGTGGAGCAGATGTGAATAGGCAATCTACTTATCTGCCAGTTGTGCTGTGAATCTTTTGATGGACTAGAGTCTACCTTGTAATCCTCTGAGTTGCTTTAATTTTTTGGGTGCTTCCATATCAAGGATTTCTTTTACCTTTGCAGAATCTACCTCTATCCCTCTTATTGAAACTATGTACCCCAGTAGCTTTCCTGATTGTACCCAAAAGACACACTTCTTTGGGTTGATTCTGACCTTGTATTGTTCTAACCTATCAAATATTGCACTTAGAGTTTCTATGTGATCCCGTCTCTTCTTTTATTTGGCCAATATGTCATCCACATAATCTTTGATAGTTTTGTGGATCATGTCATGGAATATCAGTGTCATGGCTCTTTGGTATGTAGCTCCAACATTCTTCAACCCAAATGGCATCACATTCCAGCAGTAGGTGCCCTAAGGGCATGTAAAGGTTGTCTTATGTTGGTCCTCTTTTTCTATCATTATTTGATTGTATCCCAAGAAACTGTCCATTAGGACAACATCTCATGTCTGACTATCATGTCCACTATCATGTCAATGTTGGGTAGTGGAAAATCATCCTTAGGACATGCTTTGTTTAGATCTCTAAAGTCTGTGTAGATGCGGATGCCCCCATTCGGTTTTGAGACTGGAAAAAGATTAGATACCCACTCTGGATAGTCAATCGGGCGTATGAAGCCAACATCTAAAAGCTTTTGTAATTCAATCTTAACGAGCAAGGCTATTTGTTGGTGCATTTTCCTCAACTTTTGTCTCACTGGTTTCGCTCCAAGGTAAATAGTCAAATGATGGACCACCACTTCAAGATCTAGGCTTGGCATGTCAACATAGGTCCATGCAAAGTTTACCTTTCTTTCCTTCAGGAATGCTACTAACAGTTCTTGTTCCTCTGTCAGGAGAGATTCGACGTAGAAATTGGTTTGTGGTTTTGTTTTCGTTCCCAAGTTGACGGGAATGCATTGCTCTGCTAGGACTGCTAACTTTTCTTGATGTAAGGTAGTAGGGGGGAGATTGAATCCTTCATCCTCTGGCACCTCAGAGAGGTTTTCACCATTGGATGCATCCTTTATTTTTACTATTTTGTGGTTAGAGAGTGCCACAATGTGGTTTTCACTCAATAACACTGAGCTTATTCTCGATATTTTCCTTTTGCCACTGAAGGACTCAATTGTCTCCCCATAGTATTCCTAGGTGTCTAATGTGATGTTGAAGTTTGCTTATGATCCCCACATGGAGCTATATCCCTTAGTCCCATGAATTTCGAAAGTGCCTCATCATTTACGAATGAGTCTAGAATTGGCAGTCCTCATTGATCGTGATCAATGAGTTACAGGTGTACTAAGGTGATTTGGTGGATTGGTTGGCTTGACTTAGTTGTGGAGGCACTAATAATTAATAGGGTGGAATATTCAAAGAGTCCAGGGAGACCTACTATGGTATCATCATCATCACTACTAGCACAAACATCAGTGACATCAAAGGTGAAGTTATCGAGTGGGATATCTAGGCATACAGGTAGTCTAGGAGTAGTTGTTGCTACTTGAGGAGAGGAACTGAATGCCCTTCCATGAGTACCTCTACCACGTACGGTTATACTCAGAGGAGTATACCGAAGGTGAAGGTTCTGCATTCTTGTTTCTACAATGATGGGCTCCAGCCATCCATCATCGTTTCTTCCAAGGCTCTCGTTCCTATTATAGCCCATACCAAACATCATTTGCAACCCTCTGTTAGTTTCATCCATGGATAGGGCGGGGGTGGGCCTTTTATCTTGGTATAATATGTTTGAGATATCTCCCTCATCCACATTTTCTCTACTGAGATCCCTCCAATGGTGGAATCCAGAAGGGTTTGCCCTAACTATGTCGATAGGTGTTTCAGCTGGCTGAGATTGTCCATGCGACCTGGGAGATTGTGGTAACTCTCCTACAACAAATGCAGTCCTTTTCATTCTATAGTCAGCACATCCATTGTCCTAGATCATTTTTTTTATTTTGGATATGTCAGGGATGGCGGGTGTCTCTGTCATAGAAGTGGAAGCAAGGTTGGTCGGGTTAATGTATGAAGTAGATGGCCCTTCATCATTTTTTGGTACTTGGGGGATCTTATAAAACTTGGCTTCCAAGTTTTTGCCGTAGGCAAAAGGTTTGAGATCCCCATATATAGTGACCTCCTCATTCTGATGTGAGAACTTAATACATTGGTGATACGTCGAGGCCACTACCTTCATTTCGTGGATCCAAGGGCGTCCAAGGAGGATATTATATCGTAGGTCTAGGTCAAGGACCTGACAGGTGGTCTCCATAGTTGTCGGTCCCACTTGGATGGGGATTTTGATAGTGCCCTGAGACACTCTTTCTTGGTCATTATACGCCCTTATCGTGATGCTTTTGTTTTTATTAATGGAATCCTCGCCAAATCCCAATTTCTTTATGAGCTTTAGAGAATAGATGTTAAGGCCCATGCCTCCATCCACCAAGACTCATTTGACTTTCTTTTTATGGATGATCACTTGAAGGTGGAGTGCATGGTTATGAGATGGCTATGGGGGGAAGTCTTGGTCAGATAATGTAATGAGATTTGGCATAGTGATGTTACCTACCACAGCCTACAACTACTCTATGTCAAGGGTGGTGGAGATGGTGGATGCAGCTAATGCTTCATCAAGGATCTTCCTATGGGCAGCAAAGATTTTCAATAGTTCCATGATGGATATTTGGGTGAGGGTTTTCTTTATCTTGTCAATGAAATTGTAGTCATAGGGGATGGATTTTGTATTAGAAACGGGGGTCTTAGCTGGTGCCCTAAAAATGGTAACCTTTCCGCCACGTGTGGTGACTCCAGAGTCGTTGTTGGTTCCTTTGACATTTATGATGGTGACCATCTCATTTGACAATCTCCTCATACACTAGATTAGAACTAGCATACTCTGGCTTACCCTTATTGTTCCCCTAATTATTTCCTTGATTGTTCCCTTGGTTGTGATTCGACATCGGATTCGTGTATATTTTCAAGTTTCGGTTTCCAACTGGCTGTTTGATATTGATGATCTTATCCTCGATGAGGTCTTGGATGATGTTTTTCAGTCTCATGCAATTGGTGGTAGTATGTCCTTTGATCTTGTGAAAGTCACAAAGGATATTTTCGTTATACCATGGTGGCTTGGTCATGGGTTTCGCGTATTGCTCGGAGTTAGAGATTTTGATCAGGTTTTCCTTGACCAATTTCTTCATGATGGACTCGATCGATTCACCAAGAGCTGTGAACTTTCTCTTGGGGGGATATTTTCCTCGGGGAGGTGGTCCTCCTTGATTACCCAAGTTTTTGATTTGATTGGTGGGAGTTGGTTGTTGTTGTGCTACTACCGCATTAGTCTACACATTGTTACGATTATGATTTTGCAATTGATGGGTTTGGATGTTCTGCTTAGGGGCACTGATGACCACTTTAGCATCAACCACGCTGTCATTTGTGATATTTTTGTTCCTTGACCGTGTCTGAGGTTTATCATTATAGTTGTTAGATGGGTGGTTATCCTAGGGTGGAGTGAATGTTGATGCGCCTCCTCACGCAGTAAGGGCTCTTTCGATGTTGAGCGCCTTTGGGACCAGTTGATCATAGGATGTGATGCACTACATTTTCAAGTAGAACACCAAATTTTCATCTAGATTGGATATAATGGTGCAAACTTGTTCTTCTGGCATGGTCCACTTGCTCTGATTGGCCTTGGATTGCCACCTTTGCAAGAAGGATGCGAATAACTCTCATTTTCTCTATTTGAGTGTGGATAGTTCTTCCAAACTAACATCTGCACCCATATTGAAAGCATAAATCTTAAGGAAATCTTCCATGATTTCCTCGAATGTTTTAATTCCCACGGGTAGGTGAGAAAACCATTCCATGTCTGGACTAGTTAGACTACGAGGGAAGACTCACATTAGATAAGTGTCATCATATGCAACTTCCATGCAATGCACCTAAAATTCCCTGATGTGATTTTTCAGGGTTACCCATCCCATTATACTTATCAAACTTGGGGATCTCGAATCCCTTTGGGAACAGTATCATGGTGAGACTTCTATCGAAAGGATAAGGGCACAAGTTGTCAGGTGTCCTTGTTGTTTTTCCTGCTTGTAAGTCCAACACTTGCTACGAAAGTAGTTTGATTTGTGTTGCGACATCTTTGCTTGGGTCGGGAGGTGGAATGAATGAGTTGTGAGGTGTTTGAGGTGTTTGGTGAGTGGGAGGAGTACTAGTAAGCATTTGCTACAAACTCTATTGTGCGTTCAAAGCCTATTGGTATGCTTGTTGTTGATCTTGCTGTTGTTGTTCCAACAACGCTTGTTGTTGGTCCATCTATTGTTGTTCCCATGAAGCCTGTTGTTGGTCAATCTGTTGTTGCACTAGTAAAGTTTGTTATTGGTCTAGCTATTGTTGCACCAACAAAGCTTGTTGTTGGTCGAGCTATTGTTGTGCCAACAAAGCTTTTTTTTTAGCTTGTTACTGTGCCTAAAAGTCTTGCAGGGCTTGTTGGTATGCTTGCTGATGGATTGTTTGCAATTGCACTTAGTATTGTGCTTGAGCTTGTGCTTGTGCTTGTGCTTGGGCTTGTGCTTCTGCTTGAGCTTGAGCTTGAACTTGAGCTTGAGCTTGTGTTTGTGCTTGGGCTTATTGATTTTACTTGAGTACTCTTTATTGGTTGGCCCTTTGAAGGGTTTGGATTAGAGTGGTGAATGAATTGGCCATGTTGGCTTTTGGTGGGATTTGTGGTGGAATGGGAATGATTCCAACCATTGTGGTAGGTGAGAGGGTTATGGTGGTGGTTGGGATTTGGGTTGTTTGAGGGGTGGTGGAGATACTCGATCCTTGAGAGGGTATGCTTTGGGATATTTGAGGACCAATTGATGCTTTTGTTGTAGTGGTTTGATGGTCACCACCTGTTGTTGTGATGTTGCGGGCAAGAAGAGGGAATTTGGTGTGATGTTCACATTGCCCTGTTATGAGAAACTATCAATGTTTAGGGGAGGAAACCCCACTCTGAGTGGTGATGTGGTTGCAAATGGAAATGGTGGAAGAGATGGTATTCTGCCTTGGAAAGAAAAGGGATTAGCAACATCAGTTGTTCCAAACAAACCACCTTCTCCTTGTGATAGAGAAGTTCGTATGTTTGATTGACCGGCTAGTGAGGCATGGAATGAAGATGAACCAGCAAGATTGTGGAATGTGAGTGAGACATATGGGTGTAATGGATTCACTGGGACAGAGTTATCCGATGTGGTAGTGATAGCCACCTCTTTGTTGGTCACAAGGCGGTGTTGTTGTAACTCTTGAAACATAGCACTTCCTTTGTTCACGATTGGCGAGGTTGGTGTGATGGCTGTCATGATGTGAGGTATTTCTTGATTGATATTTGACATTGGGGCTGCATTTGTAAGGGGCATGTCTGTACTAGTGCTTGCGTCGAGGTTGGAAGGGAACTAGACCCCTCCCTCCATTAATGTTCTTAAGTATTTGAACATGGCACTCACAATTCTATGGTTCTCTGGATTTTGAACCATTTTTATTATTTCAGATTGTGTCATCCCCATGCCTTCATTTGTGATGTCCTCTTCATAACTCTTCTCTTGAGGATTATGTGATTGCAAAGAAGAGTTACTTTGGGGATTGCTTGATCCTGCAAGGTTTATTTCAGAGGTTACTTGACTCATGTCAATGGAAGTTGATATTTCGCTGATGTTTTCCATGTTCTTCTTGTATTGCGATCTTGTTTGAACCATAAAAATAGGGATCGTTTGATCCTAACCTTTTAGGCTCAAAAAGGAAGAACTAGGGAAGCCAAAAATCAAAGAGGGTGGTAACGATGATGGGATAATGGATGAAGTGAGTGAATGAAACCTTTTGGAGAAATTTTGAAGGGTTATACTAAACTTTTTTAGGACTTAGATTGATTATGATGGTTTGACTATGTGTATTGAGTCAAACAAGATTGTAGTGAAGTTGTAGTCCCTAGGAAGTTTTATTATCCTAAGGGAACTTGCACAAGTGGTAAATTGGCTAAGTGTGTTAAGCCAATGTGATTGTTAACTAGTAGACCTTAGGAAGTTGTGTTATTGTAGAGGTAAATTCATCCAAAAGTTTGACTATTTTGGCTAGGTGTGTTAAGCCAAAATAGGGTGATGTTGGTGTAGCCCTTTAAGTTTAGCATGAGTGATTTTTCTAGAGTTCTCAAGAAGTTTGATGATGGGATGAGATTTCATTCAATGAAAAGATGGATGGGGATGACACTTTGATCCTAGACTTGAACCTAGACCCAACTCTTTCTACAAGACCTCGGTGTTGAAGGACATGCTAGACTTCCTATGTGAGGAAAGCAAACCTTTCAAAAAGTTTAGGATTTTTTTGGTAGTAGAACTCATACAAAGTCAGATTATTCCTTGAATCCTTTTTGTAGAAGTTGTATACTAGTCTCTCTCTAACTTCAAGGAGCATTTCAAGGCATTTTTCATGGACTTTTAGACTTATCCTCTTGAACTTCGGTTTTGGAATCTTGATCTTCCGGGAAATCATTGGGGGAAACACATATGAAGTTCAATTTGTCTCTTTATCTCGGTTTAATGAATTCTTCTTTTTTTTCCAAAGACACTTGCTTGCTTATGTTTCAAACTATATATCTAATGTCCCACTTTCTTTCTCATCCCACAAGGTCCATTGTGTGGAAATCGAGGAAAATAGGGCAAAAGTTTCTTATGTTTAACCTTGTTGAAAACAAATGATGATAGAATCCAAGCACTTAGAAACCTCTAGGGATATGATCCCTAGGGAAAGCAAGAGTGCCTAAATTCATCAAGGGTATTTTTTCCTAAAAGGGGTTTTAAATTTTGAGGTCTTGTGAATGTTTGTTTTGCAAATATTTTCGAGAACCAAGCAATGTGTTTTCTACTTCCAAGCAGCACTTTTTACAATCCTAGGATGATGAGACAATATTATGTTGGGTTCCCACTTGGATAAATCCAACTATGCATATTTTGTGTGAATGGCTAAATGCTTGACCACACTAGCTCCCCTCCAAGGCACACACTTCTTGGGTCAGCCAAGCATTTATACCCATGAATTTCCCATGGCATACTTTCCATTTCCACAACAAAACCGCATGTATAACGTGGGGCGGCTTCAAAGGACATGACCTTTTGCACCAACAAAATAGATAAGGTTTTGGGCTTTTTCTAGACAAATGGTTCTAATTTGGGCATTCAATTTGTGGGGGATTATCCAACATCAACGAGAGTCTATTTCTTTCCATCTCATCGGAATAATCCTCGTGATTCTTGAACTTTCCTCAAGGATCCACACTTATATACCGATTGGAAGTCACTTGGCTTTAGCATGTTCCCGGTTGGGTCATTCCCTTGGGTGAGTACTTTTTCCCATAAGGTAGACCCTCTAAGATAAACAAAAACGAGCTAACATATCTCATCGTTTACACAACCTTTGTTGAAAAACAAAGGGGAAAACCTCCACAATATGTCATGCTCACACTCGCATGATTTGTTCAATTATTAGGTACCCAAATTGAAATGTGGAGGAAATATTTTATGCAACTTAGTGTCACCAAAAAGACTTTTGATTCTCAAGATCGCCATGAGGGAAGTGCATACGCCTTTTCAAATGATACTATTTTGCAAAAAAGATTACAAGACACCAATAACACATGTTCATTTTAAATTCCCCAAAGCAATAATGAGCTCTTTTTAAGCACCAAACGGAATGTGAGATTTTCCTTATTCAATTGTTAACTTTAAACAAAATCTAGTATGTTTGTCTAAGGTTCTTTTTAGCCCCTTGGAAAATTTTGAAAAGAAATTTGATTATTTATTTTAGAACCCAAGAGAAATTTAGTGTTCCTAAGGCAAATGAACTTAACAAATTCCTCAAAGAGTGTTGAAGAACACTTTAGTGTTTAAAAACACTTTGTACAAAATGAGCATGGTGTCATAATAAAAATTTTCTTGTTCTTTTTAAACCCAAAGTAAATTTAGTGTTCCTAAGGCCAAAGATATTAAAAAAATTCTTAAAGAGTGTTAAAGAACACTTTAGTGTTTAAAACACTTTGGGTTTGGTGAACATGATGTCATGATGAACTTCTTCCTTTGCTCTAACCTGCAAAATGATTAAAAATCAGAGAGTAAAAATGATAGAAAATAAGGTCAAAGAGTAAAAAATCCTAAATTTAAAAAAGCGCATGTCAATTTTAAATTTCACTATCTGCGACGTAGTTTGCAAAAGCGGCAGAGTTTGATAAAAGTGGTGCTATATACCACCACGCGGTTGACTTTGGGTGGCGCTCTGCTGAAACAGAGAGTGCAAAAGTGGTGCAATAGAGGTAAGCAGTGTAGTTTGGAAGTGGCCTCTTTGAAAATTTGAATTTTTTAGGTGGGAAGGATGGAGTGGTGGAGTTTGGAGAAATTACGGTGCGATACAGAGCCATGGTGCTAAAAGCGGTGCAATATTGTGCCGCGGGGGTGAACGCAGTGGGGTTAGGAAATTTGAAAAGTGACAGGCGAGGAGAAAACGTGGCAAGGTTAGGAAATTAAGTGCGGGTCAGTATGGTGCCGCTTCTCTGAAAGCAGCGAAGTATTGCACCGCGGGGCTGAAAGCGGTGCAATATAGAACCTCGCGGATGTGTTTCCTGTGTCTGCAAAAAAAAATGTCAAAAACTGCCGAATTTTTGAAAAATGTGATTGAATTTTTTATTCAAACCCTCCTTCTAGCACCTCAATGTGAACCCCTAAACTTGAAAATGCACAAGAGCAACAAAACACATTAGGTTGTTAGGTCAAATGCATGCAACAAGCATGAGAGATTCCCCATGAAATCCATCTATTTAAACTAAAATTAGGAAATGAAGAACACAATAAACTTTAAATAAAAGAGATTCAATCCTAATTAAGCTAATAACATGATGATCCCATGGGGCAATTGGTGCCAATGAAGTGTTTTCAATTGGCCCTTTCCCAATTCCTAAGTAGCAATGGTATGTGATGGAGAAATGGTCAAATTTCAAAAGAGATTTGAGGATAACCTTGTTGCAAATCTTAAAAAGTGATGAATGGTTGATTGAAATAGGAAAAATTGGCTCTCAATATGAAGAGAGTAACTTTGCATTTATTGTGGATGAGAAATGAGGAGAAAAGTCTCGAATTTATAACTTTGAATTTGGAAGAGAAAGTGAGATTTGAGCAATGTGGGACTAACTTTCAATCCAATGGTTGAATGCCACATGTCAAGATGTGAATGGTTAGTGGTTGTGCACATTTTGGCCAAAGTGTCAATAAATGCATAAATTTGAATTTGAAATTGTGAGATGACTTGTTGAAGAGGGAAGAGAAATGAAGTTAATGTCACTTGGCTCAAGGCTAAGGACATTTAAGAGGTCTTAAATGCCTTGTTGGAAGGACCAAGTCCACTTGGCCTTTTTGAATTCAAATAAAGGAATGTTCCTTTTTGATGCCATGCTGAGAGAAAATAGATGAATTAATAAATCAAAGTAATTGATTTATTGTGCAACTTGCATTTTCTAGAGAATTTTACTAATAGGGATTAACTTAATCAAAGATTTGATTAATTTAATGAAGAATCAGATGATGTGATAATTTAGACTTAAATTTATGAATTGATTTAAATCCAATTGAGAGGAAAGGATTTAATTAAATAAATCATTTGATTTATTTAACTAAGGAGGAATATATTAGATTAAATCAAATAAGGTTTAATTTATTTAATTTAATAGGATGACTTTAGAGAATTTAATCGAAGGAGGTGATAGACCTAATCAAATGAATAGTGATTCATTATATGAAGAGATAGAATTATGATAAAATGCTGAGAGTGTGATTCTGAAGGAAATGGTGTTAGTGATTAGGATCAAGCGTGCCAAGACAAAAATGCACATTTTCCATGTCTATAGTTTCTAAGCATCACGGTGTCCGAGTAACAACTCGTCAAAGATTGCAACCATTTTGTAGTTTGGAGTGATAAGCGATTCAATCGGTTGAACGTAGCTTTGATTGATTCAACATGTTTGGGTGAAAAATAGGACCATACCTAGCATAAAAATACCTAGTCAGATGCATTGGAATAATTCATTTAGTCACATGATTTTCAGAATGAAAGTTGCAGCACTTTGTAACTTTGCACTGCTTGCATTTGACAAATTTTTCCTCAAACGAAAAATTCACCACCTCGAGAAAATGCCTCTAAGATAGAAAAAACTGATATGATCCCATAGGCTCAAATGAGAAGTTTCTAAGCCTTACGGTGTTCGAGTAATAATCCATCGAAGATTGCAACCATTTTGCACTTTGGACTCATAAGGGATTCAGCTGGTTGAACATAGCTCAGAGTGATTCAGTGTGTTTGGGTGTAAAAGAGGACCATGTCTAGCATAAATTTACCCATTCAAATTTATTGTAATAGTTTTTTGGTCATGCGAGTTGCATAATGAAAGTTGCACCACTTTGCAATTTTACACTACTTGCATTTAACAACTTCTTACCCAAATGAAAATTCGCAACCACGGGAAAATATCTCCGCGTTAAAAAAAATTGATAGAGATTATTGTTGAGGGGCCCAATTTGATCCCGTAAGCTCATATGAAAAGTTTATAAGAATCATGGTGTCTTAGTAACAACCCGTCAAAGATTGCAACAATTTTGCACTTTAGAGTCATAAAAAATTCATTTGATTGAACGTAGCTCGGAGTGATTCATGTGTTTGGGTGTAAATGAGGACCATGCCTAGTGTAAAAGAACCCAATAAAATGTGTTGGAATAGTTTTTTTTGTCATGTGAGTTGCAGAACAAAAGTTGCACCACTTTGCAACTTTACACTACTTGTAGTTAAGAACTTTTTCCTCAAGTGAAAAATTGCCACCACTAGAAAATGTCTTCAAGTTAGCAATAACTAAGAGAATTTATTGTAGAGGTTCCCATCACAATCCTGTAGAATTAGATGAAATGCTTCTAAGTGTAACGGTGTCCGAGTAACAACCCGTCGAAGATTGCAACAATTTGCACTTTGGACTCGTAAGGGATTCAATCGGTTGAACATAGCTCCGAGTGATTCTTCATGTTTCAGTACAACAGAGGACCATTTCTAGTATAAAATTACTCACCTTGACACATTGGAATAGTTCATTTGGTCATGCGAGTTACAAAACAAAAGTTTCACCACTTTACAACTTTACACTGCTTGCATTTGACAACTTTTTTCCCAAGTGAAAAGTCACCACCACGATAAAATGCCTTCGAGTTAGAGAAAAGTAAGATAGGTTATTGTAGAGGGACCCAACACAATCTCATAGGCTAAGACAATAAGTTTCTAAGCATCATGATGTCTGAGTAATAACCCGTTGAAGATTGCAGTCATTTTGAACTTTGGACTCATAAGGGATTCAACCAGTTGAACATAGCTCGGAGTGATTCAAAATGCTTAGATGAAAAAAATGACCATTCCTAGCATAAATGTACCCACATGGATGTGTTGAAATAGTTTGTTTGGTCACATGAGTTGTGGAATGAAATTTGCACCACTTTGCAACTTTACACTACCTTGCATTTGACAACTTTTTCTCCAAGTGAAAATTCGTCACCATTGGAAAAAACCTTCAACTTAGAAAAAAAAAGGATATTTTATTGTAGAGGGGCCCAACACGATCCAATAAGCTCAGGAAAAAAATTTCTAAGCATCATGGTGTTCGAGTAATAGCCCATCAAAGATTGCATTCATTTTGCACTTTAGACTCATAAGATATTTAGCCGATTGAATGTACCTCAAAGCGATCATTCAATGTGTTTTAGTGTGAAAGAGGACCATGCCTATTGTAAATGTACCCACTTGGATGCATTGGAATAATTTATTTGGTCATGTGAGTTACAAAACGAAAGTTGCACCACTTTGCAACTTTACACTTCTTTCATTTTACAACATTTTTCCCAAGTGAAAAGTCACCACCACAAGAAAAAAACTTTGAGATAGAGAAAAAATAAGAGTGGTTATTGTAGAGGGGCCCAACATGATCCCGTAGGCTCAAACAATAATTTTCTAAGCATCACGGTGTATGAGTAACATCCTGTCGAAGATTGTAGACATTTTGCACATTGTACTCAAAAGGGATTCATCTGGTTGAACATAGATCGTAGTGATTCTTTGTGTTTGGGTTGAAAAGAGGAACATTCCTAGCGTAAATGTACCCACCTAGATGTGTTGGAACATTTCATTTGGTCACGCAAGTTGCAAAATGAAATTTTCACCACTTTGCAACTTTACGTTGCTTACATTTGACAACTTTTTCCTTAAGTGAAAAGTCGCCACCATGAGAAAACACCTCTGAGTTAGAAAAAATAGAGATAGATTATTTTAGAGGGGCTCAACAAGACCTCATAGGATGAGACGATAATTTTCTAAGCATCACGGTGTCTGAGTAATAACACGTTGAAGATTGTAACCATTTTACACTTTTTACTCATAAGGGATTCAGAGTGTTTTGATGTGGAAGAGGACCATTCCTAGCATAAACATACCCACCTATATGCATTGGTATTATCCATCTAGTCACGCGAGTTGCAAAATGAAATTTGCACAACTTTTTCCCCAAGTGAAAAGTCACCACCACGGGAAAACATCTCTGAGTTAGTGAAAACTGAGAGATGTTATTATAGAGGGTCCCAATTTGATCCTATAGGATTAGATGAGAATTTTATAAGCATCACATTGTCTGAGTAACAACCTATCAAAGATTGCAACCATTTTTCACTTTGGACTCATAAAGGATTCAATCGATTAAACATAGCTCGAAGTGATTCAGCATGTTTGAGTGTGAAAGAGGACCATGTATAGCATAAACTTACCCACTTGGACATGTTGGAACAATTCATTTGGTCACACGAGTTGCGGAATGAAAATTGCACCACTTTGCAACTTTACACTGCTTGCATTTGAAAAAAATTTCCCTAAGTGAAAAGTCACCACCACGTGAAAAAGAGTCTGAGTTAGCAAAAACTAAGAGAGGTTATTGTAAAGGGGCCCAATACAATCCCATAGACTTAGATGAGAATTTTTTGAATGTCACGGTGTCCGAGTACCAACCTATTGAAGATTGCAGCCATTTTGCACTATGGACTCATAAGGGATTTAATCGGTTGAATGTAGCTCGGAGTGATTCAACGTGTTTAGGTGAAAAAAAGGACTATTACTAGTGTAAATGTATACACTCGGATGTGTTTGAATAGTTTGTTTAGTCATGTGAGTTGCAAAATGAAAGTTTTTTTACTTTGCAACTTTACACTGCTTGCATTTGACAACTTTTTCCCCAAGTAAAAAGTCGCCACCATGGGAAAATTCCTCTGAGTTGGTGAAAATTGAGAGAGGTTATTGTAGAGGGGCCCAACATGATCCTTTAGGCTTAGACAATAATTTTCTAAGCATCATGATTTATGAGTAACATCCCATCAAATATTTCAGTCATTTTGCACTTTGGACTCATAAGGGATTCTAACGGTTGAATGTAGCTCAGAGTGATTCGGCATGTTTGGGTGAAAAATAGGTTCATTCCTAACATAAAAGTACCCACTTGAACATTTTGGAATAGTTCGTTTGGTCACACGAGTTTCAGAATGAAAGTTGCACCACTTTGCAACTTTACATTGTTTGCATTTGACAATATTTTCCCCAAGTGAAAAGTCACCACCACGAGAAAACACCTCTAAAATAGAAAAAATAGAAAGAGGTTATTGTAGAGGGACCTAACACAATCTCATAGGCTTAGATGAGAAGTTTCTAAGTATCACGGTGTCCGAGTAACAACCAGTCAAAGATTTCAGCCATTTTCTAGTTTGGACTCATAAGGGATTTAGCTAGTTGAACGTAGCTCAGAGTGAATCGACGTGTTTGGGTGTGAAATAGGACCATGCCTAACATAAAAATACCCACTTAGACACATTGGAATAGTTTTTTTGGTCAGGGTGAATTGTAGAACGAAAGTTGCACAACTTTTCAACTTTACATTGCTTGCATTTGACAACTTTTTTTCCAAGTGAAAAGTCATCACCACGGGAAAATTCCTCTGATTTAGAAAAAAATGAGAGAGGTTATTGTAGAGGGGACCAACATGATTCCATAGGATCAGATGAGAAGTTTCTAAGCATCATGGTGTCTTAGTAGCAACCCATCAAAGATTGCAGTCATTTTGCACTTTGGACTCATAAGGGATTCAACCGGTTGAACATAGCTCAGAGTAATTCAATGTGTTTGGGTGCAAAAGAGGACCATGCCTAGTGTAAATGTACCCACTTAGATACATTGGAATAGTTTGTTTGGTCACATGAGTTGCAGAATGAAATTTGCACCACTTTGCAACTTTACACTACTTGCATTTGACAACTTTTTCCCCAAGTGAAAAGTCACCACCACAAGAAAACACCTCCGAGTTACTAAAAACTAAGAGATGTTATTATAGAGGGGACCAACGCAATCTCGTAAGCTTAGATGATAATTTTCTAAGTGTCACGATATCTTAGTAACAACCCGTCAAATATTTTGATTGTGTTCCAAATCAACAAATCAAATGAATCCTAAAGATTAGCCAATGTCTTATGTTCAGACTCAAAGATGGATTTGGCCAACTAATAGGAAATGAGATTTAAACACATTTCCCCTATAATTCAAGCTCTGTAGGACCTAGGGGGGTGACCCTTTAGCAACACCTAAAGATTTAGACACACAATTAACAGGATATTTCTTAAGAGATAATTCTCTCACATAATTATGCTAAGAAACCTAAAATACTACTCAATATTGGCTAAGACATTGAATGAATATCAGAAAACTAGCATGGAGAACATGGGAGATACAAGTACTCATAACACATAGTTCAAATGATTTTGAATTTTAAGAATTGGGACCAAACTGAAAACAATAGTCGCATGAAAAATTGACCAGTGCCAATAAGAGGGCTATAACCAACATTTCATCCTATAATGTGGAACATGTTCTAAAGATATTTTGCAATTGTTATCATATTATGACAACAAGACCGTTGAAGCTTTATCTGGTAACCATTCTTACAAATCCACCTGAAACACAACACTCTTGTCACATTTGTTGAAGCAATTACATTGTCCCTTGAATACTAGGAAATAATAAATGTTGCTTGTCACTCATTAAAGAAATTATGTCATTCATAGAATAGAAGGAGACAACATATGTAACTAAAATGCAGCAAATGTGCATGAAAAAAATCGAGTAATCTTTGATTATTCAATTCAAAACAACATTACATTTCAGCCATGGAGACAATTATCAGGTAAAATATAAACATGAAAGCATAATTCAGAACACACACTTTCAAATTAGTGACTTAGTTACAATTCATCCTAGCTTTAAAATTCTACCCAGAGCTTATGCCTGACTTGCAAAGCTTTCAAAAATTTTGGAACCCTTACAATGAGAGGAGAAAAAGAATATATAGAACAAAAGAAAACAAGAGCAGCCCTAAGATGCATCCATAGTTGACAACTGGCAACTTGATCCTCCATTGAATAGCAATAAGAAGCTAAAAATATCTGGAACAACCTCTCTCTTCTCTCATAACCTACAGTAATAAACTTTTCCTTTACCTTTGCAAACCAATTTGTAACAAAAAATCCACTCCACCATTTTACCCTATTGTGTAAAACAAATATCTTTTCCCATGAAAATCATTCACTCTCCTTTTACTTGTTGGAGCTGCATATTACATTTTCACCTATATGCCCAACACAAAATATTTGATCATTAAGTGAAATTAAATTCCCCTCACATTAAAATATTCCCTGCATGCACTTTCACTTTCATGTACATTACTTTTGATGAGTTTGCATTTTATATTTTCACTCATTGTTGCACATAATACCTTAAATATTTCCCTTGAAATATTTTCCCATGTAGAATTTCTTCAGGCAAGATCATTTTACCCATGCCTTACATTACAACCCACCTTTCTCAAAATTAAATGCTTCACCTTTTAAAATGAAAGCATTTAATTTTATATTAAGCAACATTTAAATCAAATGTTTTGACATGCATCTTTTACATTTAATCACATATTTGAATAAAATGCTTTTGAATGTTTTAAAAGCCCCAACACTTTCAAGAAACATTTAAGTTTTAAAAAACATCAATGTTTTTCCTTTTCTCTTTGCATGGGCCCCACCACTTCACTTTACCATGTTCAACCTCGTGCACCTCGCAACTTCCCCTGCTATTTTCATCCTCATCGCATGAGGTCCATGATTGATGGTCATGATGCATCCACGGTGCCAGCCTCATTGTGGTTGTTCATTATATTTTATTGCCCTAATCCTCCCTTGGCGTGTTCAACAACTCCTCACTCATTGCTTGATCATGGTAGAAGCTCATATCTAGTACACCATCCTTCATGCCCTCCCAAGGTGCATATGGCTAAACACAGGGCATTTATTCCTCATATGTAATTTGGGGCACTAAATGAATGCTCAATGCATCCTCTCACAACCATGCCTTTGTTCTCCTCTATGAGCACATGGACTGTAGAGTATACTTCGATGGACGTTCATATCCTTCTTCAATGCCTTCTAATTTGCATTCATTAACAACCTCAATGCTTGGATGGATGTCTATAACATGTTCCAAATCTCCCATGTACTGGCATAGATGCAGGGCGTATAGAGATAATGTAGCCTCACATCATACTTATCGGCCTCCTGGAGCAATATACACAAGCAAGGCAAGGAGGATGCTAATGAATGGGACACAATTTGGTTTTACATATTCCAATTGCATTTGCTTAAAATTTTCTAATGCTTCCCAACAATCCACTTTGTATAGATTTTGCAACTATGGTATTCCATGAAACCACACTTACTTAGGAATATTTACTCTAAACCAGCTCATGCGCCATAGGGACACTGGTAGCTCATCCACAAATAGTGGAACCCTCTTCTTGCCATGTTCTTTGCATCTCCCCTATAACTTGGTGCAATGGAAAACTCGATGGCGTCCCATTCATCTGGCACAATTGCTGCCCAAGAATTTCAAGCATCTGTTATTTTTAGCTCCAACAATCTATCATATAATTCGCACCCTTTCAAAATGTATTGGCCCATTCTATTTTCTTGGGAGTCACTGGTGAATTTTTCAATTCATCCATTAGTGCATAGGCCATAGGAGTCATGGCATCCCCTATCTCCCTTTTTTCTCTTGCAAATGAAACACATTTTCTTGTTTTCAGTGTTGAATTTGAATCTTCAATGGATTTGAGCACTTCATTCTCCAAACGTGTGGACTAGCCTATGCAAAATGTGCAAAGGATTTCCCCTTTAGTATGATACAACCGCTCATTTTCTTCTTCATGTGCAGTCCCAAACACAAAACTGTGTATAAATGTTTTGAGATACTGCATAGATCCCTTCTCAAGCAACATAATGATGACCTCAATCTACAACATAAACCCTTTTAGTTCTTAGGTAAACACTCCACAATATAGGGCTCGAGCTCTTTTAAGATGTCTTGACTTGTTCTTAAATTCCGTGTTAGTAAACATTCATGCCGAATCTGATAAATTTTATTCCTCATTAAAGTGCATCAACATCTTATTATCCACCTACATCTCAATGTGGCAGGATACATAAAATATTTTCTTTCCCCCTTCTTCAACTTCCATCTCATGCTCATGAGAGAGGGACTCCTGATCAAATCCATATTGAAATGGATTTTGTATACATCTAAAAATGGTCAAGGTAAATCAAACCTATTAATTAATTAAATATATATTATTTAAATAATATTCCAAAGTCATCTACATATAAATAAATTTAATTATTTATTTATATTGTTCATTTTTCTAATTCTTCTAGTTTAATTAAATAAATAAGTTTATTTAATTATTGTTATTATTCCTCTTAATTAAATTAAATAAATTTCATAATTTATTTATTTGATTATCATTCTATTTCTAAGTATGAACATTTAAATTCAAACAATGAAATATTCATCCTCCACTTCACATTTAAATTAAATATTTTATATTTTATATCTTTTTCACCTCACTTAATTAAATATTTTAAATATTTAATTACGTATCTTTTTCACCTCTCACATAATTAAGTAATTAATTATTTAATTATAGAAGTTTCCAAAATACATGTCACATATAATTAAATAAATTTATTTATTTAATTAGTATTTATCCTCAATTTTCAACTAACTTTTCAATTTATGAAAAGACAAAGAGCATGCTTATTTCCATTTTTGAATGAAGATAGTTTTGTGGGTTGAAAACATTCTCCATCTTTCTCTCAACATTCCATCTTTCTCTCAACTTCCAGAATCTCACACCATTCATCTTGACAGGTTTGAAACTCAACCGTTGATCTTCACCAACTAGATTCTTGCCTTCCAAAAATCTATAAATACAACCTTTTCATGAGTAGATTTCATCCTAGATTTTATGTGTAGTTACTATAGTTGCATTCAAATTAGCATATCAACATTTTAGCAATATCATAGCATTTTAGATCTTCAATTTCATAGCTTAATTCATTAACCATGAGTATGCATTTTCAATCAACCTTGTTCTCCTAAGTTGTCATTCTAACAAGTTGTTGCTTAAACCAACTGAGAGCCAGTATCTTGAATCAAATCCTTGGAGATAAAAAACAATGGGATGAATTTGAAGGAGCTGCTGTTATTTAGAGTTTGCATTTGTATTTTCTAAATTAGTTTCTTTCAATCTAATGTTTCATTGGTGTGTTAGTTTACTTTCTAGTTAGACCACATATTCTAAACAACACATTTTTGGTGCCCACCGTGGGGCCTTGCCCTGTTTTTAATCTTTTTATTGCAGGTTTTTCTAATAGGTGATGGACTGGGGCTTCGATTTAGTGCATACGAGTTGTGAATTAGTGCATTTGCAATCTATTTTAGCGCATCTGCAGTCTATTTTAATGCATTTGTAGCCTATTTTAGCGCATTGGTGGCCTGTTTTGGTGCATTATTGTTTGTTCATTTAGTGCATTGGTGGCCTGTTTTAGTGCATACAAAATTTATAAAAAATAAATTTTGATTCCGACGCCATCCACGGACAGGATTTTTCAATTCGATTTTAAAGTAAAATGAAGCAATCCTAGGATAGTCACCAAACTTTATTTTATGCTGGTTAAAATGAATCCAATGTTTGTTGTGAAGCAAAATCTTCACTTAGCATAGAAAACTATCATTTGTATTTAAAATTGAACCATTTGTTTGTTGTGATTCTTGGATAATAGGTATATGCTCTCCCCTTTACTAGGTGATCAGAACACCAGGCTTACCTATTTCATTTTATGCAATTCACATTTTATTACATCCTTTAGAAGGCCTTTCGTAGTGGGAAAAAGTACTCACCCTATGGGAACGACCTAAGTGAGAACAACCAAAGCCAGGTTTTCCAACCCACTCTAATAAAAAGTGAATTTTGGGGAAACCCATATTCAACTGAAGTGAGTAAGATAACCATCCCCAAAATCTTTGTTCTAAAGATTGGGAGGTCTCCTAAGGGATTTTATCTATTGCCATGCTGAACAGAAACCTTTACTATGAACCATAGTGTAGAAATCCAACCGTGTTAGTATCCAAACATCATTTCAATCATAGTGCAAGGGGAGGGAAGAATCTGCCCCCAAGACACTCACCATATAATTGCCACAGATTGTTTTCTCAAGGGATCGAGAAATCTAACCTTGAGTATGCACCTGGAAAAGACAAAATCATGGGCACCCTCTAGGGGGTGACACGGCTATGTGAGTCGACACGATTTTAAGTTGTGGACTGTGATTCCTATGATGACCTATTTGACAACTAAGAGTGAGTCTATTTGAAATGCTTATCTTGTTCAATACCCATGAAAATATCAAGAACATACACTCTTTGTTTAGCTTTTCGAATTAACAAAACAACTGTCTGCTACTATATGTCATGTTTTTAACATTTAAATTAGATTAAGATCATCCGAAAACATCAAACAGTCAAAAACATGTATGTCTCAGAAAAATAATTGGATAGTTTAGCGCATCCCTCATCTGTTTCAATGCATCTATGTTTTGTTTCAGCGCATCTTTGCTCTATTTTGGCACATTCATGCTCTATTTCGGAGCATTCATGCTCTGTTTTAGCACATCTGTGCTCTGTTTCAGTGTATTCATGCTCTGGTTCAACACATTTGTGCTCTTTTTTAGTGCATAATTATGACAATCTAGCACATAGGTTGAATCTTTTGGTGCATCTGCTAAAAAAATTAGCACATCTCTGTTCCGAGCCTAGGTAATTTTTTTTTGACATTCAGAAATCTGTCATCTCCGTCTAGTCTTTTTCTATGCTTAGGGTTTGGAAGTTTGCAACTTTTGCCAAAAATTTCCTAGAGAGGAAGATTAAAAAGCCAAAGAAATCTCTTAGTTATAAGAAGTTATTAAAAAAGGAATTTTTTTTACCAAAGTCGAAGGGTTTTTCTTGAACACAGAACTTTTATTCATTGATATCACGACTTTGTTAGAGGTTTTACTGATGATTATGATGTAGAACCATTATACTCACGAGCTTTCTTTTAAAGAAGAGCCCTTTCCCAAAGGCATAATCAGAGTCATCGTATTCATTCCTCTTACATACCCCAACTTGCAATTGTATACTCTACTCGTCCTAATCAATTTCTGCAATAGAGAACTCGAGAACATTAGGCATTTATCAAAAATCCTTATTTTTAAAAAGCTACGATCAAACTTCACAAAGTGCAAAATCATCTTTATTTTTTATTTTTGGTTTAATTCCCGCAAACAAGATTTTCATCCTTTCAATTAGGGAATCATGAGCTAAAGATTAGAAATCTCATAAGTCATAGAATCTTCATTTTATCCTGACTTTTATATCCATCAAAATTGCACTATTTCATTTTTTTGATCAAAGTTAGTAGAAATTTGGCAAAAACCTTATGTCTGTTGTCACAAGATCTTGAAAGCACATAGAAAGAGATGAAAGGAAAAGTACATTAAGAAAAATGGGTGATAATAGTGATAGGGAATAAAATCCCTTTCATAATTCAAATACTGAAGAGATAACAAAAGAAAAGCTCCAAGAAGCACAGCAGGATCCCCAATTCCATACTCTTATGGAAAGAATTTTGGAACGAAACAAGGAAAGATATTTCCTTTGATTAGCTAATCAAGGAGCTCAGTTACCTACGGATTTTGACATAGAAGGGATTAAAGAGAATCCTGAAACTCCTCCTAATGATTTTAGTGCCCCTACTCAACAAATAGAAGCATTACAAGGGAAAATAAAGGAAATCCAAGGGGGTACAACAAAGAAGTATGTTTTGGATGATATATGTCCATATCCATTTGACAGGAGTCTTCAAATGATTCCTTTTCCAAAACATTGTGAAATCCCTAAATTTGATAGGTATAATGGGAAAACGGACCCCATTGAACATGTAAGGGATTTCCGAAATATGAGCTTAGAATTTTCTCATGAAGATACCTACTTAATGCAATTGTTTCCATGAAGTCTAGGTGGACAATCCATGGAGTGGCTTTCAAAGATCACTCCCCCCATCAGAACATTTGAGGAGTTAATAAATAAATTTATATCACAATACTCCTACAACATCCAACACTAGATAACCATGCCTGATCAGTGTAAAGTGAAACAAAAGATAGGGGAATCCTTCACTACATTTTTACAAAGGTGGAGAAGGGTGTTTGCTAGATACTCCCATCCTATTACTGAAATAGAGAAGATGGAGATATTTATCGATAGTCTGAATCAAGAGATGAGTTACAGACTAAACCTTCACTATCCTCAATCATTTGAAAAATTGATTGAAAACACGATTACTATTGAAGGTGCCTTGGTCAAGCATGGAGTTCTGAAAATCGATAAAGAAGGTTCAAATTCGTACAACAACAACAATAGTAACAACAATGACAAGTCACAATTTTGGACTCGGAATAAAAATATTGTGAATGATGGGGTAGTAGATGCTAACAATGTGAATGTGAAGCCTACCATTCTTAATGTATCAAGTTTCCAACGTAGCAATAATGCTGGAAATTCTAGTCACCAAGGCAATATTTCCAATCAAGGGAATAATCATGGAAATAATTTTGGCAATAATCAAAATTCAAATGTGTCCAGATCTTCATATTTTTCAAATCGATGGAGTTTTACTCCCTTGGGTCAGTTTTTAGAATCCATTCTTAAAGAACTATTGAATCAAAACACTATTACATTGCCACCACAAAGAGATTATGAGCCTCGAGTTAAGCCACCATCGTATAATGACTCACACTTTTGTGAATATCATAGGTGTAAAGGTCATAAGACAAATAATTGACAAGGGTTAAAGAATATTGTTCAAGATTTGATTAATAACCGTACCATCATGGTTGAGGGACATAATGCCAATGATGACCATCAGATGTTCAAGGATCCTCTCCCCAATTATCAAAAAGGGGAATCTTTGGGTGATAAAGGAAAGAATGTTAATCATGTCTATGACACCACTATCAATCATATTTATACTGACGATCAACAAATCAATGCTATTAGAATCAAAAGTAAGCAAGAATATCGAGAGGTCAATGCTACAAAAAGGGGACAAGCCAAAATCATTATAAAAGGAAGCTCATCTAAGGCAACAATTCCCCCTCCAATTCAATACAATTTGGTCGGTCAACTTCAAAAAACATCAACCCAAATTTCTATCTTGGAGCTCTTAAAAATATCACCTACGCATGAGGACATTCTGGAAAGGGCACTTGTTGACACAATTGTGTCTCATGATCTGGATATCAATAAATTTCAAGCCATGGTGGGACACTTGTCTTCATCCATGTGTTTATCCTTTACCGAGAAGGATGATTCATCCATGACCCATCTGCATAATTCATCACTCTACCTATAGGTTATGCTTCACAAAGCCCAAATTAGATGTGTCCTAATAGATGGGGGAGTCGGATTAAACATTTATACTTTGAAATTGGTCCTTTCTTTGGGATATTCAGAAGAATCTATAGATCCACAAAGGAAAATTACAATCAAGGCATGCAATGATGAGGAAAGAGCTTCCAAAGGCCTCATCATGCTACCAATCAGAGTGGGACCTGTTGTGAAGAATACCTTTTGTTAAGTTCTAGATCGAGATCTATCCTATAACATACTCTTGGGTTGTCCATGGATCCATGACATGCAAGTTGTTCCATCTACTTATCATCAATTCTTGAAGTTTCCATATGAAGGACAAGAAGTAACAATACCTGCTGATCATATTAGCAGTCAAAGTTGCTCTAACCTAAGAGCAACTCAGGACACATTTGTCCTACATAATAGAGAGGCTTTGGCCTTTTCTACCTCCAAATACAATGAACAAGCATGAGAAATGATAAGTAATTTTGGCACCAAGGTAATATTGAAAGACAATGGGGTGGGAGAATATTCCTTATGTCTCTCTCATCTACCCATATCTGTAGGATCCCATGGACAACCATCAACATATATACAATAGGATACAATAGCTTTAGCCTCAGCTTTAGTTCCCATCACAAAGTTTAATGGAGTATTTATCAAAGAAAATGAAATGGAAGATAGAGCTATCCTTGATTGGCTCTATAAACATGAAGAATAATCAATACAACATATCAAGTTACCCACACAACAATATGGAAAAGGTTATGCGATAATGCAGCAAATGGGCTATGAAGGCAATGGCCCTATCAAAAAGAGAAAGGAGGGTATTTTTGAACCTATCCAACTGCAAACAATTCACCCAAGGGATAAAATTGGGTTAGGATATGGTGAAGATACAAAGGAAGTAGTACAAAGAATGTCCAATGAGGAGTTAGCTGAAACAATTCTGAGAATTCAAGACAATAATTCTGACACTGACTCCAACGAATATGAATGGGACACCATATTTGATGATAAATTCTAGAGAGATAAATAGGTGGATCTCATACACAAATTCACACACACATTTCTACAAGGGGAAAGCTCAAGGCCTCCACTTGATTACATTCTACTAAGCGATCATGACTCAAGTGAGAAAAATTCGATTCAAAGTGAGACAAATCATCAATAGGAGGATACCATCCTAGATCTTTCCCATAATGACGTTAATGATAGCATCATGAACCTAACGGCTAGTGACCTTACTCATCCTAATGATCCATTTCCTTTGGTCCATCCTGAACTCATTTATTGGGAACAAATTGCACCAACTAATATCCCAACTTTTCTCAATGACAAAACCATCATAAACTTCCTTTGTTCATCCCAATCGGAAACAAGTTCCACCAGGGAATCACAAGATCAAATTTTTCAACAGGAAAGTGCCAAGTTTCTCAACTATGAAATAAATTATATAAAAGAAAGATCTAATGGTGAAAACCTAACAAAGGCAGTATTAGATCAAGAAAAGAGAAAAATAAAAAGCATATCCAATAGTGAAAACCTTTCAAAGGTACTAGAGGATGGGAAACTTGACACTCTCCCAGAACATTACCAAGAAAGGTTTTCTATTCTAATAGAACCAACGAAGGTACTCAATATAGGTACTATGAAACAGCCCAAAGTCTTGCAACTTGTTGCATCTCTAACAAAGGAGGAAATACCATGATTCATAGAATTTATCAAGAACAATCAAATCAGTTTTGCATGGTCCTATGCAGATATGCCTGGATTAGATCCAGATCTTATAATGCATCATCTATCTATCATGCCAAGGGCAAAACCTGTGAAGCAGAAACTCAAAAAAATGCATCCACATGTTGCATTATTGGATAAGGAAGAGTTAAAGAAGATTTTAGATGTTGGATTCATTTGTTCTATTGACTATGTGGAATGGATCTCCAATATCGTACCTATTTCAAAGCCAGATGGAAGAATTAGAATTTGTACATATTTCAGGGATTTGAACAAGGCATGTCCCAAGGACAATTTCCCTCTACCGAACATAGATATGATTGTTGATTTGAGTGCTGGACATGCGATGTACTCATTAATGGATGGATTTTCAAGATACAACTAGATAAAGATTGCACCAGAGGATCAGGATAAAATATCGTTCACATGTCCTTGGGGTACCTATTGCTAGAACGTAATGCCATTTGGGTTGAAGAATGCAGGAGCTACATATCAACGTGCAATGACAACAATTTTTCATGATATGATGCACAAATTCATGGAGGATTATGTCAATGATCTCCTTGCCAAATCTAACACCAGGGAAGGACACATAGCTAACTTATCTAAAATTTTCAAAAGAATGGAACAATTCAAAGTGAGACTTAATCCAAAGAAATGTGTCTTTGGAGTAAAATTTGGAAATTTGTCGGGTTATATTGTGTCAGAAAAGGGAATTGAGGTGGATCCAACTAAGGTACAAGCAATCCTTGATATGCCAGCACCAAGGAACATTAGTCAACAACGCTCTGTGTAGGGACAGTTACAATCCATTAGAAGAGTCATTGCACAACTAGCAAATAAAATTTTACCATTTACTCATCTCTTACACAAGAATGTTCCATTTAAATGGGAAGACAAATGTGAAGTAGTGTTTGATAAGATAAAGCAGTATCTAATGAATCCACCAGTGCAAGGTGCACCACTCATATTGTATATTTCTGCCATGGAAGTGTCCTTAGGAGCATTATTGGCATAGGAGGACAACTTCTGAAAGGAGCGAGCAATCTATTACATTAGTCAAACTTTGACAAGTCATGAGATAAATTACACGTTCATTGAAAAAGCTTGCTTAGCAATAGTGTTCACTTCTCAAAAGTTACGACATTATATGCTAGCTCATAGAATAAAGCTTGTGACTAAGATTGATCCACTCAAATATCTTCTAAGTAAGGCGACCTTAACTGGTAGGTTGGCTAAATGGGTCATGATCCTGAGTGAGTTTGACATTCATTATGTGAATCACAAAGCTATAAAAGGATAGGTAATTGTAGATTAGTTAGCACAAGCACCAATGCCAGTAGAACAACCAATACACATTGATTTTCCTAATGCTGATGTATTCACAATAGCTATTAAACAGTCATGGGCACTCTATTTTGATGGTTCCTACACTCAACATGGCTCAGGGGCAGGGATTCTTTTTATTACACCTCAAGGAGATACAATTCAAAAATCTTATCGGCTAATGTTCCCTTGCACAAACATCATAGCTGAGTATAAGGCACTATTAATTGGCATGAGAATTGCAGTAGACTGGAAAATCATAGAACTTCAAGTTTTTGGTGATTCACAACTTGTTATAAATCATATCAATGATGAATATCACACTAAGGATGACAAGTTGATACTTTATAAAAGGATGGTGGACGATTTCAAGAAATACTCTCTTGATATCAAGTTCATACAAATTCCACGTATTGATAATAAAGCAGGAGATGCAATGGTTACAATTGCATCTCTACTCTAGTTGTCAGAGAGTCAGGCATGGTACAATTTTCTAGTGGAACAATTGTTTTCTCCCGCCTATGACAATCCAGAAACTCAAATAATTTGCCACTTAACCAATTTTGATTCTCCCTTGTATGGCCAAATCTATACTTACCTAAAGGATGCTATTTTACCTTTAGACTTGTCTAGAAATCGGAAAAGAAATTTCATCCGTCAATCCTCGCGTTACACCTTAATTGCTGATGTCTTATACTGGTGTGGTCTAGATGGTGCCCTCCTTAGATGTCTCGAATGCAATGAATCAGAAAAGGCCTTACAAGAGGTACATGGTGGTATTTGTGGGACACACTCAAGTGGACTAACCTTAGGAAAGAAACTTGTTAGATTGGGTTACTAATGGCTGACCATGGAGAAGGAATCATTCATCTTTGTGAAGAAATGTGCAAAATGTCAAATTCATGGGAATCTCATTCATGCTCCTGCTCAGGAATTACAACCCTTCACCACAACATGGCCTTTTGCTCAGTGGGGATTGGATTTGGTTGGAAAGATACACCCATCATATTCAAATGGATACAAGTTCATCATCATAGCCACTGAGTATTTTACTAAGTGGATTGAAGTTGTTCCCCTAGCAACTGTTATTGGCAAACAAATCTCTTCATTCATTTTGAACTATATCATCTGTCGATATGGTATTCCCAACTCCATTATCACAGACAATGGAAGACCCTTTAAATATCAAGATGTTGATGAACTATGTGAAAGATTTCACATCCAACACAGGTTCTCTACACCTTATTATCCACAAGGGAATGGTCAAGTTGAAGCTTCAAACAAAATGATTTTGAATATTTTGAAGAAAATAGTGAATGAGGCAGGTTGTGATTGGCATGTCCAATTAAATCCAGCATTGTGGGCATACAGAACAAGTATTCACACACCAACAAGTGCTACTCCCTATTCTTTGGTCTATGGAGCAGAAGCTATTCTACCACTAGAAGTTGATATTCCCTCACTTCAAGTATCACTAAAGTGATTAATCAATGATGAAGACTACAAAGTATCAAGGTTGCAAGAGCTGGAACTTCTTGATGAACGATGTCAAACTGTAGTTAATCATTTGAAGGGATATCAACAAGTTATGTCCTGCAGCTATAATCATAGAGTCGAACCACAAAATTTTTAAGTGGGTGACTTGGTTCTCAAAGAAAACCCTCGTAATCAGAAAGATCGAGAAAAGAAAGGCAAGTTCAAACCTAGTTGGTTGGGCCCATTCATTATCATCATTGCATTTGGATCAGGGGCATATTAGTTGTCAACATTAGAAGGGGACCCATTTGAAGATCCGACCAACAAAATTCACCTGAAGAAGTTTTATGCTTGAAAAATATCAAAAAAATCATAAAAAGTCCTGAAAAAATACAAAAAATCAAAAAGTCCTAAAAAAATACAAAAAAAATAAAAAAGAGCAAAAATAAAAAATCAAAAAGAAAAAATTGCCTTGATGAAAACTTGGCAAACAGCATCTTGGTAACAAAAAAAAAAAGGGAATCAAGAAAAAGTGCAATAAAAACAAATGGTGAAAACTTGGCAAACAGGCATTGTTTGTGATTTTGTTTGGCTCTCTCATTTATTAGGATACATTCTGCATATCCATCTTTCATCGGCATCACATACATGCCTGACCATCACATTCATATCATACATCCAAACATCTCCTTGAAACGACAAGGATTTCATCATGGCTTGATAATTAGGGTTATCCTTCACAGCAGTTGTGTCTAGCAGGAGTTAAAGTGCAAGGTCATTAAGGGGAAATTCACTTCTTGGAGCTTTTTGGCAGAAAAATGGCAACATTGTGTCAAGAATTGGAATATCAGAACAGCAAACTTGTCCAATTAAACTGAGTCTATAGGATTGTTTGACAGAAACCTAAAACAAATTGGATGATCTTAATCTGAATAAAATGAATGACAAACTTAAAGCATAAGTTGAATTGTTGTTTTAACATTTGCTGACATCATATCTTTGGAGTGGTTCAATGATGTACTGAACTAGAATCACAAGGAAGAAGTATGATTTTTCTTTGCTTACTATTTGTAAGCTAATCATTAGTATTGTGCAAAATTTTTTTGAGACATGCTCTACAACATATCATTGATGACATTTCAGAATTTGCATAGGAAAATGATTAACTTTTGTCTATTTATGCAAACAATGCTCAGGTAATCTTGGTTCAATTATACCTCGATGCTTGTATTAACTTGCTACATCAAACATCATAAAAGAAGTACTTAGGTCATCATTGGTTCTAATATCCCCTTTGATGCTTGTACTAACTTTCAACATATAAAAAGGCTCAATGATGAAAATCAAGTGCAACATTGAATGACAAATAGGAGAATGGTTCATTATTACATTCTAGGACTACATGATTCATTTAGATTTGCATTTTGGGGGTTGTTTAAGTAGATTCTTGAGGGTTGGAAAAATTCTCGAATATCTTTTCAGACAACAATTGAGTACACTTGGACATTCATTGCATCTCATTCCATTATTATTCATTGCATCTCATTTCACCATAATTATTCATTCAAGTTATTGTTATCATTGCACTTGCATATTTCCATCATTATCATTATCATCATTATTTGATATTATTTAGTTCATCATGATAATTATCCATCTTTACATATCATTTTCATCTCATGTGCATAGTCATTCATTTCATATTATATCATTTCACAACATTTGCATTTGCATTCGTTTCACATCATTTTGCATAAATATACATTGATAAAACAAAAAAAAAAGATTGCATCCATTTCATTCATTTCATATCATCATTTAGGTTATCATTTTCATATCAATTGCATTTTATCATTAGGTATTATTACATTATCATATTATTACATCATTATCATCACTTGCATCATATCATTTATATATCATTATCATTTATTCACCAATTCATATCATTTCATTATCATTATTATCAACATTATGATCATTATTCATTTTATTTCATATATATACCATTTTCATATTATGTGCGTAGCATTCATTAGTACATTTTATTAAATATTAATCTCATTTATATCATTTTGCTTCATTTTCATCTCATCACATTATCATTTCATTTCATATCCATTTATATCACTTTTCATCATTATTAGGTCTCATTCATAATGATCATTATTCATTTAGCTTTCATATCATATGCATATCATTTTTAGGATATATCATCTCATTAAAATCATTCATCATTACATCTTACATCTTGCATTCATTACATACATCATAAAGGAAAATCATTTAGATTGCATCATGTTAGAAATCATTTCATCATAACACATCTTGCATCATATCATCATTGCATCTTCATAAATAAAATAAAAGAATCATCATTTACATTGCATCATCATTTGCACCATCGTCATAAAAATCATAAACATTATAAAATATAGAAATAAACATGCATACATAATCACTCATCATAAATCCATAACACATGCATATCATAAATTTCATCAAAAAAAATGTCCAGGTGTATAAGGATATCAAATGTTTTAACAAGATATATAAAATACAATGAATAGATGTATCAATCACTCATCATTGAGGGGCATCTGGTCGTGGCACATGGCTACTACTATCTCCCGAGGTGATAGGTATTGCTGGATCTCTGCTCCCAGAAGCCCTGATCTCTTGTTTGACTGGCTGACCCACACTCCTAGTGGCACTCCTAGTATGGCTACATGAATGGGTCCAAGACGAAGTACCTGACTATGTGTAGGAAATCCTCCTCTCAGGTGGCACTGCCTCAAAATATCTCATCCTATAATACTCGGCCTCCCGAGTGGTCTCCAATCCCTCTGCTACAACCTCTCCAATAGAGGTACTCTCAAGTGATATTAGGAGTCTCTCGGCTACCCCCTTGGACTGTATGCATTGCTCTCGGAAGCTATCTTGCTCTGTTGCAAGCTGAGCTACCTGTGGGTCAAGAGGTGGTGGTTGTGCGACTTGTGCCTATAGCTAGTTGATAATCATCTTTTCCTATGCTAACTGACTCTGAAGAGTTTGAACCTCTACCTATAAGGTATCCATCTATCCTTGTGAAGGAGCCCTAATAATGATCCGTGGAGCCGAAGTACAAGACTAATCCACCACTCTCGATGTCTGAGGCCTCATCCTCAATGGTACATCAAAGAAGAACCTCTGACCTCCACTCCCACCACCTCCATCATCACCACTGTCCTTTGACCTATCTAACTCCATCTCCTCATCCTCCTCATCCTCCTCATCTACATCCATCACCACCCCACCTATATCCTTGACCTCTCTTGCCTATGCCCTTGCTTATGCCTGACCCTGTAGCTGCCTGTGCCTCTGGTTTCCATCTTCCTCATCATATAATTGGCCCACCTAATAGTGGGGTAAGCTCATCTAGACTGGTAAACCTCAAGAACAAATGTGCATAAAAATAGGCCGCATAATCATCCATCATGTGTGCATTTGTAACCTCAGGATGAATAGCCCAAAACTTTGGCTGCAAATCTAAATACTCATCTCTGGCTGCCTCAAAGGTAATAAACTAGCCCCACTTTGGCACATCCTCTTGTTGCCTAACATAGTGTGCCACACCCTACGACATCATCTGTACTTGACCATACAGTCTCAGTACTCTCAAAACTAGAAACCACTCGATGATAAATGGAGTCTATCCAATCATGAACCTGTCTATCCCGTAGTATGGAAGCTCTATGTCATCCTCATCCCAGGCCTCACAATCCAAATATGGTCTCCAAATGATAGTATCCATGTCATCTAATACTCTCCACCAACACTCTAACTTGCCTAGCATTGGATACACAAGGGGACCTGTGTAAGCATATACATAAGGGTGGCCCAACGGGTGATCTCTTTGAACAATGGGGTGAGTAATAGCAAAGTGCTCCCATGCCCAAATCTGTAAAAGAGTAAATCTTGTTGAGAGACTCTTCCCATCTGTGTATGCCACCTAATGAAGATCATGGTACAAATGGGCAATCATGCATGATCCCCATGCATATCTCGTCTGATGGAGAAGCATGTCCTCCAGAATCTGACCCCAACCTACTGATAGTCCCTTTGACCTACGATCAAGACAAAGGAAGCCACCAATGAATCCTACTAGAACTAATGGAAGTGGGGAATACCTCTCTACCATTTCCCTCTATGAGATCTCATATCCACCTACATGAGGATCCTGAAACACTCTCCACAGGGAATATGTCCCCCCAATCTTTTTGTGATCATATATCACAAGCTCACCAACTACCGGGATGCCCAAAATCTTGTACACATCCTCAGGTGTAACATTAATCTCTCCAGTCGGCATGTGAAAGGTATTATGCTCACTATGCCATCTTTTGGCTAATGCAGTCAATAGTGCCTTGTTGACCCTATACTCTGGGATCCTAAGCAGAGACCCCAACCCACATTTCACAATAACCCCTATCTCTGCCTGAGATAGTCTGGGAATCATGTCCCATGTCTAGGGAAATCGCTCTCTAATTTGGAGGATATTAAAATCCTCCTATGTAATCAAGCACATCAAAATCAATTAGCAAGGAATCGAGAAAGCATAAAGAAAATTATGCTACATCAACTGAATCAAATCAATATCAAATCAATCATTACTATTTGTCTTTCAATTAAGAAAGCAAATTTATCAACATTTCTACTATTTATCTTTCAATCACAAAAGAAAATTTATCATTATCTACTATTTTTTTTCCATTCATACATGGAAACAAATTTAACAGTCAATTGATTCAACATCTATCATTACTATTTGTCTTTCAATTGAGAAAGAAAATTTATCACATCTCTACTATTTTTCTTTCAAGCAAGAAAGCAAATTTATCAGACTTATTACTATTTGTTCTTCAAACACTAAGGCAAATTTATCCAATCAGGCTACTCTATTTTGATGTTATTTAAATGCATAAAATTAGTTGGCTAATCTAGCAACAATCATCAAGTACATATCAATTTCACTTCACAAATCAAATTTGGAAAAATTTCATGGATGCGCTAAAATAGTCTATCAATGCGCTAAACCATCAATTAACCATTTTAATCCATGGATGCGCTACTTTGTTCCATTGATGCACTAAACTAGCCTATGCGCTATTATATCAGGTTTGATGCACCATTTTGACCAATGCGCTAATCTACACATGGATGCGCTAATTCGGGATCCTATGTGCCAAATCAGCATTTTTTTTCTACGTAGGCATCAATGCGCTAAACGACAAATCTATGTGCTAAACTACCCATCTATGTGTTAAACTGCAGGCTCGTGTGCACTAAAGTTAGCATCTATGCGCTAAAGAAGAACATTGAAAATCTAAAAATTTAAAAAATTCAAAAAAAATGGTTTCAAATTCATGGCAAGGGATCAGATCATCTTATCGGAGGTCCATACTCAGCTGGTCTCTGATGATGGTGGGCTCGCTCAAATCGGTGGCACTCATAATGGATCAACATCTCGTTTTTATCTCTCAAAGCTCTGAAAACTACCACAAGTTACTATTCAAATGACAATGACTTTTCACCTTTTCCACCTCTTAAGGGGATAAAAAGAGAAGTTATTTTTATTTTTACTATGCAGAGTGCTATTTCGAGAACTAAATCATCATTTCTCTCCATAAATCATTTAAATTCTTTCGAATCATCCTCCTCATCATTCACATCACACAATTTATCTCTTGAGGGGGAATATAGCATCTGTAAATTTTCAAATTTAGGGGCAAAATTCTTTGAAGCAATGAGTAAAACACATCACTTCAAGGAGGGGCAAAATGTATACATCTAAAAATGGTCACGGTAAATCAAAACCTGTTAATTAATTAAATATATATTATTTAATTAATATTCCAAAGTCATCTACAAATAAATAAATTTAATTATTTATTTATATCGTTCATTTTTCTAATTCTTCTAGTTTAATTAAATAAATAAGTTTATTTAATTATTGCTATTATTCCTCTTAATTAAATTAAATAAATTTCATAATTTATTTATTTGATTATCATTCTATTTCTACGTTTGAATTAGTATCATCCTCCACTTCACATTTAAATTAAATATTTTATATTTAATATCTTTTTCACCTCACTTAATTAAATATTGTAAATATTTAATTACGTATCTTTTTCACCTCTCACATAATTAAGTAATTAATTATTTAATTATAGAATTTTCCAAAATACATGTCACATATAATTAAATAAATAGTATTTATCTTCAATTTTCAACTAACTTTTCAATTAATGAAAAGATAAAGAGCATGTTTATCTCCATTTTTGAATGAAGATAGTTTTGTGGGTTGAAAAAATTCTCCATCTTTCTCTCAACTTCTAGAATCCCAAACCATTTGTCTTGACAAGTTTGAAACTCAACCATTGATCTTCACCAACTAGATTCTTGCCTTCCAAAAATCTATAAAAACAACTTTTCGTGAGTAGATTTCATCCTAGATTTTATGCGTAGTTACTATAGTTGCATTCGAATCAGCATATCAGCATTTTAGTTCTTCAATTTCATAGCTTAAATCATTAGCCATGAGCATGCATTTTCAATCAATCTTGTTCTCCTAAGTTGTCATTCTAACAAGTTGCTACTTAAACCAACTGGGAGCCAGTATCTTGAATCGAATCCTTGGAGATAAAGAACAATGGCATAAATTTGAAAGAGTTGTTGTTATTTAGAGTTTACATTTGTATTTTCTAAATTAGTTTCTTTCAATCTAATGTTTCATTAGTGAGTTAGTTTACTTTCTAATTAGACCACATATTCTAACACAGATTTCATTTCAAATTTGATCCATAACTATAAAGCACAGTACATATGTATCATATGAAGAGAAATCTGAACATATTAGCTTGTAAAAAGTGATTTGACTCATCAATAGCATGCAACTATTCAAAGAATGAAGCAAGGTTAAATAGTGTTGCGACTTTGTCCCATGGGAAATCAAGTGAGACACCACTCTATATCACATTTTCTTTCCACGTCATCATGCTTATGTAGACCGAGCAGAGAATATCACTGTTTAGTGATTATTTGCAACACTACACTAGTGTAATTTGAGGGACTATAAATATGAGTAGCTCTATGCAAAATGCAACATTTTCACCTTTACTTGTGCAAAGCATGTTGGGTCCCCAAGTGGACCTGGCTAATTTTTTTTGTTTTGTTTTCAAACAACTTTTATCCTCAATTGACTTGCCACTACCTTTTGAATGCTTCGGAAGTGAAAACATGAAATGGGTTGTCATTAAAATTTCCTTTCTAGCACATTTGCATTTTGGTCAAAATCGGTCCAGTTGGCTCTGGAATCGCCCTAGGAAACTAGTCAAACGATCACCTGGAGTCACAAAATCATGTAGACATATGACCTGAGAATGTAGTGCAATAGATAGTTTGGAAGAAGGACTCCCGAGGTGAAATTTATTAATTGTTAAAGTTGCTCAATTGAACTTTCTGCAACAACAGCCTATTCTGAACAAATTAAAACTCACCCAATTGCCATTTTGAAAAAATGGAAAATCAACTCCTGGGAGGCTACCACTAGACATGGTAGATCATTCTGGTATAGGGAGCACATGTGCAAGAGGAATTAGCTTGAATCATCTCCCATCAAAAGATATTAGGTGTCAAAGCTGACCACCTTGAAAGGTTTCAAGAAATGCAAGTGCAAAACTGAAGAAATTGCATTTGGTTTTGATTTTAAAAAATAGCAAATCAACTCATGAAGCTCTGAAAATTGACATGGGAGTTCATATTGGTATGGAGAATACAAATCAACAATCATCTTGACTTGATAGTCATTCGGTTGAAAAATGCAAGCTCAAATGGGAGGCTACTTTGCAAAACTAAAAGTTCGCAAACAATAGAAAAGTGCCAAAACCCTGAAAAAACACATCATGGGAAGTTGAAAATTGACACACACGTTCACAAATTTCATGTGAGTGGGTCCCCAAAGGGGTTTGTCTTGAAAATCAATAGGCTTCAAATTATGACCCTCCAAAGTAGGTCACTAAGGTAGATTTTTCAAGGGTACCTCTGAGAGTGTAGAGGCAAAATTTTCAAAATGGGCACCTCAAATTTGTAAAATTTGAGGGTGCCATCAGATTGCAACAATCCTGCACTTTGGACTCATAAGAGATTTAGTCGGTTAAACATAGATTGGAGCAATTCAATGTGTTTGGGTGTGAAAGAGGACCATTCCTAATGTAAACATACCCACTCAAATGCATTGGAATAGTTTTTTTTGTCATGTGGGTTGCAGAACAAAAATTGCACCACTTTGTAACTTTACACTGCTTGTAGTTGACAACCATTTTCCCCAAGTGAAAAATTGCAACCACTACAAAATGTCTCTGAGTTAGCGAAAACTAAGAGAGGTTATTGTAGAGGGGCCCATCGTAATCTCATAAGCTTAGATGAAATATTTCTAAGTTTCATGGTGTTCGAGTAACAACCCGTCGAAGATTGCATTCATTTTGCACTTTGGAATCATAAGGTATTTGTTCGATTGAACGTAGCTCAGTGCAATTTGGCATGTTTAGATGTGAAAGAGGACCGTGCCTAGTGTAAATGTACCCACCCAAACACATTGAAATATTTTTTTTGGTCACGTGAGCTATAGAACGAAAGTTGCACCACTTTCCAACTTTACACTACTGGCATCTGACAACTTTTTTCCCAAGTGAAAAGTCACCACCACTGGAAAATGCCTCTGAGTTAGTAAAAAATGAGAGAGGTTATTGTACATGGGCCCAACGCAATCCTATAGTCTCAAATGACAAATTTCTAAACATCACGGTGTCCGACTAATAGCCCATCAAAGATTGCATCCATTTTACACTTTGGAGTCATAAGGGATTCAACCGATTGAACGTAGCTGAAAGTGATTTGGCATGTTTGGGTGCAAAATAGGACCATGCCTAGAATACATGTACCCACTTGGATGCATTGGAATAGTTTGTTTGGTCACACAATATGCAAAATGAAAGTTACACCACTTTGAAACTTTACACTACTTGTATTTGACAACTTTTTCCCCAAGCAAAAAGTCCCCACCACAGGAGAACGCCTCCAAGATAGTGAAAACCTAGAAACATTAATTTAGAGGGGCTAAACATGATCTCATAGGCTCAGGCAAGAAGTCTCTAAGTGCCACGGTGTCCCAGTAAGAGCCCGTCAAAGATTGCAACCATTTTGCACTTTGGACTCATAAGGGATTCAACCAGTTGAATGTAGCTCATAGCGATTAGGCATATTTGGGTGGGAAAGAGAACCATGCCTAGTGTATATATACCCACTTGGATGTGTTGGAATATTTTGTTTGGTCATGCGAGTTATAGAATGAAAGTTGCACCACTTTGCAACTTTACATTGCTTGCATTTGATAACATTTTCTAGAAGCGAAAAGTCGCCACCACGAAAAAATGCCTCCGAGTTAGCAAAAACTGAGAGAGGTTATTATAGAGGGGTCTAATATGATCCCATAGTCTTAGAAGAAAAGTTTCTAAGTGTCATGGTTTCCGAGTAACAACCTATCAAAGATTGCAGCCATTTTGCACTTTGGACTCAAAAGGGATTCTATCGGTTGAACGTAGCTCGGATCGATTTAATGTTATTGGGTGTGAAAGAAGATCATTCCTAACATAAATGTACCCATATAGATAAATTGGAATAGTTTTTTTGGTCACGCGAGTTGCAAAATGAAAGTTGCACCACTTTGCAACTTTACATTGCTTGCATTTGATAACTTTTTCTCCAAGTGAAAATTCACCCTCCTGAGAAGATGCCTCCGAATTAGCAAAAACTGAGAGATTATTTTGTAGAGGGGCCGAATGAAATCCCATAGGTTCAAACGAGAATTTACTAAGTGTCACGTTGTCCAAGTAACAACCCATCGAACATTGCAGTTATTTTGCACTTTGGACTCATAAGGGACTCAGCTAGTTGAACATAGCTCATAGCGATTCGACAAGTTTAAGTATGAAAAAGGACCATGCCTAACATAAACCTACCCACCCAGATGCATTGGAATAGATCATTTGGTTACACGAGTTGCAGAATGAAAGTTGCACCACTTTGTAACTTTACACTACTTGCATTTGAAAACTTTTCCCCAAGTGAAAAGTCGCCACCATGGGAAAACGCCTCCGAGTTAGTGAAAATAGATAGAGGTTATTGTAGAGGAGCCTAATGTATTCTTGTATGCTTAGAAAATAATTTTCTAAGTGTCATGATGTCTGAATAATAGCCCATTGAAGATTGCAACCATTTTGCACTTTGGACACATAAGGGCTTCAATCGTTTGAACGTAGCTCAGAGCGATCATTTGGTGTGTTTGAGTGTGAAATAGGACTATTCCTAGTGTAAACGTACCCACTTATATGTGTTGGAACATTTCGTTTGGTCATGCGAGTTACAAAGTGAAAGTTGCACCACTTTGGAACTTTGCACTTCTTGCATTTGACAATGTTTTCCCCAAGTGAAAAGTCACCACCATGCGAAAAAAACTTTGAGATAGAGAAAACTGAGAGAGGTTAGTGTAGAGGGGCCCGACATTATCTCATAGGATTAATAAAGAAGATTCTAAGCATCACGATGTCTGAGTAACATCTTGTTGAAGATTGTAGTCATTTTGCACTTTGGACTCAAAAGGGATTCAACTAGTTAAACATAGCTTTGACTGATTCTTCTTGTTTGGGTGCAAAAGAGAACCATTCCTAGTGTAAAATTACCCAACCAAATGTGTTGGAACAGTTCATTGAGTTGTGCAAGTTGCAAAACAAAATTTTCATCACTTAGCAACTTTACACTGCTTGCATTCGACCACTTTTTCACCAAGTAAAAAGTTGTCACCATGGGAAAACGCCTTTGAGTTAGCAAAAATCTAGATAGATTATTGTAGAGGGGCCCAACACAATCCCATAGGCTTATAAAATAAGTTGCTAAGTGTCACAATGTCTAAGTAAGAGGCCGTCGAAGATTGTATCCATTTTGCACTTTTTACTCATAAGGGATTCAACCAGTTGAATGTAGCTCTGAGCGATTCAGAGTGTTGGGGTGAAAAAGAGGACCATTCATAGCATAAAATTACCTACCTAGACACATTGCAATAGTTCTTTTAGTCATGCAAGTTGCAGAATGAAAGTTGCACAACTTTGCAACTTTACACTACTTGTAGTTGACAACTTTTTCTCCAAGTGAAAAGTCACCACCACTGAAAAATGTCTCCAAATTAGTGAAAAATGAGAGAGGTTATTATAGAGGGTCTTAATGCAATCCTGTAGGCTTAAACAATAAGTTTGTAAGCTTCACGATGTCTGAGTAACAACCCATCGAAGATTGCAGCCATTTTGCACTTTGGACTCAGAAAAGATTCAACTGATTGAACGTAACTCGAAGCGATTCAGTATGTTTGAGTGTGAAAGAGGACCATTCCTATTGTAAATGTATCCACCTAGACATGTTAGAACAATTAATTTGGTCACGGGAGTTGCAGAATAAATGTTGCACCACTTTGCAACTTTACACTACTTGCATTTAACAACTTTTTCTCTAAGTGAAAAGTCACAACCACGTGAAAATTCTTATGAGTTAGAAAAAAATAAGAGAGGTTATTGTAGAGGGGCCCAATTCAATCTTGTAGGCTTAGAAGATAATTTTTTAAATGTCACGGTGTCTGAGTAACAACCTATTGAAGATTGCAGCCATTTTGCACTTTGGACTCATAAGAGATTCAACCGGTTGAATGTAGCTCGGAGTGATTCAACATGTTTAGGTGAAAAATTGGACCATTCCTAGCATAAATGTACCCACCCGGATGCATTTGAACAGTTTCTTTGGTCATGCGAGTTAAAGAATGAAAGTTGCTTCACTTTGCAACTTTACACTGCTTGCATTTGACAACTTTATCCCCGAGTGAAAATTTGCCACCATGGGAAAACGCCTCTGAGTTAGAAAAAACTAAGAGAGGTTATTGTAGAGGGGCCCAAAATGATCATATAGGCTTAGAGGATAAGTTTCTAAGCATCATGGTGTCCGAGTAACATCCCATCAAATATTGCAGCCATTTTGCACTTTGGACTCATAAGAGATTTTGTCGGTTGAACGTAGCTCAGAGCAATTTGATCTGTTTGGATGCAAAAGAGGACCATTCCTAGAGAAATAGTACATACCCATATGTTTTGGAATAGTTCATTTGGTCATGTGAGTTTCAGAATGAAAGTTGCACCACTTTGCAACTTTATACTACTTGCATTTGACAACATTTTCCCTAAGTGAAAAGTCACCACCACGAGAAAACACATCTAAGTTAGTAGTGAGAACCAAGAGAGGTTATTTTAGAGGGGTCCCATGCAATCTTATAGGCTTAGATGAGAATTTTCTAAGCATCACGGTGTTTGAGTAACAACCCATCGAAGATTACATCCAATTTGCACTTTGGACTCATAAGGGATAATATCGGTTGAATGTAGCTCGGAGCGATTTAACGTTTTTGGGTGTGAAAGAAGATCATTCCTAACATAAATGTACCCATATAGATACATTGGAATAGATTTTTTGGTCACGCGAGTTGCAGAATGAAAGTTGCAACACTTTGCAACTTTACACTGATTGCATTTGACAACTTTTTCCCCAAGTGAAAAGTCGCCACCACAGGAAAATGCCTTAGAGTTAGAGAAAAAATGTTATAGTTTCTTGTAAAGGGGGCCAATGGAATTCCATAGGCTTAGACAAGAATTTTCTAAGCATCACGATGTCCAAGTAATAACCCGTCGAAAATTGCAGCCATTTTGCACTTTGGACTCACAAGGGATTCAACCAGTTGAACGTAGTTCAAATAAATTTGACATGTTTGGGTGCAAAAGAGGACCATTCCTAGCATAAATTTACCCACTGGTTGCATTGGAATATTTTTTTTGGTCATGTGAGTTGCAAAATGAAAGTTGCAACACTTTGCAACTTTACACTGCTTGCATTTGACAACGTTTTCCCCAAGTGAATAGTCGCCACCATGGGAAAACACCTCTAATTTAGCGAAAATTGAGAGAGGTTATTGTAGAGGGGCCCAATGAAGTTTTTTAAGCTCATACGATAAGTTTCTAAGCATCATGGTGTCTGAGTAACAACCCATCAAAGATTGCAAGCATTTTGCACTTTGGACTCATAAGGGATTATGTCGGTTGAACATAGCTCAGAGTGATTCGGTGTGTTTGGGTGCAAAAGAGGACTATGCCTAGCATAAACATAGCCATCTAGATACATTGGAATAATTCATTTAGTCACATGAGTTGCAGAACAAAATTTGCATCACTTTGCAACTTTACACTGCTTGCATTTGACAACTTTTTTCCCAAGTTAAAAGTCACCACCATGGGAAAACACCTCCGAGTTAGCAAAATCCAAGAGATATTATTGTAGAGGAGCCCAAAATGATCCCATAGGCTTAGACAAGAAGTTTCCAAATATCATGGTGTCTGAGTAATAACCCATCAAAGATTGCATCCATTTTGCACTTTGGACTCATAAGGGATTCTGTTGGTTGAATGTAGCTCGAAGCGAAAACCAGTGCCTCTCCTAAATAAGCTAAAAGTTACTAAAAAACTATTTGTACCACATGTGTAAATCCTTGGAAAATTTTGAAATCTCCTTTCTTCAAATGAAATGTCTTGGAAACATTCACTTGGAAGTCCATTTCATTGACCTTTTGACTCTAATTGTAAAAATGCACACTTTTAATGAGTCTACCACTTTTCCATCACTTAAGTTTGTTGTTTCAACTTCACTTTAACAAACACATTTCCATGGAGAGAAATAAAAGGCAATAAATAGACAACCACCATAAGTTAACTTTCCCATCACTTAAGTTTTGTTTTTTGAAGTTTGTTGTTTCAACTTAACTTTTAATAGTAATAAATAGACAACCACCATAAAGTATGCAAAGGATCAAGAAACTATACACAGAGGAAAAGGAAATACTCAGAGAACAACCATAAATTATTTAATTCAAAGGTTATTTTATTTTATGACAAAAGCATTGAAAAGGCATCTTAATTATTTCATGGGGCTTATTTTCATGATATTCACATACAGGAGTGAAAAGGGATTAAGTTTCATCTTTGATTTTTGAGTTTGGATCAGTAATAGTGCATCATTTAGGCATTGTGTCAATAAACCATAATGTTGATTTGTTCCTTGGAATGTTGTATCATGGAAGTCTGAGTCCAAAAAGGGTTGAGAATTGCCATGATATATTTTTTAATAGCCCGAGACAACCCAAGGTATGTGCTCATGTTGTTCCATCCTTTGTTTGTGTTATTCGCCATGTGACTATGTTGCCAAAGTTGACAAGAGCACCAAATGCCAAGTGACTGTTTGGAGAGATTGGTTGGTTGAAGAATGTTTGGTATTTTTCAAAGGTGTTGGAGTGTATTAAAAAAAAATTGTCCCACTATTCATGTTTTTCTTCCCTTGTTGGTTTCTTTTTCCTTCCTTGGATGCCCACTACGCTAGGTTGTCAATGGTGGCAAGGTGTACTAAGATGTCTTGTGCATTACTTTTCAATGAAGCCCTTGAAGGGTGACTAAGATTATGTAAAAAGACAAATCATGATGACAGTGACTCTAAAACTCATCCAAGATTAGAGTAGATTTTGGAAAGTCAAACACAGAAAACCTGAGAGTAGATAAGCTTGACAATGATGGATTCCCTTTTATTGGTTTAGACTTATATATAGTGGGGACATATTAATTGGAAAGGTGAGTTCACAACTTTCTAATGCAAACTTTAGCCTCGAGTTGAAGCATACTAAATGAGGAAAGGTTGATGAAGTTTTAATGTCAAATAATGATGATGGAAGGAGTTCTAGGGTTTATAGAAGAGCAAGAAAATATGCCTTTGTACAAGATAAGACATTGTTTTAATTTTTTTCATAAATCCACATGCTTTTCCTTCAAGACAACTTTAAATGTAAACCATAAACCGTTAAAACTAACTTTAAATCTAATATATACATTTAATTGAGGCATATATTAAGGAATATACACATTTTCATGTATAAATTTCTCATAATTTTTGTATATCAAAAAATACACTAATTCAATAACAAATATTACAATAGTGATGGAAGAAAATCTTGAAAATCCTCCCATTTCTCAATACTTGTAGCAATATATGTAGGGAAATAATCCTCCCATTTGCAGCCCAAATCATGAAATATATTGAACAAGAAGAAACAAAAGGAGTCACTTCCCAGCTTATTTTCTCCAATCCACCTCAAGTGGCCTGGTTATTTGCATTCCAAAATGCTTCAAAACATGTACATCCCCTACTCCCTTGGAAACACATGTGTAGTAGCCTCCTTGTGGTTGTGTACTCTAACTAGAATTCGGCCCACAAAAAACCTACAAAAGCCTAACAATTTAATACATGGACCCACATAAAAATTATTAAAAGTCCAATAACTAAATAATGTCATACACCTTCTGACCAGATCTATTATCACCTTCATGCATTCTATAAGTAGATCGATTGAAGGTCCTACAATGGTGATGTGGACTGGATCTTTTGCTACTTTCTCATCTCTCGATGATCCTACACATAAATTTCAAATATATATAAACATAATTAACATAAAACATGTAGCATATAAGAATCCAAAAAATCTATGAAATAGAAAAGAAAGAGAAGATTGAAAACCATAAAATGCACTAGCAATCAATGTTTCTCATACCACTAAACACTTGCACCAGCAAGTGATGTTTCTCATACCAACGAACACTGAACACTAGTCTTGCATATCTCTTCACTAAAGAAAAAATATAATTAATAAGTGGGTTAAAAGATAGTCACAAATGCATCAATGACAGTCCTAAATGCATATGACATCAAACACCAATAGAGAATACCAACTTAAAGGTAGTCAATAGAGAGCAACATATAATTATCATTTTGCAAATTAACAATAATGCAATTTTTCAAACCCTTCTACAATTAAACTTAAATGCTTGAAAGAAGGTAGTGATCAGTAACATGAATTTACAAATTCAATGTGCATACTTACAAATCAATCCAAGGAACCATCTAGGTCTTCTCTACTCTTTATTGTGTCAAGTATTGCCTCGTGGTTAGACTCACACACTTTCCACAAATTCTTGTTCGCAGGTCTACCCTTATATTTGATCAAATGAATGTTGGTTGTGATGACAAGTTTCGAGTAGTGAAGAATATTTTGATGCGTGTTGAAGTCCTCAAACAACCAAATTGCAACATTCTTAATCAGGTACCTTTTAATCAATGTTCCAATAACAACCACTGAACTTGTAGGATATTCTATGTTTTCTCCATCTATAAATAGGGCCTCCAATTTCATTTTGGGCTTGATAAAACAATATAGGTAATAATCTATACCCTCTTCATTGTATTCATCTACAATCACTGCATAAGCATGCCCTACATTGTTATGTTCATCTTGTTAGATGTATTTAATAAACACCAAAATAAAACCTGAAAGTAAGATATATTACCCGATTCTAGTAGGTTTGATACATGATCAAAGTCAATGGATGATTGCATCTCTGTGATTTGTAGAGCCGTCAGAAGCTTATAAGTTTCAAGTTGGCTTAGACGTTTTACAGACCATCTTTCAACCCACTATGTTAACTCACAATCATTCCATGCTTGAAGGGTACATGTAGAACAAAAGCATGCCATCTTCTATGTATGGATGGTCCATGTACCTGCATTGGAGCTTCTAAAAGAGTGTAGCTCACTCGATCCT
>CM021108.1:272651029-272714348 GCA_007115665.2 Sequoiadendron giganteum | reverse complement strand
TTTATTTATTTAGCAAGTTTGTATAGGTTTAAATTTAAATTTAAATTATGGTTTGTTCACACAAGTGTTACACACATCTATATTGACAAGTTAACTACTTAAACTTGACTAAGTTAGATCATGTATAATTATGATGTACACAATTTGTATTCAATTATCATGTGATATGTATACAGTTGTATGGTAAAATCTCTAGCTAATCATATCAAATATTTAGATCAAAATGATCTTATAGCTATATAAATACCATATTACAAACTTTAGGCACTTTGCTAAAAATGGAATCTAGGTCACTATTTACTTTTTATTGATTTTGAATGTTCTCTAGCTTACATCATAATAGTCTAGAATGAGCAACTATTTTATAGAGATTCAAAACTAAATAAAATAAATCATAAAAATTGAATTGTAAGTTATACACATGTATCACTAATATACTTCATCTAAAAATAGCAATGTAACCTTTACACAAATAATACTAGATCTTCTACAAACCATGTTGTTAGGATAAAATAATTCCTAGACATGTTGCACTCCAAATCCTTCCTACATAAGCATTGAACTTGTAATTTAAGAGAGGGGTAAAAAATAGGTAAATCAATTAAATGAATAAGATTAACTATCAAATGGAAATATCTAGTGAAAAATCTAGACTATACCTTTTCTATTATTTCTAACATTAAGGTAGTGTCCTAGGTAGATTGGATCTCCTTTTAGGTTATTAACCAATCTTTTCACCTTGCTAGCTTGGCTTCTAATTTCGATGTGAAGAAATATTGACTAGGTCTAGGATCTCTTTTTCCACATCACAATTAACAAAGGAAAAATCCATAAGGCTCACACAATAGTGCCAAGTGTCTTAATCTTATGAATTGAGACAAAAAAAACCCTAAGATTAAGAATAAGGTGTGAATAGGTCCTAAAGTCTAAGTGGCTAGATAAAATACCATTTTGTGCCAACAATAAGATCTCTTGGATGATATTAAAATCCTCTATTAAAACAAATTTGGATTATTCTTTTTAAATAAAAATTTAAAGGGTGTAAATAAAGTTTTTCATGCTTCAATTTAGCACAAAATGGTCACTTAGGAAGGGTTCTATTATTGTTGGAAATGTTTATTGTGATTCTAGATAAAATATTAAAAACTTGTCCTAGGGTTATGATTCTTATTTAGATTATGTGTCCTAGGGTTATGATTCTTATTTAGATTATGTGTGCCTAATAATGAAACATGTTATTTGGGCCAATTAACAAGAGTAACTTTAAATATCCTTTACACTTCAATTTCTACAAAGCTTAGGATGAACCGATCCTTAAAGAATTTAAAGGATAATCATACATAAATTTTATAATACTTTATCAAAATAATTCTAAACCTTAAGACAAATTGAATTCATTCTTTACTTTGTCACTGACTCTTTTCTATGTGAACTTTTGTGATCTCATTTGTTAGTGTAGGTTTATATTTTCCTTTATTGGGGTTATTGCATTTTTCATATATATATTTTTTAGGATTTTTTATGTTGTTAGGATAGGATCCTTTATGAGGGTGGATGACATCTTCCATTAGTGTAATTAACACCTATTTTTGGTGGTTAGAGTTATTTTTATTGGTTCTCTTTTTCTCCTCTCTTATGTATATATACTCATGACCTTTTCTCTATAGATGCCTGCATAATTTCCTATTAGAATGGTGATTATTAATATTAGGATTAGAATGAGTTCATGATTATACATGAGTTCACATGTGATTAGGATTAGAATGGTGATTATTATATAGAACATGCGATCTTTGATGAATGATTAGGATGAAGGGGGATGCTTAGGATGAAAATAATAATTGTCTAGGATGTGGCATGCATACTAGGATATTAAAATGGATGATCTTGAAAATTTGAAGGTGAACAAGTAAGGTCAAATTAACTTTCAAAAATTTATGACCAAGCCTTTGAAAAAACCCATTCTAAATTATGCCACATGTTCTAATCAATTTATAAATTATATGTATAGATCTAGCTCGATCTATAAAAAGTTTGAGTATGTACACACGTGCGTATCCAACAAACAACTTAAAGCTCTTGGTACATAAAATCTGGATCCTCTCTATCTTTAATTATCTCTAAAAAAATTTCATGATCTTCAATAGGTAACCTCCACTTTTGTTTGGCACGTCCTTTTTTAGGTAAAGTTTCTAAATTTATTTTTGTTGCTATAACTAGGTGACTGTAATGTAGAACCTTTTGTCCTTACATATAATCAACAAAATAAATACCATTTTTATTTGTCTTTATTTGTTGATAATATGTTCCTTCAATAACGACTGATCCAATGGGATACTCTTGTCCATCACCATCTGTCATCAATTCCACCAATTTGATTTTTGGTTGCGTACATCTTAGTAGATAGTAATCTACACCTTCCACATTGTCAGGATCTGCAACAACAACGAAAATATCTCCTGTACACACCATATATTTTTAATCAATTTTAACTAAATTAAACACATGCACTTAAACAACTAAATTAAGATCAATTTCCATACCTGTAACAACTAAATCAGATACACGTTCGTAATCAACTGAATAGAGAGGATCGTAGACATCGACATTGTCATCTTCAACAAAAGGAGGCATTGATATTAATTGTTTCATTTCCCATTGTGAAACATACCCATCTCTAATATTCTCACATTGAACAATATTTGCATTGTTCTCAATGCAATCATCACAAAAACATGATTTTTCTCTCACATTAATTACATAAGGCTTACTACTTCCCATTGTCATGATTTGATGTAGACTTCTAATACCATGAATTGCTTGACAATTATAAGGATTTGATCGATCAATATCTGTAAATTCAAATTTGAAAATTCAATTAAAAATCATGTACACTTGAACTTTGAAATTCTTGATTTTTTAACAAATTTTGACTAGATGTACCTGTAACTTCCCAAAAATAATGTGTGTTGTATGATGAGTTGTGAGTGGAAAAATAACTTTTACACCATTCAACAATTTCATTTGCATTTTGTATGGCATTACCTGCAAGTACACATGTGTTGGCACAATTTGCCACCTATTACTTTCAAGGAACTTAAAATAATTTTTAATTTAATTTAAATATATATAGATAATCTTTTCAAAAATATATCTACATGTTCCATATATATATATGGTGAAAGTTACCAGCAAGTTCATGTTGATGAAGTGCACGCTTCACACATGCTCCTGCTCCATCGTGCTCTCTTTTTCCATGTCCACTCTCATAAAAATTCCACAAAAAATTGGTGTTGCGTCTAGCATGTTGATGGCTTAACCAAACAAAAGCTTTTGAAGACTTAAATTGTCCTGCACGAAGTTACAAATAATTCTACACTAAAACCAAATTAGCTCAAGTCAAAAAAGTAATTATATATATATATAACTTGCAATTAGACTTGATTTAAGTCTCAAAATTAAAAGTAAATATAAATAAATAATTTTTTTAAAAATAACATGTACACTTACCAGCACATCCATCAGACCATATCCAGTGTTGTTGTTGATTTATGCCACGTCGTCTCAGGTCTTCAAAAAACATTTTGAAACAATGAGCTACATAGCCTCTATCATGATTTGTATCATCCATGATATAAAAATGAACCTCTTTGATGATAATTCGACCATCTTTGCTACTTTGTATTCCATCGACCTCTAATTCGGCATGCCTATAGAAAACTTGCACAAAGATTGCAACTTGCTCTGAATGATAATATTGACTTTGAATCTCAATTTGAGGACTAAATGTATAGTTCTCAGAGAAATCTACAATAGAGAGAATACAACCTGGTGGAAAGCAATTCTTTGAATCACAAAATTGTTTAGCTTGCCATCTTGCACCATGACAATGTTGGATATGTGGATATATGATATTGCGAAATTTACTCATGAATTCATTGTAAGGCAAGCCACTCTCTTTGACAACAATTTTTTTGGCCTCAACTCCTGACTTCGTTATGTCTCATATTCATATCTCTTCCAAACAACTTGCATTTCATTATTGTCAACATGTGAAAGATTCTTCAAATCTCCACAATCATTACATACATTTTTTATACACTGAACATTGAATTCTTCTAAATCTTCTGATTTTTTGCATACAAGAGACTTCACAAATTGTGTTGTACTTCCTGGGATGGCTAAATTTAGATCAATTGTTGTCATAGCTTTTCTATATGATTGTAGATGTAAATAAAATTCAACATGATTTTGACAACAACAAGTTTCACGTACTTTATTTATACGTACAAATGATGGTCGTAGTGTCTCAAACATCCTTTGACAAATCTTCACATTTGAAGAATCTTGCTTGAATTCTTTAAAAAGTTCACTTTGTGTTGTATCTATAAAATGTTTTGGATGAGAAATTTTTGTACCATCGTCACTTATTATTTGTATAGTATCCCTTCTATTGGATGAAACACGAGAGTGAGTAGTCCAATATTCAACCACCTGTTTCTTTACATCTTCTGAAATTCTATCTTTTCGGGGAACCCTACAAATATTTACCCAATTTTTCTCAAATTTTTCATCTATTTGATTTCTCTTTTCAATATACCTTTGAACATTTCTCCTAGAAACATTTAGTAATTCAGAAATTGCTTGAACTTGTCTTCTATGTGATAATTTCTTACTAGAAATTACAGTCATCAACGCTCTATGTGCAACACTTAAATCACTAGATCGACTATTTTTTTCAATACATTCTAATACTTCTTGCAAGTTTTCAACAATTGTGTGTTTTAAATCTAATGACTTTTTCCTATTATCAACCCCTAACAACTCCAAAATAGGGGTAATTTCTTTTCATCTAAATAACTTTACAACTAACTGTGCTCTTCCAATTAGAGATTTTTCTTCAAAAAAATCATCCCATATTCTTTTTGAGTGTAATTTTAATGTGCTTTCAAATAACATATCTTCAAATGAAAAATTATTGAAAAGAGAATCCTCATCCATCTCCATCAGATTTTCCATACCATTGTCTAAAAAAAAACTATTATTAGGTTCAGTTTGTTCTTGTACCTGTATGTCACCTTCATCATCAATATTTTTCATGGGTTGTTCTTCATGAGATGTTCCTTCACCCGCTCTTCTCTTCCTCTGTCTTGTTCGTGTTCGATCATACTTCCTTGATCTATTCCTTTTACACGCCATCACAAATTGCACTCAAATTTGAATTCACCTGCATACAAATTTGTACACACATGATCTTTCAATGAAACATGTACTTGATTAATATTGCATTTAAATATCTAAGACTTAAAAAAACAATGGAATAACATATATCTAATTGGTGATCAATAATAATGAAATCTAAGAATATAAATAGTGAAAACAAAATTCAAATGCATTAATGAAAATAAAAAACATAATCAATTAAATAAGTTCAAGATCAATGTACTTTCAACTATAGCTCTCCTATTGTTTAAATACGTTTTCTTTTGTCGAAATAAACCTTCTTTTGGACCGGAATAAACCTTCTTTTGTCGGAATAAACCTTCTAACTTGTTGAAATAAACATTATTTTGTCGAAATAAGCTTTCTTTAGTCGACAGTTTTCAGACAATAGCATATCGATCGAGTGGGTTTTGGTCGAGTCAATAAGCTTTCCTTAGTTGAGATCAGTCTTCTTTCTCTTTGGTCGAAATATATTTTATTGAATTACTTGAGTTGAAAAATCTAAACAAAAATAAAATATATTTTAAACCGCCAGATGTCGGTCGAATCACTTTAGACCGAAATGTTTTCGGCCGATAGGATATCGGTCGAGATTGTTTCGACCGAAACACACTCGACCGAACATGTCTAGGTGGCATCCTACATGGCAGCCAACTCACCATTTTTCAAAATTTTCTGAAACATTCAACTTTGGCATAGTGTTTCTCCTCTCAGAATTATTATTTTGCAAAAAACAAAAATACCCTTTTGTGGAGCTCGGAGTGGTGAATCTAAATATATAATTTTTTTAATATTTTGATTAGTTTTAATATATGTTATTTTTAAAATAATGAAAGTAGGTTGTTAAAATGAAAAAAAAGGTTGATTAGAAATTTAAAAAAATATAGTATAATATATTAATTTTTTTTTAAACTTATATGGTGCAGTAGAGGAGAGAGACTTCTTCAAAAAGGTATAATCTTTTTTTTGAAAATGATTAAAAAAATTGAAAATAGTTGACGGCCCGTGAAAACTGTCAAATTCTGACATGTTTAACTTTAAAACATTATTACGAGCAAAATATACATCAAAAATTGAAAAAAATAAAATCATGCAGTAGATATTGAAGTTACCTATTTAGGGAAAAAAAATTTAGAGAAAAATAATGTTTTTTTCAGTTTGTTTCTTGACGGCCTGTGAAGTCACTATTTTTTGAAATTTTCAGCATTCCAAAATTTGTCCTTAAATTGAAAAAAACATAATGAAAATGATTTTTTTTTTAAATTTAAAAAATTACAAGTTTAATCTTCATCAAAAGTTCTACATTTCATTAGATTACACCATTTTGAAATTCAAAATATAAAGACTGCTTTTATGTGTCCGAAGTTCAGAATTTTTTTTGTTGGCTCTATCTTTATAAAGTGTGACACAAGTTTGTACTTTTACTCCACATCCAAACATCTCCTTGAAACGACAAGGATTTCATCATGGCTTGATAATTAGGGTTATCCTTCACAGCAGTTGTGTCTAGCAGGAGTTAAAGTGCAAGGTCATTAAGGGGAAATTCACTTCTTGGAGCTTTTTGGCAGAAAAATGGCAACATTGTGTCAAGAATTGGAATATCAGAACAGCAAACTTGTCCAATTAAACTGAGTCTATAGGATTGTTTGACAGAAACCTAAAACAAATTGGATGATCTTAATCTGAATAAAATGAATGACAAACTTAAAGCATAAGTTGAATTGTTGTTTTAACATTTGCTGACATCATATCTTTGGAGTGGTTCAATGATGTACTGAACTAGAATCACAAGGAAGAAGTATGATTTTTCTTTGCTTACTATTTGTAAGCTAATCATTAGTATTGTGCAAAATTTTTTTGAGACATGCTCTACAACATATCATTGATGACATTTCAGAATTTGCATAGGAAAATGATTAACTTTTGTCTATTTATGCAAACAATGCTCAGGTAATCTTGGTTCAATTATACCTCGATGCTTGTATTAACTTGCTACATCAAACATCATAAAAGAAGTACTTAGGTCATCATTGGTTCTAATATCCCCTTTGATGCTTGTACTAACTTTCAACATATAAAAAGGCTCAATGATGAAAATCAAGTGCAACATTGAATGACAAATAGGAGAATGGTTCATTATTACATTCTAGGACTACATGATTCATTTAGATTTGCATTTTGGGGGTTGTTTAAGTAGATTCTTGAGGGTTGGAAAAATTCTCGAATATCTTTTCAGACAACAATTGAGTACACTTGGACATTCATTGCATCTCATTCCATTATTATTCATTGCATCTCATTTCACCATAATTATTCATTCAAGTTATTGTTATCATTGCACTTGCATATTTCCATCATTATCATTATCATCATTATTTGATATTATTTAGTTCATCATGATAATTATCCATCTTTACATATCATTTTCATCTCATGTGCATAGTCATTCATTTCATATTATATCATTTCACAACATTTGCATTTGCATTCGTTTCACATCATTTTGCATAAATATACATTGATAAAACAAAAAAAAAAGATTGCATCCATTTCATTCATTTCATATCATCATTTAGGTTATCATTTTCATATCAATTGCATTTTATCATTAGGTATTATTACATTATCATATTATTACATCATTATCATCACTTGCATCATATCATTTATATATCATTATCATTTATTCACCAATTCATATCATTTCATTATCATTATTATCAACATTATGATCATTATTCATTTTATTTCATATATATACCATTTTCATATTATGTGCGTAGCATTCATTAGTACATTTTATTAAATATTAATCTCATTTATATCATTTTGCTTCATTTTCATCTCATCACATTATCATTTCATTTCATATCCATTTATATCACTTTTCATCATTATTAGGTCTCATTCATAATGATCATTATTCATTTAGCTTTCATATCATATGCATATCATTTTTAGGATATATCATCTCATTAAAATCATTCATCATTACATCTTACATCTTGCATTCATTACATACATCATAAAGGAAAATCATTTAGATTGCATCATGTTAGAAATCATTTCATCATAACACATCTTGCATCATATCATCATTGCATCTTCATAAATAAAATAAAAGAATCATCATTTACATTGCATCATCATTTGCACCATCGTCATAAAAATCATAAACATTATAAAATATAGAAATAAACATGCATACATAATCACTCATCATAAATCCATAACACATGCATATCATAAATTTCATCAAAAAAAATGTCCAGGTGTATAAGGATATCAAATGTTTTAACAAGATATATAAAATACAATGAATAGATGTATCAATCACTCATCATTGAGGGGCATCTGGTCGTGGCACATGGCTACTACTATCTCCCGAGGTGATAGGTATTGCTGGATCTCTGCTCCCAGAAGCCCTGATCTCTTGTTTGACTGGCTGACCCACACTCCTAGTGGCACTCCTAGTATGGCTACATGAATGGGTCCAAGACGAAGTACCTGACTATGTGTAGGAAATCCTCCTCTCAGGTGGCACTGCCTCAAAATATCTCATCCTATAATACTCGGCCTCCCGAGTGGTCTCCAATCCCTCTGCTACAACCTCTCCAATAGAGGTACTCTCAAGTGATATTAGGAGTCTCTCGGCTACCCCCTTGGACTGTATGCATTGCTCTCGGAAGCTATCTTGCTCTGTTGCAAGCTGAGCTACCTGTGGGTCAAGAGGTGGTGGTTGTGCGACTTGTGCCTATAGCTAGTTGATAATCATCTTTTCCTATGCTAACTGACTCTGAAGAGTTTGAACCTCTACCTATAAGGTATCCATCTATCCTTGTGAAGGAGCCCTAATAATGATCCGTGGAGCCGAAGTACTCGACTAATCCACCACTCTCGATGTCTGAGGCCTCATCCTCAATGGTACATCAAAGAAGAACCTCTGACCTCCACTCCCACCACCTCCATCATCACCACTGTCCTTTGACCTATCTAACTCCATCTCCTCATCCTCCTCATCCTCCTCATCTACATCCATCACCACCCCACCTATATCCTTGACCTCTCTTGCCTATGCCCTTGCTTATGCCTGACCCTGTAGCTGCCTGTGCCTCTGGTTTCCATCTTCCTCATCATATAATTGGCCCACCTAATAGTGGGGTAAGCTCATCTAGACTGGTAAACCTCAAGAACAAATGTGCATAAAAATAGGCCGCATAATCATCCATCATGTGTGCATTTGTAACCTCAGGATGAATAGCCCAAAACTTTGGCTGCAAATCTAAATACTCATCTCTGGCTGCCTCAAAGGTAATAAACTAGCCCCACTTTGGCACATCCTCTTGTTGCCTAACATAGTGTGCCACACCCTACGACATCATCTGTACTTGACCATACAGTCTCAGTACTCTCAAAACTAGAAACCACTCGATGATAAATGGAGTCTATCCAATCATGAACCTGTCTATCCCGTAGTATGGAAGCTCTATGTCATCCTCATCCCAGGCCTCACAATCCAAATATGGTCTCCAAATGATAGTATCCATGTCATCTAATACTCTCCACCAACACTCTAACTTGCCTAGCATTGGATACACAAGGGGACCTGTGTAAGCATATACATAAGGGTGGCCCAACGGGTGATCTCTTTGAACAATGGGGTGAGTAATAGCAAAGTGCTCCCATGCCCAAATCTGTAAAAGAGTAAATCTTGTTGAGAGACTCTTCCCATCTGTGTATGCCACCTAATGAAGATCATGGTACAAATGGGCAATCATGCATGATCCCCATGCATATCTCGTCTGATGGAGAAGCATGTCCTCCAGAATCTGACCCCAACCTACTGATAGTCCCTTTGACCTACGATCAAGACAAAGGAAGCCACCAATGAATCCTACTAGAACTAATGGAAGTGGGGAATACCTCTCTACCATTTCCCTCTATGAGATCTCATATCCACCTACATGAGGATCCTGAAACACTCTCCACAGGGAATATGTCCCCCCAATCTTTTTGTGATCATATATCACAAGCTCACCAACTACCGGGATGCCCAAAATCTTGTACACATCCTCAGGTGTAACATTAATCTCTCCAGTCGGCATGTGAAAGGTATTATGCTCACTATGCCATCTTTTGGCTAATGCAGTCAATAGTGCCTTGTTGACCCTATACTCTGGGATCCTAAGCAGAGACCCCAACCCACATTTCACAATAACCCCTATCTCTGCCTGAGATAGTCTGGGAATCATGTCCCATGTCTAGGGAAATCGCTCTCTAATTTGGAGGATATTAAAATCCTCCTATGTAATCAAGCACATCAAAATCAATTAGCAAGGAATCGAGAAAGCATAAAGAAAATTATGCTACATCAACTGAATCAAATCAATATCAAATCAATCATTACTATTTGTCTTTCAATTAAGAAAGCAAATTTATCAACATTTCTACTATTTATCTTTCAATCACAAAAGAAAATTTATCATTATCTACTATTTTTTTTCCATTCATACATGGAAACAAATTTAACAGTCAATTGATTCAACATCTATCATTACTATTTGTCTTTCAATTGAGAAAGAAAATTTATCACATCTCTACTATTTTTCTTTCAAGCAAGAAAGCAAATTTATCAGACTTATTACTATTTGTTCTTCAAACACTAAGGCAAATTTATCCAATCAGGCTACTCTATTTTGATGTTATTTAAATGCATAAAATTAGTTGGCTAATCTAGCAACAATCATCAAGTACATATCAATTTCACTTCACAAATCAAATTTGGAAAAATTTCATGGATGCGCTAAAATAGTCTATCAATGCGCTAAACCATCAATTAACCATTTTAATCCATGGATGCGCTACTTTGTTCCATTGATGCACTAAACTAGCCTATGCGCTATTATATCAGGTTTGATGCACCATTTTGACCAATGCGCTAATCTACACATGGATGCGCTAATTCGGGATCCTATGTGCCAAATCAGCATTTTTTTTCTACGTAGGCATCAATGCGCTAAACGACAAATCTATGTGCTAAACTACCCATCTATGTGTTAAACTGCAGGCTCGTGTGCACTAAAGTTAGCATCTATGCGCTAAAGAAGAACATTGAAAATCTAAAAATTTAAAAAATTCAAAAAAAATGGTTTCAAATTCATGGCAAGGGATCAGATCATCTTATCGGAGGTCCATACTCAGCTGGTCTCTGATGATGGTGGGCTCGCTCAAATCGGTGGCACTCATAATGGATCAACATCTCGTTTTTATCTCTCAAAGCTCTGAAAACTACCACAAGTTACTATTCAAATGACAATGACTTTTCACCTTTTCCACCTCTTAAGGGGATAAAAAGAGAAGTTATTTTTATTTTTACTATGCAGAGTGCTATTTCGAGAACTAAATCATCATTTCTCTCCATAAATCATTTAAATTCTTTCGAATCATCCTCCTCATCATTCACATCACACAATTTATCTCTTGAGGGGGAATATAGCATCTGTAAATTTTCAAATTTAGGGGCAAAATTCTTTGAAGCAATGAGTAAAACACATCACTTCAAGGAGGGGCAAAATGTATACATCTAAAAATGGTCACGGTAAATCAAAACCTGTTAATTAATTAAATATATATTATTTAATTAATATTCCAAAGTCATCTACAAATAAATAAATTTAATTATTTATTTATATCGTTCATTTTTCTAATTCTTCTAGTTTAATTAAATAAATAAGTTTATTTAATTATTGCTATTATTCCTCTTAATTAAATTAAATAAATTTCATAATTTATTTATTTGATTATCATTCTATTTCTACGTTTGAATTAGTATCATCCTCCACTTCACATTTAAATTAAATATTTTATATTTAATATCTTTTTCACCTCACTTAATTAAATATTGTAAATATTTAATTACGTATCTTTTTCACCTCTCACATAATTAAGTAATTAATTATTTAATTATAGAATTTTCCAAAATACATGTCACATATAATTAAATAAATAGTATTTATCTTCAATTTTCAACTAACTTTTCAATTAATGAAAAGATAAAGAGCATGTTTATCTCCATTTTTGAATGAAGATAGTTTTGTGGGTTGAAAAAATTCTCCATCTTTCTCTCAACTTCTAGAATCCCAAACCATTTGTCTTGACAAGTTTGAAACTCAACCATTGATCTTCACCAACTAGATTCTTGCCTTCCAAAAATCTATAAAAACAACTTTTCGTGAGTAGATTTCATCCTAGATTTTATGCGTAGTTACTATAGTTGCATTCGAATCAGCATATCAGCATTTTAGTTCTTCAATTTCATAGCTTAAATCATTAGCCATGAGCATGCATTTTCAATCAATCTTGTTCTCCTAAGTTGTCATTCTAACAAGTTGCTACTTAAACCAACTGGGAGCCAGTATCTTGAATCGAATCCTTGGAGATAAAGAACAATGGCATAAATTTGAAAGAGTTGTTGTTATTTAGAGTTTACATTTGTATTTTCTAAATTAGTTTCTTTCAATCTAATGTTTCATTAGTGAGTTAGTTTACTTTCTAATTAGACCACATATTCTAACACAGATTTCATTTCAAATTTGATCCATAACTATAAAGCACAGTACATATGTATCATATGAAGAGAAATCTGAACATATTAGCTTGTAAAAAGTGATTTGACTCATCAATAGCATGCAACTATTCAAAGAATGAAGCAAGGTTAAATAGTGTTGCGACTTTGTCCCATGGGAAATCAAGTGAGACACCACTCTATATCACATTTTCTTTCCACGTCATCATGCTTATGTAGACCGAGCAGAGAATATCACTGTTTAGTGATTATTTGCAACACTACACTAGTGTAATTTGAGGGACTATAAATATGAGTAGCTCTATGCAAAATGCAACATTTTCACCTTTACTTGTGCAAAGCATGTTGGGTCCCCAAGTGGACCTGGCTAATTTTTTTTGTTTTGTTTTCAAACAACTTTTATCCTCAATTGACTTGCCACTACCTTTTGAATGCTTCGGAAGTGAAAACATGAAATGGGTTGTCATTAAAATTTCCTTTCTAGCACATTTGCATTTTGGTCAAAATCGGTCCAGTTGGCTCTGGAATCGCCCTAGGAAACTAGTCAAACGATCACCTGGAGTCACAAAATCATGTAGACATATGACCTGAGAATGTAGTGCAATAGATAGTTTGGAAGAAGGACTCCCGAGGTGAAATTTATTAATTGTTAAAGTTGCTCAATTGAACTTTCTGCAACAACAGCCTATTCTGAACAAATTAAAACTCACCCAATTGCCATTTTGAAAAAATGGAAAATCAACTCCTGGGAGGCTACCACTAGACATGGTAGATCATTCTGGTATAGGGAGCACATGTGCAAGAGGAATTAGCTTGAATCATCTCCCATCAAAAGATATTAGGTGTCAAAGCTGACCACCTTGAAAGGTTTCAAGAAATGCAAGTGCAAAACTGAAGAAATTGCATTTGGTTTTGATTTTAAAAAATAGCAAATCAACTCATGAAGCTCTGAAAATTGACATGGGAGTTCATATTGGTATGGAGAATACAAATCAACAATCATCTTGACTTGATAGTCATTCGGTTGAAAAATGCAAGCTCAAATGGGAGGCTACTTTGCAAAACTAAAAGTTCGCAAACAATAGAAAAGTGCCAAAACCCTGAAAAAACACATCATGGGAAGTTGAAAATTGACACACACGTTCACAAATTTCATGTGAGTGGGTCCCCAAAGGGGTTTGTCTTGAAAATCAATAGGCTTCAAATTATGACCCTCCAAAGTAGGTCACTAAGGTAGATTTTTCAAGGGTACCTCTGAGAGTGTAGAGGCAAAATTTTCAAAATGGGCACCTCAAATTTGTAAAATTTGAGGGTGCCATCAGATTGCAACAATCCTGCACTTTGGACTCATAAGAGATTTAGTCGGTTAAACATAGATTGGAGCAATTCAATGTGTTTGGGTGTGAAAGAGGACCATTCCTAATGTAAACATACCCACTCAAATGCATTGGAATAGTTTTTTTTGTCATGTGGGTTGCAGAACAAAAATTGCACCACTTTGTAACTTTACACTGCTTGTAGTTGACAACCATTTTCCCCAAGTGAAAAATTGCAACCACTACAAAATGTCTCTGAGTTAGCGAAAACTAAGAGAGGTTATTGTAGAGGGGCCCATCGTAATCTCATAAGCTTAGATGAAATATTTCTAAGTTTCATGGTGTTCGAGTAACAACCCGTCGAAGATTGCATTCATTTTGCACTTTGGAATCATAAGGTATTTGTTCGATTGAACGTAGCTCAGTGCAATTTGGCATGTTTAGATGTGAAAGAGGACCGTGCCTAGTGTAAATGTACCCACCCAAACACATTGAAATATTTTTTTTGGTCACGTGAGCTATAGAACGAAAGTTGCACCACTTTCCAACTTTACACTACTGGCATCTGACAACTTTTTTCCCAAGTGAAAAGTCACCACCACTGGAAAATGCCTCTGAGTTAGTAAAAAATGAGAGAGGTTATTGTACATGGGCCCAACGCAATCCTATAGTCTCAAATGACAAATTTCTAAACATCACGGTGTCCGACTAATAGCCCATCAAAGATTGCATCCATTTTACACTTTGGAGTCATAAGGGATTCAACCGATTGAACGTAGCTGAAAGTGATTTGGCATGTTTGGGTGCAAAATAGGACCATGCCTAGAATACATGTACCCACTTGGATGCATTGGAATAGTTTGTTTGGTCACACAATATGCAAAATGAAAGTTACACCACTTTGAAACTTTACACTACTTGTATTTGACAACTTTTTCCCCAAGCAAAAAGTCCCCACCACAGGAGAACGCCTCCAAGATAGTGAAAACCTAGAAACATTAATTTAGAGGGGCTAAACATGATCTCATAGGCTCAGGCAAGAAGTCTCTAAGTGCCACGGTGTCCCAGTAAGAGCCCGTCAAAGATTGCAACCATTTTGCACTTTGGACTCATAAGGGATTCAACCAGTTGAATGTAGCTCATAGCGATTAGGCATATTTGGGTGGGAAAGAGAACCATGCCTAGTGTATATATACCCACTTGGATGTGTTGGAATATTTTGTTTGGTCATGCGAGTTATAGAATGAAAGTTGCACCACTTTGCAACTTTACATTGCTTGCATTTGATAACATTTTCTAGAAGCGAAAAGTCGCCACCACGAAAAAATGCCTCCGAGTTAGCAAAAACTGAGAGAGGTTATTATAGAGGGGTCTAATATGATCCCATAGTCTTAGAAGAAAAGTTTCTAAGTGTCATGGTTTCCGAGTAACAACCTATCAAAGATTGCAGCCATTTTGCACTTTGGACTCAAAAGGGATTCTATCGGTTGAACGTAGCTCGGATCGATTTAATGTTATTGGGTGTGAAAGAAGATCATTCCTAACATAAATGTACCCATATAGATAAATTGGAATAGTTTTTTTGGTCACGCGAGTTGCAAAATGAAAGTTGCACCACTTTGCAACTTTACATTGCTTGCATTTGATAACTTTTTCTCCAAGTGAAAATTCACCCTCCTGAGAAGATGCCTCCGAATTAGCAAAAACTGAGAGATTATTTTGTAGAGGGGCCGAATGAAATCCCATAGGTTCAAACGAGAATTTACTAAGTGTCACGTTGTCCAAGTAACAACCCATCGAACATTGCAGTTATTTTGCACTTTGGACTCATAAGGGACTCAGCTAGTTGAACATAGCTCATAGCGATTCGACAAGTTTAAGTATGAAAAAGGACCATGCCTAACATAAACCTACCCACCCAGATGCATTGGAATAGATCATTTGGTTACACGAGTTGCAGAATGAAAGTTGCACCACTTTGTAACTTTACACTACTTGCATTTGAAAACTTTTCCCCAAGTGAAAAGTCGCCACCATGGGAAAACGCCTCCGAGTTAGTGAAAATAGATAGAGGTTATTGTAGAGGAGCCTAATGTATTCTTGTATGCTTAGAAAATAATTTTCTAAGTGTCATGATGTCTGAATAATAGCCCATTGAAGATTGCAACCATTTTGCACTTTGGACACATAAGGGCTTCAATCGTTTGAACGTAGCTCAGAGCGATCATTTGGTGTGTTTGAGTGTGAAATAGGACTATTCCTAGTGTAAACGTACCCACTTATATGTGTTGGAACATTTCGTTTGGTCATGCGAGTTACAAAGTGAAAGTTGCACCACTTTGGAACTTTGCACTTCTTGCATTTGACAATGTTTTCCCCAAGTGAAAAGTCACCACCATGCGAAAAAAACTTTGAGATAGAGAAAACTGAGAGAGGTTAGTGTAGAGGGGCCCGACATTATCTCATAGGATTAATAAAGAAGATTCTAAGCATCACGATGTCTGAGTAACATCTTGTTGAAGATTGTAGTCATTTTGCACTTTGGACTCAAAAGGGATTCAACTAGTTAAACATAGCTTTGACTGATTCTTCTTGTTTGGGTGCAAAAGAGAACCATTCCTAGTGTAAAATTACCCAACCAAATGTGTTGGAACAGTTCATTGAGTTGTGCAAGTTGCAAAACAAAATTTTCATCACTTAGCAACTTTACACTGCTTGCATTCGACCACTTTTTCACCAAGTAAAAAGTTGTCACCATGGGAAAACGCCTTTGAGTTAGCAAAAATCTAGATAGATTATTGTAGAGGGGCCCAACACAATCCCATAGGCTTATAAAATAAGTTGCTAAGTGTCACAATGTCTAAGTAAGAGGCCGTCGAAGATTGTATCCATTTTGCACTTTTTACTCATAAGGGATTCAACCAGTTGAATGTAGCTCTGAGCGATTCAGAGTGTTGGGGTGAAAAAGAGGACCATTCATAGCATAAAATTACCTACCTAGACACATTGCAATAGTTCTTTTAGTCATGCAAGTTGCAGAATGAAAGTTGCACAACTTTGCAACTTTACACTACTTGTAGTTGACAACTTTTTCTCCAAGTGAAAAGTCACCACCACTGAAAAATGTCTCCAAATTAGTGAAAAATGAGAGAGGTTATTATAGAGGGTCTTAATGCAATCCTGTAGGCTTAAACAATAAGTTTGTAAGCTTCACGATGTCTGAGTAACAACCCATCGAAGATTGCAGCCATTTTGCACTTTGGACTCAGAAAAGATTCAACTGATTGAACGTAACTCGAAGCGATTCAGTATGTTTGAGTGTGAAAGAGGACCATTCCTATTGTAAATGTATCCACCTAGACATGTTAGAACAATTAATTTGGTCACGGGAGTTGCAGAATAAATGTTGCACCACTTTGCAACTTTACACTACTTGCATTTAACAACTTTTTCTCTAAGTGAAAAGTCACAACCACGTGAAAATTCTTATGAGTTAGAAAAAAATAAGAGAGGTTATTGTAGAGGGGCCCAATTCAATCTTGTAGGCTTAGAAGATAATTTTTTAAATGTCACGGTGTCTGAGTAACAACCTATTGAAGATTGCAGCCATTTTGCACTTTGGACTCATAAGAGATTCAACCGGTTGAATGTAGCTCGGAGTGATTCAACATGTTTAGGTGAAAAATTGGACCATTCCTAGCATAAATGTACCCACCCGGATGCATTTGAACAGTTTCTTTGGTCATGCGAGTTAAAGAATGAAAGTTGCTTCACTTTGCAACTTTACACTGCTTGCATTTGACAACTTTATCCCCGAGTGAAAATTTGCCACCATGGGAAAACGCCTCTGAGTTAGAAAAAACTAAGAGAGGTTATTGTAGAGGGGCCCAAAATGATCATATAGGCTTAGAGGATAAGTTTCTAAGCATCATGGTGTCCGAGTAACATCCCATCAAATATTGCAGCCATTTTGCACTTTGGACTCATAAGAGATTTTGTCGGTTGAACGTAGCTCAGAGCAATTTGATCTGTTTGGATGCAAAAGAGGACCATTCCTAGAGAAATAGTACATACCCATATGTTTTGGAATAGTTCATTTGGTCATGTGAGTTTCAGAATGAAAGTTGCACCACTTTGCAACTTTATACTACTTGCATTTGACAACATTTTCCCTAAGTGAAAAGTCACCACCACGAGAAAACACATCTAAGTTAGTGAGAACCAAGAGAGGTTATTTTAGAGGGGTCCCATGCAATCTTATAGGCTTAGATGAGAATTTTCTAAGCATCACGGTGTTTGAGTAACAACCCATCGAAGATTACATCCAATTTGCACTTTGGACTCATAAGGGATAATATCGGTTGAATGTAGCTCGGAGCGATTTAACGTTTTTGGGTGTGAAAGAAGATCATTCCTAACATAAATGTACCCATATAGATACATTGGAATAGATTTTTTGGTCACGCGAGTTGCAGAATGAAAGTTGCAACACTTTGCAACTTTACACTGATTGCATTTGACAACTTTTTCCCCAAGTGAAAAGTCGCCACCACAGGAAAATGCCTTAGAGTTAGAGAAAAAATGTTATAGTTTCTTGTAAAGGGGGCCAATGGAATTCCATAGGCTTAGACAAGAATTTTCTAAGCATCACGATGTCCAAGTAATAACCCGTCGAAAATTGCAGCCATTTTGCACTTTGGACTCACAAGGGATTCAACCAGTTGAACGTAGTTCAAATAAATTTGACATGTTTGGGTGCAAAAGAGGACCATTCCTAGCATAAATTTACCCACTGGTTGCATTGGAATATTTTTTTTGGTCATGTGAGTTGCAAAATGAAAGTTGCAACACTTTGCAACTTTACACTGCTTGCATTTGACAACGTTTTCCCCAAGTGAATAGTCGCCACCATGGGAAAACACCTCTAATTTAGCGAAAATTGAGAGAGGTTATTGTAGAGGGGCCCAATGAAGTTTTTTAAGCTCATACGATAAGTTTCTAAGCATCATGGTGTCTGAGTAACAACCCATCAAAGATTGCAAGCATTTTGCACTTTGGACTCATAAGGGATTATGTCGGTTGAACATAGCTCAGAGTGATTCGGTGTGTTTGGGTGCAAAAGAGGACTATGCCTAGCATAAACATAGCCATCTAGATACATTGGAATAATTCATTTAGTCACATGAGTTGCAGAACAAAATTTGCATCACTTTGCAACTTTACACTGCTTGCATTTGACAACTTTTTTCCCAAGTTAAAAGTCACCACCATGGGAAAACACCTCCGAGTTAGCAAAATCCAAGAGATATTATTGTAGAGGAGCCCAAAATGATCCCATAGGCTTAGACAAGAAGTTTCCAAATATCATGGTGTCTGAGTAATAACCCATCAAAGATTGCATCCATTTTGCACTTTGGACTCATAAGGGATTCTGTTGGTTGAATGTAGCTCGAAGCGAAAACCAGTGCCTCTCCTAAATAAGCTAAAAGTTACTAAAAAACTATTTGTACCACATGTGTAAATCCTTGGAAAATTTTGAAATCTCCTTTCTTCAAATGAAATGTCTTGGAAACATTCACTTGGAAGTCCATTTCATTGACCTTTTGACTCTAATTGTAAAAATGCACACTTTTAATGAGTCTACCACTTTTCCATCACTTAAGTTTGTTGTTTCAACTTCACTTTAACAAACACATTTCCATGGAGAGAAATAAAAGGCAATAAATAGACAACCACCATAAGTTAACTTTCCCATCACTTAAGTTTTGTTTTTTGAAGTTTGTTGTTTCAACTTAACTTTTAATAGTAATAAATAGACAACCACCATAAAGTATGCAAAGGATCAAGAAACTATACACAGAGGAAAAGGAAATACTCAGAGAACAACCATAAATTATTTAATTCAAAGGTTATTTTATTTTATGACAAAAGCATTGAAAAGGCATCTTAATTATTTCATGGGGCTTATTTTCATGATATTCACATACAGGAGTGAAAAGGGATTAAGTTTCATCTTTGATTTTTGAGTTTGGATCAGTAATAGTGCATCATTTAGGCATTGTGTCAATAAACCATAATGTTGATTTGTTCCTTGGAATGTTGTATCATGGAAGTCTGAGTCCAAAAAGGGTTGAGAATTGCCATGATATATTTTTTAATAGCCCGAGACAACCCAAGGTATGTGCTCATGTTGTTCCATCCTTTGTTTGTGTTATTCGCCATGTGACTATGTTGCCAAAGTTGACAAGAGCACCAAATGCCAAGTGACTGTTTGGAGAGATTGGTTGGTTGAAGAATGTTTGGTATTTTTCAAAGGTGTTGGAGTGTATTAAAAAAAAATTGTCCCACTATTCATGTTTTTCTTCCCTTGTTGGTTTCTTTTTCCTTCCTTGGATGCCCACTACGCTAGGTTGTCAATGGTGGCAAGGTGTACTAAGATGTCTTGTGCATTACTTTTCAATGAAGCCCTTGAAGGGTGACTAAGATTATGTAAAAAGACAAATCATGATGACAGTGACTCTAAAACTCATCCAAGATTAGAGTAGATTTTGGAAAGTCAAACACAGAAAACCTGAGAGTAGATAAGCTTGACAATGATGGATTCCCTTTTATTGGTTTAGACTTATATATAGTGGGGACATATTAATTGGAAAGGTGAGTTCACAACTTTCTAATGCAAACTTTAGCCTCGAGTTGAAGCATACTAAATGAGGAAAGGTTGATGAAGTTTTAATGTCAAATAATGATGATGGAAGGAGTTCTAGGGTTTATAGAAGAGCAAGAAAATATGCCTTTGTACAAGATAAGACATTGTTTTAATTTTTTTCATAAATCCACATGCTTTTCCTTCAAGACAACTTTAAATGTAAACCATAAACCGTTAAAACTAACTTTAAATCTAATATATACATTTAATTGAGGCATATATTAAGGAATATACACATTTTCATGTATAAATTTCTCATAATTTTTGTATATCAAAAAATACACTAATTCAATAACAAATATTACAATAGTGATGGAAGAAAATCTTGAAAATCCTCCCATTTCTCAATACTTGTAGCAATATATGTAGGGAAATAATCCTCCCATTTGCAGCCCAAATCATGAAATATATTGAACAAGAAGAAACAAAAGGAGTCACTTCCCAGCTTATTTTCTCCAATCCACCTCAAGTGGCCTGGTTATTTGCATTCCAAAATGCTTCAAAACATGTACATCCCCTACTCCCTTGGAAACACATGTGTAGTAGCCTCCTTGTGGTTGTGTACTCTAACTAGAATTCGGCCCACAAAAAACCTACAAAAGCCTAACAATTTAATACATGGACCCACATAAAAATTATTAAAAGTCCAATAACTAAATAATGTCATACACCTTCTGACCAGATCTATTATCACCTTCATGCATTCTATAAGTAGATCGATTGAAGGTCCTACAATGGTGATGTGGACTGGATCTTTTGCTACTTTCTCATCTCTCGATGATCCTACACATAAATTTCAAATATATATAAACATAATTAACATAAAACATGTAGCATATAAGAATCCAAAAAATCTATGAAATAGAAAAGAAAGAGAAGATTGAAAACCATAAAATGCACTAGCAATCAATGTTTCTCATACCACTAAACACTTGCACCAGCAAGTGATGTTTCTCATACCAACGAACACTGAACACTAGTCTTGCATATCTCTTCACTAAAGAAAAAATATAATTAATAAGTGGGTTAAAAGATAGTCACAAATGCATCAATGACAGTCCTAAATGCATATGACATCAAACACCAATAGAGAATACCAACTTAAAGGTAGTCAATAGAGAGCAACATATAATTATCATTTTGCAAATTAACAATAATGCAATTTTTCAAACCCTTCTACAATTAAACTTAAATGCTTGAAAGAAGGTAGTGATCAGTAACATGAATTTACAAATTCAATGTGCATACTTACAAATCAATCCAAGGAACCATCTAGGTCTTCTCTACTCTTTATTGTGTCAAGTATTGCCTCGTGGTTAGACTCACACACTTTCCACAAATTCTTGTTCGCAGGTCTACCCTTATATTTGATCAAATGAATGTTGGTTGTGATGACAAGTTTCGAGTAGTGAAGAATATTTTGATGCGTGTTGAAGTCCTCAAACAACCAAATTGCAACATTCTTAATCAGGTACCTTTTAATCAATGTTCCAATAACAACCACTGAACTTGTAGGATATTCTATGTTTTCTCCATCTATAAATAGGGCCTCCAATTTCATTTTGGGCTTGATAAAACAATATAGGTAATAATCTATACCCTCTTCATTGTATTCATCTACAATCACTGCATAAGCATGCCCTACATTGTTATGTTCATCTTGTTAGATGTATTTAATAAACACCAAAATAAAACCTGAAAGTAAGATATATTACCCGATTCTAGTAGGTTTGATACATGATCAAAGTCAATGGATGATTGCATCTCTGTGATTTGTAGAGCCGTCAGAAGCTTATAAGTTTCAAGTTGGCTTAGACGTTTTACAGACCATCTTTCAACCCACTATGTTAACTCACAATCATTCCATGCTTGAAGGGTACATGTAGAACAAAAGCATGCCATCTTCTATGTATGGATGGTCCATGTACCTGCATTGGAGCTTCTAAAAGAGTGTAGCTCACTCGATCCTGTTAGTGTACAACAATCCTCATATTTTTCAATGTTAGTATCATCTACTAAATGAAAATATATATGAACTAAAGAATTACCTTCACTACCTGGACCCATTGCATGATTGCACCACTCGATAATTGATCTTGCATCTATCAACTTTACATTGTCTTTGTACTTTAACTCTTCCAATGCTAAGGATCTTTTGATACATGCACCTACTCCATCATGCTCCCACTTTCCATGCTCGGCCTCTCAGAAGTTCCACATATGGGGAACACCACTAATCCTATGCATCTTGCTCAACCAGTAAAACATTCTAGAGTTCTTGAATTGTGATGTACATTTATCTAACCATATGATATGTTGATTGAATGATATGCCCCTACAAGTCAAATCAACATAGAACATCTGAAAGAAACCTTGCACAAAATCTATAGAATGTGTGTGATCATCATTGATGTAAAAGTGATACTCCCTCAATACATTCCTATTATCCTCTGTACTATCATTTGCATCAATGAATGTTATATGCACAAATATAGCAACCTACATGGAGTTGTAGTATTGTGGTTGCACCTTGTTTTGTGGTTGTAGTGTGTAGTTATATGTGAATTCGACAACTAAAACAATGCTATGAAGTGGAAATGTGTCCTTGCATAACTTAAATTTTGAATCCAACCATCAAGCTCTATGTGTATGCCTTGCATACTCATAGACCACCTGATCATGGAAAATGCCCATAAAAAGATACACTAGAATCTTATCACTGATCAATTCACACTTATTTGCTTCTTTCCCATCTTTTTACATGTAGGCCACTATCTTGTATTTTCCAAATTCCACAATTTTGTTTCCAATTGTGTGTGTACTAGCCATGTGTTGGAAAATTGGAAAATGTTGCATGCCACCACAATGATCACATGTGTCATCCAAACATGAATTCTTGTAAAAAATTTGACCATCCACTCTTTCACATAAAATGGAAGATAAGAATTCCCTTGAGGATTTAGGTTGAGGCCTTATGTTACATTCCTGCAAAACATTGTTAGTATGCATATCTACACATATACGTCGATAAAAATCATAATGGTTAGAAAACTCAATATGTATTGTACAACAACAAGTAGTTCGTGTGTGATTTATTTTGACATAAAAAGGCTTTAGCATTTCAAAATACCTTTGACATATTTTAATTTGAAGAAACTTTTTTACAAAATCAGCAAAATAATAGGTTTGAGTGGTATCCAAATAATGCTTTTGATGTGGCTCATGGATTTGACTACCAATTCTCCTTCTTAAAAAATCTCTTTGATTGGGAGAGGTCCTTGTGTTATCCTTCCAAAAATATACTATTATAGATCTCAACACTAGTACACAAACAACAATATATGACTAAATAAACTACTAAAAATTGAATATAAATGACTAACTTTAGTCACGTGACTATTAGTGGTTTATTTGTAGTCATTTATAACACCACTAAATTTATGATTAAAAACTTTTAGTCATTTATTTAGTCATGGTAGTGATTAATTTAGTCATATATTTAGTCATATATTTATTAATTAATTTAGTCATTACTTTAGTCATTAATTTAGTATTTACTTTAGTCATATATTTAGTCATTAATTTAGTCATTTTTATTTACTGGTTTCCATTAATTGGTAGTAAATATAGTCGTAGAATGAATAATTTATTAAATACCATTTCTTTAGAAAATTGAAAAAGCAACCTCAGAAGGGGTCAACACATGTGTCCAAAGAGAGAAATTTAACAATTCATCTTTTACAAGATGGGATAGTTATATTATGCAAAATTGGAAACACATCATATTTCCTTTTGACAGAAGTTTATTTAAGAATGACATTACAAAGATAGATAGATCATTTGTCAAATGGTGTGCCCCTCAAAAGGATTTTGTAAAATTGAATTTTGATAGGGCATCCAAAGGTAACCCAGGATTATCAGGTGCAATAATTTGCTTTAGAAATGCATAGAGGTAGTTCTGGCAGCTTTGTCTCTTCATCTACATAATGGACCAAACAATTATGCAGAGGCACAAGCCTTATTATTAGGATTGGAATGGGAAATGCACTTGGGTTTTTTAAAGCTACATATTGAAGGGGATTCTTCAATAATAATTAATGCATTAAGGGAAAAGAAAATTCAAAATTGGAGCTTAAACTATGTGCTAAATAAAGCATGGTCACTTCTAGATAAGCTTGAGTCTTCAGTTATTTCACATACTTACAGAGAAGGGAATAGGGCTACAGAATTCCTAGTTGTGTTGGGAAGTGAAAAAATGAGCTAAGGGAAATTAATGATTTAATTGATTTAAATGTTTTTCCCCATCTTATTGATTTAATTATGCAAGATGCAAAGGGCATATAGATAAAGCTTCAAAGTCATCCTTTCTTAGGCAATCAAATGACCCCTTAAGACCCCAAATCACTATATATGTTGTCTTGCAATTTCATGGTTTATTTAACTATGTTACTAATGTATCATAATGACAAGTGTGGGTCTCAAATTGGGCCATACAAATAGGTCATACAATCACATGTTCCAAAACAGATCTATCTGGTGCCAAAGTACCTCATTCGCACATTTGTTTTCAGTAATGTGTAAGGGCATATCTGCTATGAAATTTTCTTCCACATTTTGGAAGGACAACATGATTGGAAGAAGTCTTTAAATTTAGATAAAAAGGTTTTCTGCTAAATTTGCTACTATTTTCCATTGGAGATTTATGAGCTAGATAAAATCAAGATCCTTCCATCTACGAGGCTACTTTTTAATGATTCCAACTAACAGTTTAATTTATGCGGATGCCGCATATGGTACAATTGGTACAATGTTGGCACTATATTCTCATGTAAACTAGATAACTAGCAGTCAGTTTAAAAATTTGAGACCTTCCATACATCTTATCCTTGCAAGGTCTTGTTATCAAGAAAGTTTTTCCATAATAAGCATAATAAACTTGGTTATAAAACCATCACCAACTTGCTTTATTATCACTATTCATTTCTCCAGTTTGTAGATTATTGTTGGGTTTGTGGATAGTTATGAGCTAATGGAGCTGACAAAATTTTGAGTTAGAAATTATAGGGTTCCAATATTAGTTAAGCCGTGGGAAGAACCTTTCTCTACCAGCATTGAGAAAGACGAATTGCAAAAGGTATTCGAAGTGAAATGTAATTATGTGTTAAACTACATGAAAGTCATTATAGGCGAAGATGTATTGCACACAGATTTGCAAAGGATCATTTTTCCAGCTAATCTATTATCCATTTTCTTATCAAATATTCTAGATTTGGTTCAAAATTTCAATTTTTTAAAGAATATAGCTAATAAGTGTGTTATTAGTCTATATTTGACAGATGAAGCTTTACTTCACAGTGCTCAGAAATATGATTTCACCAAGGGTGGTGGCCTGGTGGGAGGTATATTCCCAAGGCATTTTATCTTTCATAAAATGAAGTATGCAAAGATCTTTCAAGGCATGTTGTTATCAACAAAACATGATACTTTTGTCCATTTGTATCAAGATCTTTGTAACACCCCACCACACAACCCTAGAGGAAGTTGCAAACAACTACTTAAACATGGTAATTTATTTTTATTTTTATTTAAGTATAATTAATAAGTAAGTTCACTAACTAATGCCAACAACCTCTAAGGTTATGAGATAGAGGTTATATAGAACCTCAACAAAAAACATGAATTAAACAATGTCATTCATTTACTTAATAATTTAAACACAAACATTCCAATAAGATAATTTACAACCAAGCATAATAGATAACTTTCCAATCCATTTATCCATAATAAAATATTACAATTACAACTCTCATTCCCCGAATGAGGCAAGATCAATAATCATAATTACAATTACAACTTCCACCTTGATAACTATTGAGGGGTAAAATAATACAAGATCAACTGAAATGCAATCAAACAAGAACTGATACTGAATTCCACGAGCTCTCCAACTAGAAGCCTCATCCACATGAACATGAAGATAGCCCAACGGATTTATGTACACGCCACCCAACCAAGTGGAACCCAAAGGCCCACCCCTCGTGCTAGGAGATAGTAACCAGGAATCCTAGTCAAGACAATCTACCTCTAGACACAAGCTAACACAAGACTGAACCATACTGAAATAGCCAATCTCAAGTACAACACAAGCACAACTCAGATACCATGCAAGTACAACACAAGTACAACTCTACAAGGTCACATTGCTTCCAAAAATAAAAGCAGATCAAGTATGATAAGGGAACCATACACAAAATCAAACACAATCCATGGTCACATCAGGTATGTTACGGAAACCATACCCCCGATACACAAGTACCAACTATGGTCACACAAAGTGCCATCAAACATCACATCATGAGTTACCCACTGCAGATCATCAAGATGGTGGCCTCAACTGATCCTCGGCCCTCATACATACTAAAGCAAAAATCAAATACCAATTGTTGTCCTAGACAAAGTGTCATCACACAGTTCATCATGGGTTATCCTCTGGGATTCTTCCTAGGCTCCGGCCCCCACAAGAAAAGGTTATCCTAGGACCTTTACCGAATCTCAGCCCCCATACTCACTCATGCGGAATCAAATACCTTTCATATAGACAAGATAGATGACCTTGCCATTCCAGGCCTTCCCACCCATCCCAAGCCTAACTGAGCACTTGGGTCCATGAGTGAGGCAGTAATATCTTGATTAGTGAGAAGTTAGTCCTAATCTTCTAAGTATTGTTTTAGTTATCACTTGATTAAACCACTTACAAAGGTTATCTTGGATACTTCTTTGGGCTCTGGCCCCGACGAAGCCACTCTTCTATTGACAACACACAAACTCTAATCACCAAGGGTACAAAGTGCAACAACAAGATAACACATCCACTCCTTTCTCAGGAGGCAACATAAGATAAAACCATCTCCAAACACTAGAGGTAACAACAATAACAAAACCACTCCTGACAAGGAGGCACACATTACAAAATCCACTCCTTTCTCAGGAGGCACAAAACATTCCCATTCATAGAAACCGGGTATAAAATTGACATAACTTCATGCACTACCCAAAGGAATTAACAAATAGGTTGACATCACAAACGACAACCCTCACAAACAACAGACCATTTGGAAGACTTACAAATTTATAACACATTTATCCCACTTCCCAAGACGTAAACACGAAAGACATATTCACTGAAGGCAATAGAAAAGAACTACGTTTGGATATTCTAAATCCATTCCTCATTACATTACGTAATTTATTATATCGATAAAATTGAATTAAGAATTCATCTTTTCAGATAAGTGAGAAATTACACTAATAATTAATTCCCTATTTGCTCTCAATAAAATAGACATTTCCAACTATAACACATGACATTTCGTTTTAAAATAAATAACCGATTGCCCTTGCAAATTAAATCATTATAAAATAAATTAGATTAATAATTAGTCTTTTGCACATCAATTTAAATTTCACAATTAAATTTAAATCACGTATTCCCTAAATCAAATATTTAATTCCCCCAATTAAACTTAAAACATACTATTGGAAAAAAATCAATAATTTCCTTATACATTTTTAATTTTAAATCTACCAATCTAATATACAAATATTATTTAAAAATAATATATATAAATATAATATTTGTATATTATAGATTATAATATAAAATATTATTAAATAATATTTTAATATTATAGATTATAATATAAAATATTATTAAATAATATTTTAATATTATAATAATAATCTATAAAATATTAATTTATTTCATTTTCTATTATTTAATTGTATTTCCCTCAGGCTGCACGCCATACCAAAGTCATGGGGTGGCTATCTCAGGCCGCATGCGTGGATCTGGTTTGGCGCATTAGGGCGCCGGCCACGGTTTACATAGGGCAGCAGTGTTTTTCTTCCCTTAGCTAGGGTTTTCTTTAGCCGGCGGCGTTTTGCAGGCGGGCGGGGATTTAAAGGAGGCGGCGGCAGAAGTTTTTTGGTGGGGTAGAGGCCGGGCCGCAGCTACCATGGCAACAGTTGTGGTAACACAGCCGACACCACCCATGGGTGGTGGCTGTGTTAACACAATCACCCCACATAGTGGGCAATGGCTGTGGTAACACAGTCGCCCCCGCTTGGTGGCGGCAGTGACTGCGGCAAACAGAGGAGGTGGGGGTTGCACTGAGCGTGGCTCCCTCCACCCGCCTCCATGGGAGGTGCGATGGGGGTTGAGCCCCCAGCCCCCCCACAAAATTTTATCTTATTTTATTTTTTTATATACAAAACCTTGCAGATTTTGGAAATTCGTGCCCTTCTTTGGGGTATTTTAAAAATTATACTAATAGCATAACCCCTCCTCAAAATCAAAATTTAAATAAATATATATAATATATATGTATATAAATACATGTATATACATATATGAATACATTTAATTTACCCCATTTTAAGATTTGCAACTCAAATTGAACAAATAATTTTCAAAACAATTATTTGCAGCCAAGAACACAAAGTTTTTCTTGAAGAAATACGTTCCCAAATGGAGATTTTGTAAACAACGTATCTAAATCTATCAATTTTTCAAAATCTAAATCAATTTAATAACATGAACCTGGTTTTTTTTCTTGAGTTGAGAAGATCCAAAATGGTGCTCAGCTTCCCACCTTGCTTCCAAATCCAATCTCACAAATTTTATAGTTCAAATCTCAAAACGCACAAAATGCAACAATCTTCCTCCCTAACATTTTCAATTTCTTTCCAAAACTTCATAATCCAAAATTGTGAAAAAGAAATTCAACCATAAGGATGAAACCCTAAAATTTCAACCACCACCCTCATAAATTCTTCAAAACAAAAAAATAGAAAAATATCTAATTTCTTTAATTTTTTTGAATTTCAAACTTTCAAATTTGACTTTTAAATCATTTTTCAATTTTTCAATTTCAATTTTCTCAAATTGACTTTCATGCATTTTCTTTATTTTCAATTTCAACAATATAATCATAACTTCAACAAAAATCAATTAAATTCTTTCAACATCATAAATTTTAATAAATAGATTTAATCAACGATTAAATTATTTATTAATTAAATTAAATTAATAATAAATAAATTATATTTTAACATAATTCCATATTACATTACTCAACAACTAAAATACCTTAAACCATTTAATTACCCCTTTTCTAACTTGCAATTAAATAACGAAGAGAGGGCACAATAAACAAAGCAACACAACCCGACAAACAACTGACGACATACAAGGACTAGGGTGATGACCTAGCATGGAAACCTAGTTACTATCTCCCAATTGAATACCATTGGGTATTGAACACACTCGAACCTATGAAACTAGGTGGAGTCGATATCTTGTACCTGTCAACCTGCAATTCAAGTAAACAACATATAATATGAATAGCATAAAATACACACCATGAAGAGGGAATCACGGGATCGCAGGGCGCTCGCAAGTGAGTGACACGATACCGTCCCCTTCACCAATACACTGCTAATAACTGACAAATCTAACATACTATTATAATCCAAGGCATAACATCATTAATTCAAATAACCACTATGCTAATCCAAAGCATGGAATAAATATAACATCTAAATAACCAAAAACTCATCAAAGCAACATATCCACACAAAGACACACTGTCCAACCAGAAGGCAAAACGGAGGGGTATTACACTCTTTAAAAGTATAAATATGCAATTGACATGGAAGAGGTAGATAACTTCAAGAGAAAGTATCATATAATATCCTTCTTTAGGAATCATACTTGTTTTCATGATCTGCAATTATCAGTTGTGAAAGGAAAGTTATGTTATCGATATGTCCCTGATATAAACAAATCAGTTTCATCGTATGATTATGATCTTAAACAAAAGCAAGTGATGAATGAAAAAAATTTTGGTAAATGGTCCTTGAAGAGTAGGAAACAAGTCTACTTCATTTTAATTCTATCTTTATCTCTCTGGCAATTTAGTAGATATAATTTTGTAAAGCCTTGTAATGGACTGAAATTGTCAAGCTTGTAGATGGGTAATTTTGCCAAAATGGTAAAGGTTTTTGTCCATGTAATAGGGTATGCAATGGGGATTTTTCAAAATTGTAAAGGGTTTTAGCCATGTAAAGGGGTATGTAATGGGGGCCTCATTGTACAGGGTCTAAAAGGTGTAATGATATAAAAATCTTCCTGCAAGATCAAATCAATGATTAGTTGTACCTGCAAGTTAATATAAATCAAACAATGGAATACAATAGAGAATAAAGAGAAAATAAATTAACTAGGTTGATCTCACCCATATCTTCTCTCCTTCATGCTTCACTTCCATTGTACCTTCTTGAGATTGTTGTGATAAAAATGAATGCCCTCAGCTTTGTGAGCAAACTCTAAAATGCCTAGCCTTAGCAATGCCTTTGAAGGATTTAAATTACTAAACGCTGCAACTAGAAACTCAATCCTATTATTGCAAATCGTAAATAAAAGTCTATGATATCAAGAATGCCTATAGTAAGAATGGTTTAAGCAAATGATTCGACAATAATTAGAGATGGCCAAAAATGAGATCAAGACCGTCATTTTATAGAAAATGAAATCTTGAACGAACGGTCAAGATGAGAGCTTTAAGGAATGCCCTAGAATCAAAGGTCAAGATTCAATAAGGAAACTCTCAATTAGGGTTAGGGAAAAATACCCATATGTGTGAATAAGATTTAATTAAATGAATTAAATCAAGACTGAATGTGACATTGGAGATGAAATTAGTAAAAATCAGAAGACAAGAGGATGGGATTTTATAAAATCAGCAATTTTAGAAATTACTTGATTTGTAGAAGAATAATTCCATTTTGAATTAAAATTAATTCAAAATAGGGATTTTGTGAGATAAAAAGTAATTGATTTTTGAAATTAATTACTAAATGAAGAATCAGTTAACCATGTGAGATATTTTTAAATGATTTGTTTTATTTAAAAATATAAAAGTTTCACATGCCATAATTAAATAATTAAAATAATTATTTAATTTAGAAGAAGTAGTTAATTAATTAAATAAATTAATGAATTTATTTAATTAAGAGAGGATTTAGGAATTAGTGACATATTAAATAGATATATTTAAATATATTAACTTAATAATCAGGAGGACATTAATGATAAGGATTAATTTTAATAAATAAGATTTTATTTAATTAAGAGAAGACTTTGACAATTAGTGACATATTAAATAGATAAATAAGATTTATTTATTTAATAATCATGAGGAATGAGAGATTATGAATTATTTAATTGATAGTTGAATGTGGGTTAGGAACATAATTAAAATGTCATAATTATGTTAGGACAAAAAGTGGTAAACTAGTGCTTGCAGGTCTTGGTCATTTTTATGTGTCTACATTTACCCGTCTTTGTCATAATGTAGCTTGTCGCATTGTGGCAAAGAAAACAAGTCCAAAATATGCTCCAACGGAGGTACGGAGTGCCTATGCCCCCTCAGGAAAATTTTTGAATTTCAACCCAGGGTCAAAAAAATTTGGAAAATATCCCAAATAGTCAAATTAATGATAAGAAAAGTGATGGCACGATCCGATTTAGACACGGAGAACATTAAGGTAGCCAAAATGCCAGTCAAAGGTGGTCAAATGAGCCTCTAGTGGGACCTATTAGGTCAAAACCCTAATTTTCAGCCAATGAATAGGTTGAAAAGATCAATCCAAATGTCATTTTCTCATTTGCATATAGAATATTTCAGAAACCAGAGCTCTGAGAGACGATGGTGATCCCTATGACTACACACCGTGGATATTGCGTGTGCACATTCCGACGACCTAAGGGTGCAGAGGCACCGGTAAGTGCCCTATCCAACTTGTGAAATTTTAAATTTACTGCATTTATTAGGGTTTAATGGGGGGAAAACAAATGTGGTGAGATGCAAATGCTATCGCGAAAATTGCAAACACCTTCGCGTTCACCACATTTGATTGCATCGTGATGCAAGTGCAACGGGTAAACTAGTTTTTTGTGCGATTGCACATCTGGGAGGGTGAACGATGCAATCGCATTTTTGCGACGCAATTGATAGATTTGCGATGCATTCGAGAACTTTGCGACACATTTGATAAATTTGCGACACATTTGAAAATTTGCAACGTAATTGACAAGCCTAAGGTCGCATTCGTTCTTAGATCATGCAATTGCTATTTAGAATGATGCATTTAAAGTATTGCAACGCATTTGTGCTGCACCGAGTCGTAATTGACTGGTTGTGACACATTTGCGGTCAACGTGACGCAATTAAAGTTGACCAGAGTTGACCTTTGTTGACCTTGTGCTGAGATTAACCTTTATGTATCCTTTACCTTCCAGTAGTATGAAACTTTCCATAATGTTGCTCAGTATGTACTAATCCTTGGCCTTTTCTTGTGCAGAGTTGGCTTGTGCCCATTAATACCCGAGAGTTCCGACCAGCAACGTATGCTTTTAGGGATCGTCTCAGTGATAGACAGAGACATCGATTGATGGCCCTAGGCCCATACCATGTTACTTACATGCCCATTATTCAGGAAAATAGAGGTTTGCTTACTGCTCTTTGCGAGAGGTGGCATTCTGAGACCTGCTCATTTCACTTGCCTACTAGAGAGGTGACAGTGACCTTGGAGGATGTTTACCACATTCTCCACATTCCGATCAGTGGAGAGAGGGTGGTGTATGATCCACACCGAGGGTGACAGGTCTTGATAGAGAGCTATGAGGGTGTCGATGGTGCACAGTTGGCTTTGGATGGTTATGAGATCGAATGGGACATTGTAGCTGACCGATTTCCCCGATTTGATGCCATACTCATGACCCTGATCACCGGATTGCTGATCCCATATCGTCATGGTCACGAATTTCCCATTGGATGGGGAGATGTTCTTGTTCACATGAGATTACAGAGGATTATTTTTGCTTGGGGGCCATGCTTGTTGGCCATGTTATACCATCAGTTGCACGAGGTAGTCTATATCTAGGTGCATAGTATCAGCTATGGGACCACCCTACTCATGATTTTTGTATGGGAGCACATTCCCATGTTTTGACCGCCAGTATAGATGTGGCAGTTGGGTGATGGGATGCCCTATGTTTATCTGTATGCAGGATTAGTGAGTCAGACTCGCGTGGGAGATATCGGGTACTGGCGTCATCGGATAGACACGATGATTAGTTTTGTTTGGAGGCCATACAAAGATTGTGCTCAGTGGTCAAATGAGGATGGCCACTTGTCCTTTTGCTGCTAGCTTCGTTACCTTATTGGTCACACGGTGCAAACTCAATGGATCATTGAGATGTACCTGCCCCAGCAGGTACTATGACAATTTGGGGAGCAACAGATTGTGCCAATAGGCATGACAGAGTATGCTCGATCTTCCAGAGAGACCATGTGGGGGCCGCCCATATCAATCATAGTGGCAAAGTAGCAGGTTGATAGCCTAGTGGCAGTTCAATGGGCATGGAGAGGGGGTCCAATAGATCCAGGGACATCTACGGAGTTTGACACATGGTGGTAGGTTCATAGGCCCATCCCTTTGATAGATCTTGATGGTCCACCACCAATAGATCACAAATTAGTCATTCCATGGATTTCGAGGAAAGAGCGGGGTGGCAAAGATGGAGGGGGAGATGGCAGAGGTGCCAGGGGCAGAGATGGAGGCAGAGCCAGAGGTTGAGACAGGGGAGACGGAGGTGGGGGAGGTAGAGGGGGTGGGGGCAACGACGGAGGTGGAGGAGATGGAGGAGGCGGGGGAGATGGCAGTGGTGCCAGGAGGAGGAGAGATGACCGAGGGCGGAGGCAGCCTAGGAGAGTTAGGCAGAGAGTGGGTGGTGTACCATTGTCACCCATTCGAGAGGAGGGGGAGGAGAGAGAGCTAGAGGCGAGGGCCAAGGATGAGGTGGAGGTGGAGGTGGTGGTCGAGGAGGAGGTGGAGGTGGTAGTTGAGGAGGAGGTGGCAGTAGAGGAGAGAGTAGAGGAGGATCCTCTTGTTGGGGGATACCCTCATGATATAGATGTGGAGGAGGTTTGGGCCGAGGGGGAGAGAGATGAGGAGGATGAGGATGAGGATGAGGATGAGGATGAGGCAGATCAGCGGCTGCGAGAGTGCATGATCTTTGGGGATGATGAGGGTGATAGATTACCCATTTTTCCCATGCATGCTACTATTGATCAGTGGATTTCAGATCTATAGAGCAGAATAGATGTGGCCTTGTCTCAGAACAAGGCCTTGGCAACGGAGCTAGAGGTCACTCGGGTGGAGAGAGATTGGGCCGTCATTCGGCGATAGGAGTCAGAGCGGTGGATTTCAGAGTTTGCAGAGTTATGCTCTAGGCCAATAGGGGATATGACCCAAGAGTTGGCCAGGGTAGCAAAGAGCAAGGGCCAGTATAGGGCATTTTATGAGCAGGCAGCTCCACCTAATAGACGAGACCCGGGGTTGTCCCGATCCTACAGCAGGACAGGTAGTGGCAGTCAGACACATAGTAGTAGGTCTCATAGCAGTAGTCACACCAGTGCTGGAGGATCTACTACATCAGGGCAGTCTTCAATCCACAGATCTTATAGCTCTCATAGACATTCATCAAGTCATAGTCATAGGTCAGAGCACAGTCATAGATCAGTGTCTTCAGGGCAGCAAACAAAGCAGAGTCAGCCTCCTATTACTGATCCTACAGGATCTCAGAGTGAGACATTGGAGAGGACACCCATTCAGTTCACTTTTTATTTGATGGATCAGTCACAGTTACCTCACAGTTCACCTCCACAAGATGGAGGAGGACCATCTTAGGACTTGCTTTAGACACATATATATATTGATATTCGAGCCTACGAGCTCTATTTTTGGGATATCATATGACTCTATCCTATGACATAACATTTTTTTTGAGATATATATGTGATGCAGTTTTGATGTGGCCTATATGATGTATGCATTGTGTAATGTTGTGATGATGTAATTCCTATATGCTGATGCAGATTTTTTATTTATGATGCTTATATGTTGATGCAAATGATGGTTTTATGAATGGATGCAAATGATAATGTTTATGCAATGTGAATTATGGTATCTGATATATGCAGATGTGAATATGAAATGATCATGCCATTATGTATGCAACTTTGTTTTTGTATGTCACAGGATATCATCAGAGAACCATAGAAGAGAAGATGAAGATGGATGTTAGTGCGAAGAAAGATATGCATGTTAGTGCAGAAATTAAAAATCCTTCAAAGCTTTGCTATAGTGCTATTCTAGTTGTTGCTCTTTAATCATCATTGGGTGAAAATGTCATGATGTCCGACAAACACTATGATATGACATAGATCAATAGTGTGCAAGTTTGAACCATCACGTAGATCAATAGCCGTAGACAAAGGATGATCATGACTCATGCAAGGAACACAATTGCCCCTAGTCACTTTATCATGACCAACCGCCAGAAAAACCAAACTAATCATGAGACGTTGTTGTTTCTCTAAATCCTAATGATAGGAAACCCTTGAGAAACTAGCCATATGATAGTAAAAATAGACAGTAAAATCATCATACTATGTCGTTGCTTCTCTAAATCCTGAAGTCAGGACATCGTGGAGAAACTAATAGCAGAGTGATAAGCAGACAAGGATAATCATCATGATATGTCATGGTTCCTAGGACATAAGGAACTAATATCATGTTTATTATCAAAAGATAGAAAAATAGTTTACCAAGTGTTTGCCAAGTGTTTTAATGTCAGGTGTTGTCAAATGTTAAGCGATATCAAATTCAGGAAGGACACATCCTAAATGACATTGATATCTAGGAGATCGATTCTTAGAGTTAGGAGAATCCGTCAAAATGCTAGATGATGATGGTGCTTAGGAAGGACACATCCAAAAGCATAAAGAAGTTGATGAGAGTTGCTCTTCAGAAGGACACATCTGAAGAAGAACCCAAAGCTTTGCCATGATAAATTGCCTTGATATGATTTTGACTACATGTCATTGCTGATATGCTGAATTGACTGAAAGTGTTGACGAAACAAATTTCCGATAGACTGATAATTCAAGATTGACATAAGACTTGCTTGATTCAAAGATTCACTTGATTTGAAGATAGTTTGATGTGTGTGAAAATATTTTGTCATGAACCCTAATGGACTGACCTAGTGCAGCCTCGGGGGTCCATCGATTGATGACCTTGCCTACGTTGTGCACTCAGAGACCTCGTAGCTCGACACGACCAATGACACTGTCCAAAGGACAAGAGTTTGAATCATGATTTTATTTTGTGACAAACCTAGAAGGATTGACCTAATGTCTCGAGGATTCAAAGATGAATCTTGCCTACGTAGCAAAAGTGCAGAGTCAACGTAGTTCAGACGAGGATGAAGATTGAAATGACATGATCGATTGGAGTGATCAGATTGACTTTGATTTTGGATTTTGACATTGATTTGGATGTTTTTGTATTTTCTCAGGATGCTTTCTAATTTTTAGGTCTTTTTTTAGGACTTTTTTAGATTTTTATGATTTTTTTCAGGACTTTTTTAGATTTTTATGATTTTTTCAGGACTTTTTGAGAATGCAGGATCATGTGCGGTACCCACTACAGTTACATGATAAATTTATTTCCCCCAGATAGGTCAGGGAATACCCAAGTTCAATGATATGGAGACAGGTACATGCAAGGTAAAGGCAAGGATATGCAAGGAATGATGTCAACCAAATGTTAACCATGGTCGGAATTGACAAGACTTAGGACGGATGTCGTGAATGTGTCAGGCCTTTGTGATTATGACAAATGGGTAAAGGTCGATTTGAGTAATAGTAGATGGCGAAGCAATGATCAACTATGCATGACGCCTATTTGCCAAGTTTTCACTATTGGATGAATTCATTTCTTTTTACTATTTTTGCCATTTTTTTATTTTTTTTGTGTCACCAAACGCCTGTTTGCCAGGTTTTCATCAAGGGATGAATTTTTTTTTTTTTGTTTTTCAATTTTTTTGTATTTTGTAGGTTTTTAGCCAAGCTCTCTAATGCTATGTGTAGAACTTTCTTAGGTGTAAGCTGTTGATAGGTTCTGTCAGCTGTTCTCCATTAGGTGTGGCCAACTGATAAGCTCCGGAACCAAATGTGGCAGTAATGATATAAGTACCAAGCCAATTAGCCTCAAACTTGCCTGGCTTTTCACGGTCTGCCTGATTTATGGGGTTCTGCATGAGAACTAAGTCACCGATTTCAAACTTTCTCACTATGACTCTTTTGTTATAACTTTGGCATAGACAATTTTGATATGCTTGTAAATGATTTAAGGCATTTTTTCGTCTTTCTTGTAGCATTTCCAGCTCATGTAGGCAAGTATGTCTGTACTCTTCATCATCAATCATTCCTTTCAAAGAAACTCAGAGAGAAGGAATTTTGACCTCGATGGGTAATATGGCTTCAAATCCATAGACTAGGGAAAATGGAGTGGCTCCAGTGGGGGTACGGATGCTGGTACGATAGGCCCATAAAGTTGGATTGAGTTGTAGGTGCCAGTCTTAGCTAGTGTCATTGACGGTCTTCTTCAGAATGTGAAGGATTGTTTTATTTGACACCTCAACTTGGCCGTTACCTTGTGGGTAGTATGGAGTGGAAAAATGGTGTTGGATGTGGAATTGCTCACAAAGTTCACAAACGTCCTTATTTTTGAATGCGCTATCATTATCTGTGATGATGGATTATGGGACACCATACTGGAAAATGATGTAATTCAGGATAAACTTGGATATTTGCTTACCAATGATGTAAGTGAGAGGGACAACTTCAATCCACTTAGTAAAATACTCAGCGGAATTGATTATGAATTTATGGCCATTAGACGAGGATGGATGGATCTTACCCACGAGGTCGAGTCCCCATTGTGCAAAAGGCCATGGAGAAGTGATCGGTCTTAATTCCTATGTAGGTGCATGAATTAGTTCACTATGCACCTGGCATTTTCGACATGTTCTGACAAACTGAAGAGCATATTTTTCCAATGTCGGCTAGTAGTATCCCAATCTAGTGACTTTCCTAGCTAAGGTTGGACAAATCGAATGAGATCCGCATATACCCTCATGTACTTCTCATAAATTTGTTTGGGCTTCATCAGTGTCGAGATAGCAAAGAAGGGTGTTGTCAAAGCCACGACAGTATAAGGTGTCACTGACGATGGTATGTCTAGCCGCTTCTTGGATAAAATATTTTCTTTGGTTGTTAGATAGGCTGGTTGGGAGGATTTGGGATTTAAGATAGTCGTATATGTCTTGATACCAAGTCGAACTAGGACCAACAATCTCACACACATTTTCGGACTCTAGAATGTCATATACAGGTATCAGCAGCTGTTCCACTAAGAATTCAAATTGTGACACATTCTTAGGGATGTCTAAGAGAGATCCAATGGTAGACATTGCATCGACTGCTTTATTCTGTGTCCTCGGGAATTGTTCAAATGCAATCATTTTGAAATACATCAGGAAACTATCCACCATTCTTTTGTAGGGAAGCAACTTCTCATCCTTTGTGTCATAGTCATCATTCACTTGATTGATGACTAATTGAGAATCTTCGAATACGAGCAATGTCTGAATTTTCCATTTGATTGCTATCTTGAGACCTGTGACCAATGCCTTGTATTCTGCAATATTATTTGTACAAGGGAAGGCAATCCGAAATGATTTAGGAATTGAATCCCCTTGTGGTGTGATAAATAATATGCCAGCTTCTGAGCCGTGACCAGTGTGGGACCCATCAAAGTATAGTTTCCATGGTGAAGTTGGTTTTGCGTGAAAAATAGACTCATCTAAAAATTCAGTTATCAGCGGATGAGTAGCTTGGATTGGTGCATCTGCCAGTTGATCCACTATTACTTGACCCTTTATAGCCTTGCACTCCACATACTATATGTCATATTCGCTTAATATCATGACCCATTTTTCCAAATGGCCTATCAATGCTACTCGACTCAGAAGATATTTTAATGGGTCAATCTTTGACACTAAATGTGTTTGATGGCTTAGCATATAGTGTCTAAGTTTTTGTGCCATGAAAAAAACTGCAAGGCATGCCCTTTCAATGGTTGTGTAATTGAGCTCATAGACAATTAGTGTGTCACTGATATAATATATGGCTCTTTCTTTTTCTTCATGGTCATTTTGCACCAATAATGCCCCCAATGCATTTGTCATTGTGGAGACATACAAGATTAATGGTTTGCCCTCAATCGGTGGCATCAACACTGGTGGTGTCAACAGATATTCTTTTATTTGGTCAAAGGCTATGTTGCACTTATCTTTCCATACAAAAGGAATGCTTTTGCATAGTAGATATTGGAATGGTTGACACTTGTCTGTCAACTATGCAATGAAGCAGTGGATAGACTATAATCTACCTTGAAGTGTGCGCAACTCACTAATTCCCTTTGGTGGAGGCATGTCTAGAATTTCTTTTACTTTTGCGGGATCAACCTCAATGCCTCATCTTGAAACAATGTATCCTAGAAACTTGCCTGAAGTGACTCCAAAGACACATTTCTTTGGGTTCAATCTAACCTTGTAATCCTCAAGCCGTCTAAAATTTTTATCCAAAACTTTGAGATGTTCTGTCCTTGTCAAGGATTTTTCCAATAGGTCATCCACATAATCTTCTATTAGAATGTGCATCATGTCACGGAAGATTGTTTTCATAGCCCTCTACTAGGTAGCACCTGCATTCTTTAGGCCAAAAGGCGTGACATTCCAACAGTATGTTCCCCAAGGACAAGTGAATGTTGTTTTATGTTGATCCTCTATTGCAATTCGGATTTGGTTATAGCCAGAAAAACCATCCATGAGAGATAGCATCTCATATCCTGTCGTGAGGTCAACAATCATGTCTATATTTGGTAGGAGGAAGTCATCCTTTGGGCAAGCCTTATTCAAATCTCTAAAATCTGTGCAAATACGGATTTGTCCATTCTGATTAGTAACAGGAACAATGTTTGATATCCAATCCACATAATCAATTGACCTTATGAATCAGCATCCAGTAACTTTTTTAATTCCACCTTGACAAGTAGTGCGATCCGTGGGTGCATCTTGCGCAGCTTTTGTTTGACCGACTTGATTCCTGGGATTAAATGAAGATGATGCAGAACCAATTTAGGATCAAGCCATGGCATGTCAGCATATGACCATGCGAAGTTAACTTTTCTCTCTATGAAGAATTGTTTAATTTCAGGTTTTTCTTCATCTGACAATGATGCGGCCAAGAGAATCATTTTGGGATTCTCCGGTGTAGCTATGTTAACTTTTGTTGTATCCTTAATGAGCATGGCTGATTTTTCCTATGTTATGGGGAGAAAGTCCAATCCTCCATCCTTAGGCACCTCAAAGAGGTTTTCACCTTCGGATGCATCCTTTGTTTTTACTATTTTACTGCCAGAAGGTGCCTTGTGGTTTTCACCTAAAGGCATTTCTTTTTCTTTTTTATTTTTTGTATTTTGTGACTGGAGGATTGCACAGTCTCCCTGAAGTAAGCTGTACAATCTAGATCAATGGAGAATCCTGTTTTGTGATCTCCCCATGGAATACCATCTCTTAGTCCCATGATTTTGCAATTGCCTCATCATTCTAAAATATGTCCATCACTGGTGGATCTTGTTGGTCCTAGTCGATTAATTGTGGGTAAACAAGGGAGATTCCATCGTCAATGTTGGTAAAGGATGGGGAAGATGCGGAAAGTGTGCAAATTGATGCCTCAAGTGCGAAGGAAAAGTTATCAATTTCCACTTCTGTGTCTGATGCAATGGATGGTCCATACTCTGAGTCAGATGAATCAAATTCAAAATCATAATATGGGATGAAATTATCAACATCGTGACTAGTGGTAGGCATTTCAAAAGTATGGGTAATGGGTTCAAGTAGGTTAGGCTCATGGGTTGGCTCAGAAATGGGGTGGGATGATTCAACTATTGTTGATGACACTTTGTGTTCTTCTAGATTCCAAGGAATGCTTACCCATTTCTTGTCTTTAGAATGTTGGTCAATAGGGTCAATGTTATATTGTTGGCGGAATCTTTCTTCAAAGGAAGGTTGGCCAGGTTCTAAGAATAGTTCATCAATGTCATAGTCACTGATGGTTTTTTCAGATCCCCATTCCCATTCATTTGAGTCTGTTTCGGTTAGAGATTCTTTTCTTGTCCCGACACTTTCCGTTGCCATTACCTCCTTACTCGAAAATTCATAGATACATTGATCGTTAGTTATGAGTTGGTTGAACCCTGGCCCTATGTATCTTGGTCTTGTTGTTATGATAATAGGTTCCCTTCTTCCATTGTTGTTCTTTCCAAGGCCACTTGTGCCATCGAAACCATGGGCTTTGCATATATCATATCCTTTTCCATAGAGATGCAACGGTAGTGGAGATAACTCTATTGGGTCTTTGTAGATCCAGTTATCCATGTCAATAATGACTTCATTTCCCATATCGCCCCACCGTGTAATAGCACTTTTTGGTGGAATGTTGAAAGTTACTTTGGGCTCCACAAGGTCTACCATAGACTTTTGGTGGCTTCGGTATTGTGGTTATACAGTAAGCCGTGTTCAATTTGAACTCTCCACAACCAAGGTCCTGGATCTGAAAGTCTTTACTTGGGATGGACGCCGATGAAGATGGTGTGGTAGAAGGTGATGGAATGGATGATTTCGTGAGTGTTGATGGGTCAATGTATTTGGATGTGGTGGAAGATGAGGCTTCTCGATTGATGGGTATCTGGTGCTCAGTAGTAGCTCGTAGGTTGGTGCGGTATTGAAATGGATCAGGGTCTCTGGGGATAGTGATCTCAGTTCCATCAAAAGGGAATTTGAGGCATTGGTGGTACATGGATGGAATAGCCTTTAAAGCATGAATCCAAGGTCAACCAAGTAATATATTATAGTGTATATCACGATCCAGGACCTGGCATGTGGTATCTATGATGACCAGTCCCACTCGGAGTGGAATTGTAATAACGCCTTTGGAAGCATGTTCTTCATCATCATATGCTTTGATGATGATGATTTTTCTAGCATCTACACATGCCTCAGAAAAACCAAGATCTTTGACCAATTTCAGAGAGTAGATGTTCAATCCTGCTCCGCCATCTACTAGGACTCGTCTAACTTTATGCTTATGCACAAAGACTTCAATGTGAAGGGCATCATTGTGGGATGGTTTGGGTGAAGAATAGTCACTATCTAAAAAGGTGATGTGGTGAGGTGAATTCAAGTATCCGACCATGGTCTCAAAGTGGTTGACATCGATGTTGGTTGGGATGGATGAATCTTGTAGTACTTTATCGAGGATGGCCTTATGCATGGGTGAAATATGAAATAGTTCAAGAATGGATATTTGAGCAGGTGTTTTATTTAACTGCTCAACGATGTTGAACTCCAGTTTTGGATTGGACTGTCTGGCGGATGGACCAGGTATGGTGATTTTTGGTTGACATGTCGAAGGACCTAGGATAGTGACCTTGCCTTTACGCGTAGTCACATTGCATTATGGGGCTCTTTTAATGTTGATGGTATTAACAGATTCATCTTCATTATCAGCGCGAAGATTGTTAATAATAGTACCATCAAGATAATTGTATGTAGGATGAGTAGTATTGTAAGCCAGACGGATTTGGCTAGCTTGGTTGTTTGTGTGCTTTGTGCCAGACGAGGAAGCTTTACCATGATCCTACAATGGGTTCTTGTGTATGGTATGATTTGCATTGGATGTAAAATATTGACCACCCAACCCAATGGTGTGGTTTCTATGAGGTCTTGTACCAAATTTCGCAATTGGCAACAAGAGGAAGTTTTGTGCCCTTTGGCATGGTGGTAATCACAAAATGAACTGTCATCCCACCATGACGGCTTGAATTGACCAGGGTCATACAATTTTGGCTCTTCCAGCATTATGACACCATTTTGAAGAAGTTTCTTTAAGACAATTTCAATTGGTTCACCTAAAGGGGTGTACGTGCGTCTTTGGAATTGTCGAGGTTGACGCAACTGCCTTTGATTCATTTGTGCATGATTGCCTTAGATAGCATTAGCAGTTGGTGTTGGTGTAGTTACAGGTGCATTTTGATTTTGTACTCCTTTGATTGTGAGTACATGACCTGTTGCATTGACAGTTTTTGCATCAACTACCCCATCATTTGTGATGTGTTTGTTCTTAACCTAGTATTTTTTTTTGTCGTTTGAGCTACTTGGGTTATTGGTGGTGGTGTTGATGGTTTTGCCACCATATTTTAATTCACCTTTGGCAATCAAGGCTTTCTCAAGTTGCACACCCTTTTCAACAAGGTAAAAAAAAGTGGTGCAACAGTGGACTCGTAATCCATACCTTAGTGGTCCAAGAAGAGTTTGTACAAACATGGTTACTTTCTCCTTTTCAGGTATTTCTACCGGACATCTGCTTGCTAAGTTTCTCCATCTTTGAAAGAATGGAATGAAAGTCTCTCCTGCATCCTCTTGGGTAAGTTTGCATAAGGAGGCGATGGCAATATCTATGTCAATATTGTAAACATAGTTTTCGATAAACTTGTTTGCCAGTTCATCCCATGTTTTTATTCCCTTAGGCAAAAGTGAAAACCATTCTAGTGCATGACCTCCAAGACTTCTAGAAAAGAGTCTCATGAGATAAGTTTTCTCATAAGCAATTTCAATACAACTAGTGGTGAATTCCCTTATGTGTTCAATGGGGTTCGTTTTTCCTTTATACTTGGGAAAATGAGGGACTACATATCCATGGGGAAATGGTGGCATATACAAGGTTGTGTCAAACGGATATGGACACAAGTCATGTGACATGTATGACTTTTTATTGGATTGTTGCAAGGTCTCCACTTGTGTTTGAAGAGCAGCGAGTTGTTGTGTGAGTGCTTCCACCATGGGATGGTTAGTGGCATCACCTATGTTGGTAATAGGGGCAGCTTGAGTCCCCAACTGTTGAGATGAGATGTGTTGATTTTGAGTGGGTTGCTTGTGAGAAACGTGAGTGTTGTGATTAGGTGGGTGTTGCAAATGAATGTTTTGATGAGGGATGTGCTATTGCGTATGGACTTGAGAGGCGTAAGTGGGGATGTGATATCCTGTCATGTTGGACTGGATTTGAGGACCTTGCTGGTTTTGACTTTGTTGATGTCTAAATGGAGTGAAAGAATGATGGCCTTGTTGATTTTGAGCTTGTTGATGCCCAAATGGAGTGAATGATTGAGTGCCTTGATTGCCTTGACCAAATAAGAGATTGTGGCCTTGAGGAATGTTGGTGGTTTGAGTCACAGGAATGTTGGTATTAACCTATGAGGAAGTGGGTTGGGTGCCTTGTATGGTAACTCTTTGTTTGTTTCTCCCAAAAGGGTTAGATGAGTTAGTTGCCATAGTATTTGAAGAACCTAATAATAGGTTTTCTGATGTACTCATGGAACTAGATGAAGTTCCAAAGAGGTTTGATGTGGTTGCACCCATTGTTTGTGAAGGAATGGTGGATGTTTGTTGTGGAATGGGTTGTAATGTGTTGGTGGTTTGGGAGGATGATCCCCCAACAGATGATGTGTTGGTTGTGGTAGTGGTATGACCAAGGGAGGTAGAATTGAGTGTGTTGATGATATTTTGTGAAGAGGCTCCCATTGAGGAATTGTGTGATAGTGAAGTGGGAGAAGTTGGTCTAAGAGTGTTAACATTGAATCCCTTTGGTAACTTAGCCCCTTGGTCAAGGAGCATAGCTAGGAATCTAGAAGCGTCATTTAGGACCATTTCTTCCACACATTAGGCTTATTTAATAATTTGCATAATAGGAGTAATATTCTAGATTGCATATGGACTCATTTTATTAAATCCTTCAAAGGAATTTGCTTAAGGGCTATGCATATATTAGTTTGCTCACACAAAGACTAAGGGCATTCATTTTCACAATAGCAAGCTTAAGGAGGTACAATGGAAGTAGTCATGGAGGAGAGAAATGGGTGAGACTGTTCTAGTCTCATTCCTTTTCTCATCATTTCTCCTTTGCATTCCGTTGGGTGATTATTTTTATTGCATGCATTGTTCTAACCAAGATCTGGTTTTGTAGCTAAATATTTAGGTCATTACAAAAGGTTTTGATAGTCAAAGGGTGTTGTTTCAGTCTTTTGGTCTCGCTTGAGCGAAAGATTTTAGTAATGTAACAGCCATATTTTGGTTGTCATGGCATAATAGTAGAATTATAAAATGTTAGTCTATGGCCTTACTCGAACTATAACTGGGGGTTTTCTTCTTGGTTCTTTCCTGTGAGTATGCTCACTTGAACCAGGGATTTTGTATTAATTATATTTTAATATTAATATATTATATAGTGGATTGCCACTTTTTCCCAATTTTTTATTTTATTAAATACCATTAATTTTATAATGCAAAACTAACATAATATTAAACTTGAACTAAAACATAAAATCAAATAACAATATTAAATATACAAGCAAGCTACAACATGCTAGAATTAAAAGATTGATTCAACATCATGATAAATAAAGGTAATCTCCAATAAAAAATTCAATGCAAATATTTATATATATATATATATATATCAAGTTACAAGATGTCAAAGTTGTCTAAGAGTATATATGTAAATATAATGAAAAATGTCAAAGTTGTCTAAGAGTTTCCAACTCTTTCAAATTCACCATGACAATTAAGACCCATGAACAACACATTAAAAATACTGAATAAAGTAGTGAGCCAAGATGTCTAACATTAACTAGTACATGATAAACATGTTCAAGTATGTCATTTTTTGCAAATATTTTAGTGCCCACCGTGTGAAGGTTCCCTCTTTCTCTTTCAGATGAACAACTCCATCTATTTTGTCTTCATAAAAAAGGGGTATGTTACTTGTGACCTTTAAAAATTTTACGTTTTCATCTCCTATTCCTTTCAAGTTGACTTCATGTACAATAGATAGGGAGTGAATCCACCCAATGCCCACATCATCACCATCAAATGGATCCAATACCCTAACTTTATCCCCTTCTTTGAGTTTATCAATACATTTCTACAAAAAGAAAATAAAATAACACATTATATTAGATAGGTAATGATTACCCTTGTTTGCATAATAAAACAACCATTACTTACTTAAATAGTACTTGCATATGTGTGTTGAAATAATTGCAAAAGGAAAATTTCAAAAATAATTGCAATGATCAATCTAATTTACTAAAAAACCAACACTCATAGCAGTGCTTACAATGTTACTATTAGCTTCATACTAATCAGATACAAATGCCACAAATATAAAAACCACATTACCATGCACACATACTAGAAACATAAGGTTATGACAACACTATTACACATAAGAAAGGTAGCTAATACACAAAAACAAAGAATGCAATATGAGAGCACTACTACTACTGCTGCAAGGTGAAGGTGAAATACATTGGGATGTGCAAAAATGGTGGCATTAAAGCTCTAAAACATAACCCCATGCATTTAACATAACCCTGTCAATGATGACATATAAAATAAGAACAAAGAAAAAAATGTATCAAGGAAACATGTGACAACTATTAAGAGCAATCATTGAGGAAACAATGCAGTCTTTCTCTATGGATTTCATAGCAGCACTAAATGAGTAACAAATAAGGTTTGATGTAGAGGTCACATAAATAATAGAGAAAGAGCCTTTCTCTATTAGAAAATAGTGTAAGAGTATGCAAAAGGAAGTAAGGAATGATGTCCAATGAAAAATTAGTAGTAGCAATGAGTTTCATGGTTGTAGCAATGAGTTTAGTGCAAGGGCAGAAAGTTGTATGGCTGTAACAATGATTTTAGTGGATCGAGCAACAAATATCATTACTAAACAACAATAAGACATTAAGAGAAAGCGGAAAGAATATCAAAATAATTTTTTTTTAATAGCAACAGCCATAATGAAGAGTTAATAACAGATCTGTGAAGGAAAGAACAACAGGTATCATCCAATGAAAGAAGTAGCACGCTAAGTTCAAGATGTTGAAAAGGTCAATTACAATTCCCTAAAACATAATCAAGCATCATAAAGTATTGAAGTGCTAGCAATCCCCACTGAAACTTGTGACAAAGTACGTACAATGATTGTTCTACGGGTTACATTCAATGTTTTAGTTGTCTATTCACTATTCTATAAGCTTGTTCACTATTTGGGATCATAACAGTCATTAATACATGAAGGGTTTCAGAATCAATGAAACGTAACGTTTCATAGCAATCACCTCAAGTTCAACACCAGTAGTACTATCAATATCATGCATATACTCCTCTAATTCAGCATAATCACTATCAACATTGTCCTAAAGTTGAGTAGCTTTGCCGAGAGCTCTATTGATAGGGTCTTTTCCTTTTTGTTCTACTTTCATATAATTTTCCTGCATGTGGTTTAATCATCATGAAAAGTTAATATAAGTCAAGTAAAGAATGCAAAATTTATAAATTTTTGTCCACAACAACTATTATATTAACTCAACTTCAACACAACTATGATTAGCATCAAGGCATTGTTGTTTTTCATGTTGCGTTGATAAAATTTCTCTACATGTAGTTTAACCATCAAGCAAAAAAATATATCCAAATGAGTAATTCATGTAAAAAACAGTCAACAAAGTCTTTCCAAGCATAAAATTCACAATAGGTGGAATGGGTGAAAATCCATTTTTGTAGGCTCACAAACCCTCAACTCTATCTTTACAAATCCATTTCAGCAATTTGACTACAAAATGCACAAAATTCTTCAAGAATCCACCAAATCATAAAAAATTTAAAGTTAACTTGCCCAACCACCTAATTCAATGCAAAAGTGAACAAGGAAACCCTATACAGGAAAGTACAGAAGCTTGGAACTACAAATAATCAGAAATTTCTGAGAAAAGAACATAATTTCAAGAGTTTTATTATTGCTTTATGATCCATAGCAGAAAAAATATTTTGTGGAAAAAATTGGCAAACCAAAAGTATAAGATTTTTTGAAAAATCGGATTTAAAAAAAAGGTAAAAATTGTAGAACAAGAGATAAAAAAAACTATTTTTTTTAAATTGAAAGGCATTTCCATAGCATAGAGATATAGAGAGAAAATAAAATAAATATTTTAACTAATGAATTATCAAAAATAGATTTTTGTAGTTTATATTCATATCGTTGATTACATTGCATTGCACATCTTTCAAACTCAAAGCATTACTTCACATTACATAACTAATAACTAGATGTTGATAGATGAGAAAATTTCAATTACAATATAGTTTTTACAAAGTCAACCTAAGGAGTTATACAATTACTTCACATTGTATAACTAATAACTAGGAGCAGCTGCCAATTGCATTTGCTTGTCATGACATTCTATGAGACCACATTTCTTTGAGGCATTTTTTCAAATAGTTCATTGCCTTATCTATGCTACCACATTTTTCATACATGTCTACCAAATCATTTTTAAAATAAGTTCATTGCCTTGCTGCTATGGCTAAAATCCTAAAAAAGGTGCTTTCGAACAAGCTATGTGTTGAGACCAAGAATTCTCTAAATATTTTATCAAATCAAAATCCAAAATTCCTACTCCTATTGTTATGACAATTCACATTATTGCCCTTCACATGCCCATTTTCATATTTTACTGCAGTACCACTATCACATTATGATACCCATACTTTACCTCTCTACCGCAGCTCATCACCAAGAAACTCACAATAGGGCAGTGAGAGGATCCACTGCTATATACTACACCCTCCACACTATACCACTATACCTCGGGGGGTCAAGACATAGCCCATGGTAGAGCGGTACATTGAAGAGAGTACTAAGGATACATTGCGATACCGTAGGGGAGCTGAAGGTGACACATGGTAGTGTGGTAACTAAGTCATTGGGTCATTTAATACATACCAATAACATCAGTCAACATCAAAATATAAAATTGAGCTCAACACAAAGATTTAAATTGTGCAAATTTATGATCCAGAAGTAAATGCATCCTAGTTTTGAAATACACGAAATAAGTTGATATTTTTCACTCATGACAGCTGAACCCAAGTTGCAGACAAGCTCAAATTACAAGAGGAAAGGGAATTTTGCAAGGTGAATTTTATTTCTAGGTAAGATTTGCTCATCTTTCTCTATAAATTTCATAAAATGGCACCAAAAAAGACTGAAGTAGGAGTTAAAAGAGATCAAACCAGAACTAGTAAGCCCTCCTTGCAGTCCCCATTGCTTTCTTTGTTGCCTGAGTCAGTAGACAAGGGACCTAAAAATATTTTTAGAGACTCAGATCAGGGTTGTAGGGACCCCATCATACCTCAGTTGGGTTGGAACCTTTATTGGTATTTCTATTAGAAGAGGAATGACAAGGTTACGACATCAAACCCATGGACCCTAGATTTGGCTAAATTAATTGTCCCTAATGTTTTCATTGACATTGAGCTAATTACTACCCTTGCCCACAGCTACCATGCCCCAACCAAAACTGTTAGGCTTCCAAATGGTGGTTGTTTAGTTGATATCACAAGGGATGTCATTATAAAATGCTTCAACTTGAATAAGCAAGTTGTAGCGGAGGTAAATTTAGTTAAATTGGAGCAGGAGTATAAGAGGTTGAGAAGAACATATCGAAGTGATTATCTCCCCCTACACATGAAGAGGGGTGATGATAAAATAAAACTCTCCATACCTTCCTCTAAAATGGAGCCTTTCCAAGTTTCAAAGTTTCAAGTTTATTTCAAGAACACTTATAATGCATTGTGTCAGGTCTTGGGTATAGATGTAGAGGAACGTATTCCAATAGGGCTGATGAGAATGGATATGGCAATTCAACATTTTGAATTGAATGTAGAGTTTTATTTTTTATCTATAATTGAGGAGAAAATTCATGATGGTTTTTTGCAAGTCAGGGAAGCTAAGGCCCCCATCACTTTTAAGAAGTATTCTTTGTTGTGTCATTTAATATTATGTTAGAATGAAATGAAGTGGACTAAAAGAGTGAAGCTATGTACACAAGAGAATGGAGTAAAAATCCTTATGCAAAATTGGTTTTACATCTGGGATTGTAGGTGTACATAGTGTGATTTTGTGGTGTTTAGAGATGATTTTGCGGTTAGATTGATAGTTGCCCTTGGTTACCCAACACCAAGATTTCCTGAATCATTGATGAAAGTGATGAGGCTTGTACAATATAAGCGAGACCAAGGTTGTACCCATAATTATGTTGATTGGTTTTTGATGCCTCAATGCAAAATTATCAAAGTATATGGATGTGACTAGGCACTGTATATTTTTCCCAAGTTTTTACCTGCAAGGGTATGTTTTCTAGATTTTACGTGCTAGATGCTTTGGATGGAGCATGACTTGATGAGAAATTAAAGGAAAGGCACATTTTTGTCTAATTTAACTATATTTGAGGAGTTGTCCATTGGGTCTGACATGTTGCAAGAACTATAGAGGTTCACGAGGGTTAATTATCCCCTCAAATCTGGAAAAGAAAGGGTATGTGACCCAAAGGGTCATATCAACATGATCAAGAGAACCTTGTTGACAAAGAGGTTTATCTCACATGTGTTTGAACTTGAGGAGGATGTCATAAGAAATTTGGTGTATTTTTCTAATGTCATGCAAACTAGGAAAAGATGGATAAAAATGTTGAAATGGAAAAATCTAAAAAAGGAAAAGGATATAAGTTTCACAGGGTATTTAGCAAATGAACCCAACCTTCTGAAAAGGATGCAGATGATCCTTAGAAAATTTGATGAATTTTATAAAATGGCCCAAGACGAGGGGTTGATTCCACTTCCCACACCTCACCAAACACCACATGATGCACCCACATTGTAAAAACCACCCTCATCACCTACACATTCATCCCCTTCATCTCCTACTCATGAACCCTAGACTAAAAAATAGAGGATTGAGACATTGGTTGATTATGACTCAAGTGATGATGAAGAACAGGAGGTAGTCCTACCTCTAACTGAAATAAAGGAGATAGAAGAGCAATAAAGGAGTTAGAATCCTCATGATCCTAAGATCAGGCTTTCAAAAGAAGGGGCTAATGAAATTCAAGAAGATGAGAGGGTGGTGGCCTCTCTAAGATTTATAGAGGATGACAATTTTATCAACACCAATGAATTTAAATATTTTTCAGTTAAAATTAAAATGAAACAATTTGATGAATGGTTGAAAATCAATCTCATTGGAGTTGATGAGTTGAAACAAGTAGAGATCCAAGCTCAAACACTTGTAGAGCTAAATGTTGATAAAATTAATGTTACCCCCCAAGAGGCAAGAGAGATGGTACTAAAAAGTGACATGCTAATTATTTCGGGGATGGAATTATCTAAAATGTTTCTTCTTGATCAAATTAGAGCATAGGATGACCCCATGTTGGTAGCAAAATTTGATTATGAAGAGGGTGTCTCGGGAACAGGGTATAATCCTAATACCCAGACGCTTGCTTTATGGACAAAGTAGAAGAATACAAGGAAGCCTTGAATTTTTGATGGAGTACAAGAATTGAGAGGATCAGATATGGTTAAAAAAATGAGAGAAACAACTCCTACAGAAGCTGCCACTATGACTATGCATTCTGCAATGTTCACCAAGGATGTAGTAGAAAACATGGAAAAGAAGATTAATGAATATGATAAAATATTAAAATTATCGAAGGATGAGGTGAACAAATTGTTTATTGAAAATTTAAAGCTAAAGCAACAATTGCGGCAAGCCACTGCAGTGAGAGGAGATGAAGTAATTGTGTATCACCCACCTATCCAAGCAGAGGATCCACGGATACAACAAATAAAAATCTAAATTGATAAATTGAAGAAGCATAACATGGAGGATGTTCAGCATCATGTTATAGAGGCTTTAAAGAAGGGATTGGAGCATAGAATTGGGATGTTGAAGGAAAAGATAAATGGAGTACATGAAAACTTTAACAATCTAATTAAAGCCTTGGAATAGATAAAAATTAACTACCCCATCCTTGAGGAACTCCATAAAATATGGCAGCCCACCCTCCATATATTGACCACATTGTGCAAAGAAATACATAGGGATCCAGATGCCCCATCAAGGCTCAAACCTACGCAAGAAATGGTAAAAGGTGTGATTGATGAATATAAGTATCTGGTGGATATAAGGAAGAAAGTGGAAAGTAGGAGAGGTGCATTTGATTCTATCAAGTATATCTTCAGCCCATCAATCCTCAAGGATGACATTCAATTAAAAGGTATAGATGAATGGAGGGAAGAATTTGATCAAATGACTCCCAAATGTTTGGCACATATCCAGGATGAGGGAGAGATCAATCTTGACAAATTTCATACCCTACTGGATGGGATCGTCTTGCTTGACAATGGATATACAAGGTTTGTGGTGGATGTCAGAAACCTCTTAGATAGCAAATGGAAGAGTCACCTTGCAAATTTTGTAGCTGCACAAGAATTCAAATGGATGAGTGACCTAACAATAAATAAATGGCAAGAAAAATACTTGGGCTTTGATGAGGACTAATTACATACATCATGGAGAGGAAATATCTTGAACAGGTCTTAGATGACCATAGATACTTCTATAGAGATTAACCGAGAAAACTCATGCATTTAATTATCTTTTATTTATGTGTTAGTTATGTTTAACAAATTTTATGAAGAGATATTTTTGAAACATTGTAACGGTCTGAAACTTGTTTCCTCTCGTATTTATAAGAGAGACCAAGACCGTAAGAAAGACATTAGAATATAGGAGGAGATAATAGAAGAATAGGATAGATAGAAGGTAGAAGAAAAGCGCAATGTTTACATCCAAAGAGACCATGTTGTAGATATAATTTCAAGGAAATCAATGAAAGATCTCTGATTTTCTTGCTCCATATTGGTATCAATTGTTTGTTGAAATATACAGTTATGTGATTGGCTCTGATTTAATGTTTCCAAGTTATTTAAATTGATATATCAATCATATATTTAATTTATCGATGCACATTTGTTGTAATTGTGTGATGTGATTATTTGGTTTCCCTAAAAGAATTAAACTCCTCTGATCAATCATAGTAATCTGGAAGTGTTATTTGGATCAATAAGAAGAATAATATAATTAGGATTGCATTTTATCTCCAATTTGACATTGTCTATCATTCTTGTGTGACTTATTCAATTGGTTTCTTCAAGAAAGAATTAAAATCATATATAACCTGGTTGTGTTAGTTGGATCCATAAGTATAGTTTGTCAATCATTTTCTTTCACATTTATACGTTATAAACCAACCAAAGGGTGCCAAATAGTTTGAGTTATTTCCAATACAAGTCATTCATTTTAGATCTTCATTTGACTCCATTTACCCAACAAGGCACTAGTCTCACCATTTCATCATTTAGTTATATCAAATTTATTTTCCTGACATCTGTTAACTGAACATATTCATAAATTTCATTTTGATATTTCTTATACAATTTATACCAAATTATTATTACATCTTTCCACTCTAAATTTCCATTGTGGATAGATTGCTTAAGTAGGATACATATAGTCTAAGTTTGCCTCATTTGCATAGGTATACCCACCTAGGTCTGGCAGAGCCTAAAGAGAAGAAGTTTCAAATATATTATTTGGCCTTGTTCATTAGCCTAAAATGTACCAAGATCTTGGCAACCTCTTGAGGTTTTTCAACCAGCATTTTTGAGAACTAACACAATGGATGCTTGGCTAAAAGCCTGCAGATTTTTTTAAAATCAAGATTAATCAGGATTTTTTGCAGATTTTTGCTTTTGTGGCCCACATTGCCAAATTGTCACACCCATAAATGAGTTTGAGACTCCATAATATTTCCCCATTCCTAAATAAAAATTAGCACTATTGGCCTAAAAATGCCTCATCAATGGAACCCCCATCATAGCCTCATCAATGGCCCGATGAAAGCAGTTAATAACCTAGTATCAGTGTAACAATACCCTATCGGGGTGACTCCTAAGGAATCCTCCTCGATAGACTAATAGATTCAAAGAAATCAAGCACATCATTGTAACACATGAACATCAGTGGAATGAATGTTTGCATTCCCCTGATGGCCCGATATAATGAATGTTTGCATTCCCCCAATGAAAGTAGTTAATAACCTAGTATCGGTGTAATAATACCCTATCAGGTTGACTCCTAAGGCATCCTCCTTGATAGGTTGATAGAGTCAAAAAAATCAAGGACATCATTGTAACACATGAACATCAGTGGAATGAATGTTTGCATTCCCCAGATGGCCTAATATAACCATGGATTATTAGGAATTAATATATATTGGGGGAATCAATCTTGTTTACCTTGTTCATGTGCCAAAGGTGTATTAAGGGATTGGCACCCCCTTATGGTTTAAAAACCTGCACTTCTAAGACCTAATAGATCATTCATTGATTTCAGTTATTTTTTCATAAAACTCATAGTCACAACAATTAGGATAGTCACAATGGATTTCAATGAAACAAAAGGAGAATTTTCATAGATTCACTATTCTATATATTACTGTAATACTTTTCCTGGAGATCACGAGAGTAATTTTATAAAGGCATTTTGTGGAAAATATTTATGAAATTTGCATACATCTTTAGAATACAATATAAAGATGATATAGTTGAGAATCAAAATATAGAGGGATAGCCTCTTACCTAATCTGAACCCATAGAATTATGGTCATTCCATGTAGAAACTATAGGCTTAACAGAGGAAGCCAACTATGAAACTTTCTCAGTGAGAGTTTAAACAACTCATTATATGTTGGTACTCTTCATTTGAGTTGACATGATTTGGAGAGGCTCTTACTAGGCATTCAACAGATCATTGTGAAATCTTTGTTGGTGAACTAGATTTCCTCATGATACTAGTATTAGATTTAGTACGATCTAGTGCTGCCATATAATTGACAACTTCTTCTACACTTGCTTCTCTATTATTGTTTTCCACCTAAAATACAATGTCAATTTCAACATATAGTTAGTTCAATAAAAATTGAAATAAATAACACAATATAAATTGAACCAAAAATCCATACACTTACTCCACATTTATCCATTTTGGCCTACAGCCCACCTTGGAAAAATGTATATGTAGTCCTCACGATATCTCTTTCTCTCTTTCCTTTGTTACTATTTGTCAAATATTCTTCAGAATGCATACTTTATTTCAATGCCTCCCACTATTTGGGAGACAGAGTGGAGTCTAACATCTCTTTTCCCTCCATGATTGTTTTTCTACAATTGTATCTAAAATTGTTCATCAAAAGTCTCATCTTGTGCTTGTAATATTTTCTAGATATTTTTCCACCAACAGTGTTAAAGGAATTTTCCATTTTTTGTATAACATATTCCACATTTCATGGATCTTTCTCTACAAAATTTGATTTGCAGATATCCAATGGGCCCTACATCTTACGCCCAACTTAGAGGCCCACCTTGCAGAATTTTTCCCAATGGGTTCACCATCTCTTGATACCTCAAGCAAGAATGGCTTCTTCCCTTCTAATATTATTTCTTGTTTGTTCCTCTCTGTAGATCTGTATAGATCTTGACTCAATCTTTATCTTTTAATAGAAGGAGGCACATCTTCTATTTCATCACTATAAATATTTTTGGCTTATCCACTAATTCTTTCAAAATTTGTAGATGCAATAGGTGCACTCTTAGGCACATCAGATGCAAGTGAAATCTCTTCATGACTTTGATTAACCAGAACTTCATGCTCCTTGGCCACATCACATGTGGCATGAGTAGGTAGATCAGTAGTGGTCTCCATAGATTTCACTTCATCACAACTATTTTTTTCACCAACTTTATTTGTTGAATCATGAAAGTATTGGCTTCTACGAGCTGGCAACACTGTATCTTTACTTCTTTTTTTCTCTACATTTTCTCTGCTCTATTTTTCTTTCTTGTAAAACAAAAAAAATATATCATATCATGTCTTATATACATAAATTTCTTGCCTATAAAATTTCATTAAACAATATTAAACAAATAATTTACTACTTAGTGGATTTACAACTTGCCTATTTGGCAAACCAGTACGTGATAAATATTCATTATTCTTGGCCACACGTTCTTCACAAAAGCGCTCACAATCTATCACTGGAATTTCAGCATTGTGATCACTATCATCTAATTTGTGCCTTTCATTCTTTTTATTCATTTCTTGATGTCCAAAAAAATAATAATATATAAATTAGCAACTTGATATAGAGATAATTAACTGTAACAGAAATTGCATAAATACAAGTTTATGAGGTCTCAATTTTAATAAACAGTCATTAAAACACATACGAAGTCTAAAGCATTGCAAACAACAATAGTCATTAGATGCTATGGGTATTTCAGTCAATGGATAATAAATAATGGCACCCTGCAGAAATGCTAGTTGCATAAAAAACTTAGCAATTTATTTGAAGCAATCCATCAAATCTTTAGCAATAATGTTTTCATTCATGGTTCAATAAAAAAATCTGTATTACTAAATTTTAACTAGACATGAACTTGTACCATGGCAACCATTTTGTACAACTAAACTAATTCTTTTCTTAGGTGATAGCACCATCACTAAGAAATGTCTATGGTATTTGGTGATTCTTACTTTTGTTGTTCTGTTACGTAATAATTAGTTCACATCATCCAGATACATTCATGACGGGGTAGATTTCATGAAAAAGAATAGATATGTTGGAGTGGACAATGAGTTACAAGCAAGGAATGCCATGATTTGAGGACTAAGTAGTCAAACAACAGTGAACTTCAAGATATATGCAAAAAAATGAAGAAAATTTGATCAAAGCAAAAAAAAGCAATGACCTTATAGTATATAAAGATACATATGAGACAGTGATTTCTAGTGCATAAAGTCAAAAGAAAAAATGTTGATAATAGTGATATCACTATTAAAAAGAATGTGAAGAAAATAAAGGATGTGAGCAGCATGTAATGCCAAAATAGTGAGGATATAATGAGGAAATGCTTCTATTGCAATGGGGAATCACTATATTGATGCCTTGAGAATTGACAAAAAATAGTGATCAATCATCAAGGATTGTATACTGCTACTATAAACAGTGAAGGAATAGAGAAAAAAAGACCATATCAGTAATGAAACGAGTGCCACAGTGGGTGAAAGATCCAAGAAATAAAAATGACAATGAGAAAAACTTTCATGGCAGTGAGCAGTCAATACCAAAGTAGTTCACAAGGCAATGGTATACAATAATATTACAAAATAGGGCTAAAGATAATGCCATATGTAGGGAAGAAAATGCTATTTTAGTAAAAAAGTTTAAAAGAAAACATAGAAACAATGTTTAAAAATGCTTCAATGATGGATTTTATAAAGGATGCTAGAACAATGACAGTGATAAAGAACATATATAAAAGCAGTAAATATTCCAGAGGAGTTGTCAAGGAAAGATTATTGTCCAAGTAAAGCAATGATGGTATACATATTCATATTGCATACAACATTTATATATGAAAACATATTCATATTGCATTCATATATGAAAATATATTCATATTGCATTCATATATGAAAACATATTCATATTGCATCCTTATTTTTATATGAAAACATATCCATATTGAATTCATATAGAAAATTTGTTCAACATTAAAGCTTTGAAAAAGGTATTAGTCTAAAGGTCTATGTCCGTAAAACATAAAACAGTCTTAAAACAACATAAAAGTCTTAAAAAAAAGGTCATAAGATAGGGCTCATCAATAATCATCTACATTTCTAGCAAGATCAGAATCCTGATCAATCATGTCTGCATCTACTTGATTTTCTTCCTCATCCTCATTTGTGACATGCAATACATTATCTCTCCCAATTTCTTCATTGGTAATCAAAATCTCTTCATCAAACAGTCCCTCATTGTCTTCATCCACTTCTTCGAATGTTTCTTGTAAATTAACATATTGTACATCAGGCATTACATCAACAACTTCCATGAATTTCCATCTTGAATGAGACTCTATTTGAATGACATATGACCAACCTGGGCTTCTTACATCATCAATTAGAAATGATTGGTTAATTTGAAGAGGGGAAATATACGGCTCATCTGTCTCTGATAAAAATTATCATGTATTTGCATGTACAAATCCATACTCATCAAATTGTATTGTGGATGTTCAAATTCCCTTACATTTTAATAATATAGGACTATTTTCACCAAAATCCACTTGAATAATTTCTTGGATGAATCCAACATAAAATTTCTTATCAATTTCACAAAGAAATTTAGCACTAACAACACAATCGCAATTTGTCTTTCCTTTGTATTTTTCTTCCACTCTTAAATGACTACCATAGGCCCACATTCCACTAAAATGCATAGCCCATAAATGTTGAGGTCATGAAAGCTAATTTTCCTCTGTTGTTATATCTTGACCTTCTTCTTTTGCATCACTGATTGCATTAGCAATCCATTCTTCAAATTTTGGAAAAGAATCACCTCCAATCAAATCATGACATCTACGCCTTTGAGGTCGATGTTGCATCCAAGTTTGATTCTCTTCTTCATATTTTCTACATAGAATAATTATGTACAAATAGTAAGATTAATAATATAAATGTGTAAATACAATTGAGTAAATAAATTATTGTGTAATTTTTTTTTACCTGTGCCACTTATCGAACAAAGATGTGTTTTGAAGAATAAAGGCATGTATTGCACTTCTTTCTTGATATGATAACTTGAAGCAACATCCATTGCCTTCTAATAATTCACCTACAACTCTCTCATCTTTGTCATCATCCCATACACATTGATTGACATTTTTAAAATCCTTCATATATTCTAGGCAAAATCCCATGGCCTCTTGCATTGAATATCCCTTAGACATGCTGCCTTCTAGTTTTTCCCTAGTATGGAATTTTTTTTTCAAAACCTTCATATATCATTCTATAGGATACATCCATCTCATTCTTACTAGGCCACAATGCTCTATTTCTTATTCTAGATGTATCAAAAGATGCATAGAAATGTTAAAGATTTTTGGTGGAAATTATCGTTCCAATAGAAAAAGGACTTAAACAACCTCCTCCCTCAAACTATCAAAGTTTGAAGGATATAATACATGTAAACTCATTCTCTTTAATATTAGGCCCAACCTTATAATTTCCAATCTTGGCCCCTTTGCCAAACCTGATATATTTACTACAATAGGTAAAATATCCTTGATTATGACATGATAGTCATGGGTCTTGAGGCCTCTTAAGCTATTAATGTCAGTTTGGCTTTTGATGCTGCTACTTACATATCTAGTGGGAAAGCGAGTTTGAGACATCAACTGTAAGAATTGTGCATGTTGTTCCTTTGTCCAGACATAAGGAGCACTAGGTTTTCTATATTTTTCATTATCATATTTTTCAACCCAAATATTTCGATGGATCTTTATTTCTCGAAAGTCTTCACATGATGAAATAGTATCAAGAGCACCAAAAATATTTTATATAATAGCATAAGCTATATTTTTCTCAATATGCATAAATTCAACAGTATGCCTAATGGCTATATCCTTAAAGTATGGAAACTTATACAATATGCACAACCGTTTTACACCGCTTTCATTACATGGATCAAATCTACTACCAACAATTCCATCATTTTTAATAAATCATATTATTTCTTTCCATTCTCAACAATGTAATCACCTATTATTAGAAATGATGCTTCACGATTCTGTTCATGACCATTGAAACGTGTTTTTTATCGATGATATGGATGATCCATTTTAAGGTGAGAACGATGTCTAAAATAAATACACTTATGCAAACTTCTTGAGTGCCTCACAAAATCCTTAAAGTTGCAAGTAGGACATCCATGGTATCCATGAACATAGAAACTAGACAATGTGCCATATGTAGGAAGATCATGAATCATAAACAATAAGGAATCTCTTAAAGTGAATTTGATTGAATGACCATCCCTTAAAGATTGAATTGCTTCAATTCCTTTCCATAATATCATTAGATCATCATATAATGGCTCTAGATAAGCATCTATTGTATCTGAAGTCACACTTTTCTTTCCTGGTATAATCTATGATAACATTAAGAAAAATGGCTTAGTTTCTAACCATGGAGGCAAGTTATAATTTATTAGAAACACTTGATAAGTTGACCATTTATTGTACTTTGATCTAAGAATGGATTCACCCGATCTAGATACAATCCCAACCTTATATTGCGAGGATATTGAGAAAAACCGGGCCATCTATTATCAAATTTCATCCACATCTTAGAATCAGGCACATTTCGTTGTTTTCGATCAATGCTCTTATTTTGGGCATGCCCCTCCATAAGTTCAATAATGTCTCTGCACCTATACATTTGGAGTAATCGTTGGATTATCAAAAATTGGCGAAGAACCTTTCTAGGAACCACAGTTGATTTCAACCCTTGTCTATACCTTAGTTCATGATATTTCAGACATTCACTCTCATTTGCAAGATTTTTACAAAACAATTTACAACCATTCATAGATGTGTGTATGTTTTCATACCCCAAGCCGAGCTTACTAATTTTATTTTTACATTGACTTCATTTTGTTGGCAATGTGGAGTCAGTTGGTAACAATGAACTTAATGCCAATAACTGATCTACACTCTCATTTTTCCAACCATGCACCACTTTCAAGTTAAGAATTTGAAGGATTGTTGTCAAATGACTTAACCTACAATTAGCATACACATGCTTTAAAGCATCATCCATTGACTTGGCCCAATCATCATTTAGACCCTCATTCAACATTCTATCAACTTCAAACCATTCGTCAAACATTTATGCCTCTTCATCTATGTTTGGTGTGACTTCATCTATGTTTTTTGCCTCTTCATCTCTCACAGTCTAACATTCTATCATATCTTCATAATAATTGTAATCCCAAGGGCTTATACCACTATGCCCATATCTTATCATATGTCGATAAATCATATTTATTTTTTCACCTTTCCACCAAGATAATTTTTATATGGACATGGATATTTGTGAATGTCCCTCTCATCAGCTACTCTCTCATCATATGCATGATATTGATTCACAGTCAACCTTTGATGCTCATCCATCTATAATATTTTTCATTCCCATATTAATTTAGTTTCTGATTTAAAGAAAAAAACATAAATATGAAAATAGAGATGCCAAAACATTGTTGAAAGTAGTCACTTTTAGTACAGACCATAATAGAAAGAAGAGGATATAATGAGTCATTGTTCTAAGACCTATCTTACATTCATTTAAAGTTTACCTAATAATAATGCAGTATGCCTATGTTTCCTATTAGCTTACTTTCATCAATGAGGGTTTCAAATTACCTATGAATTCTCTACAGAGGGCATCACTGACTTTAAATTCATTGCGAAATTTCAGATTCGCACTTGCTGCTTTTTTTCCTGCTTTCTGTTGCCCGGTATTAACGTCATGCTGCTTTATTCTATTGCCCACCCATTGCGAAATACGGTTATTTCCATTTACGTACGCAGCGTGCGTTGAACATTTTGATACGCTTACGGTGTTCTTTGTCGTATTAACTATACTTAATATTACCCAGTATTAGCCGTATTATACCAGAAGGCGAATTATGATGATTTGTTTGTATTATTTCATACGTACGTTGCTTTCACTTACCACCCGTTAACGGTATTTTATTATTAAGCGCTGTTGCGATATCGATTACCGCGAACGGCGTTGGTTTTGGCGCCAGTTTTATTGTTGAATTACGGTAATGCAATTGATTTTTAACCGTGATGCGAAACGACGCTACCGTTCCTGGTTTCGAAACTGAACTGGCAGAAGAACACATCCGATATTAACGGAAGTTATGCGGTAGTTAAACAATGTATTTTATACCGATGCGTTACGCCGTTGGCGGCATTCAGCTATTGTTTACGGTAAAGTATTATAATTAGATGTAGCAGGTTGGCTACCTATAACATTTAATGTAAAGGTACGAATTTTTAAATTTATGACCGACATTCATTCGAGGAAATTGCGATGCTCCGCCCTTGATTTTAAATCACTAATGCGACGTATACACTTAAAGTCAACCATCCCCTTCCATCAATTTGTGGGCCACCATATGGTTAGCCTCCTTAATTTGTGGGCCAACAAGTATATGGTTAGCGTTTGTCGGGGTTTCGACGAATGTTTTTTAATAAATAAAAGTGGGTTTGACAATTTATCTATACTTGCGATACAAATTTTCTATACTTACGAATTTTCTATACTTGCAACAGTGTTTTGCTATACTTACGAATTTTCTATACTTGTGATAATTTGTGGAGGTTATAGGCCGAATTTTTTTGGTGCAAAATATCATAACTATTAGATTTTGTTACCTGTCTATGATTAAAAATTATTGGAGTGTGAGTTTGATATTTTTGGAAGATCTAAATATTCAAGCTTGGTAAAGAAAAATCAT
>CM021108.1:272485504-272650929 GCA_007115665.2 Sequoiadendron giganteum | reverse complement strand
ATGACATATAAAATAAGAACAAAGAAAAAAATGTATCAAGGAAACATGTGACAACTATTAAGAGCAATCATTGAGGAAACAATGCAGTCTTTCTCTATGGATTTCATAGCAGCACTAAATGAGTAACAAATAAGGTTTGATGTAGAGGTCACATAAATAATAGAGAAAGAGCCTTTCTCTATTAGAAAATAGTGTAAGAGTATGCAAAAGGAAGTAAGGAATGATGTCCAATGAAAAATTAGTAGTAGCAATGAGTTTCATGGTTGTAGCAATGAGTTTAGTGCAAGGGCAGAAAGTTGTATGGCTGTAACAATGATTTTAGTGGATCGAGCAACAAATATCATTACTAAACAACAATAAGACATTAAGAGAAAGCGGAAAGAATATCAAAATAATTTTTTTTTAATAGCAACAGCCATAATGAAGAGTTAATAACAGATCTGTGAAGGAAAGAACAACAGGTATCATCCAATGAAAGAAGTAGCACGCTAAGTTCAAGATGTTGAAAAGGTCAATTACAATTCCCTAAAACATAATCAAGCATCATAAAGTATTGAAGTGCTAGCAATCCCCACTGAAACTTGTGACAAAGTACGTACAATGATTGTTCTACGGGTTACATTCAATGTTTTAGTTGTCTATTCACTATTCTATAAGCTTGTTCACTATTTGGGATCATAACAGTCATTAATACATGAAGGGTTTCAGAATCAATGAAACGTAACGTTTCATAGCAATCACCTCAAGTTCAACACCAGTAGTACTATCAATATCATGCATATACTCCTCTAATTCAGCATAATCACTATCAACATTGTCCTAAAGTTGAGTAGCTTTGCCGAGAGCTCTATTGATAGGGTCTTTTCCTTTTTGTTCTACTTTCATATAATTTTCCTGCATGTGGTTTAATCATCATGAAAAGTTAATATAAGTCAAGTAAAGAATGCAAAATTTATAAATTTTTGTCCACAACAACTATTATATTAACTCAACTTCAACACAACTATGATTAGCATCAAGGCATTGTTGTTTTTCATGTTGCGTTGATAAAATTTCTCTACATGTAGTTTAACCATCAAGCAAAAAAATATATCCAAATGAGTAATTCATGTAAAAAACAGTCAACAAAGTCTTTCCAAGCATAAAATTCACAATAGGTGGAATGGGTGAAAATCCATTTTTGTAGGCTCACAAACCCTCAACTCTATCTTTACAAATCCATTTCAGCAATTTGACTACAAAATGCACAAAATTCTTCAAGAATCCACCAAATCATAAAAAATTTAAAGTTAACTTGCCCAACCACCTAATTCAATGCAAAAGTGAACAAGGAAACCCTATACAGGAAAGTACAGAAGCTTGGAACTACAAATAATCAGAAATTTCTGAGAAAAGAACATAATTTCAAGAGTTTTATTATTGCTTTATGATCCATAGCAGAAAAAATATTTTGTGGAAAAAATTGGCAAACCAAAAGTATAAGATTTTTTGAAAAATCGGATTTAAAAAAAAGGTAAAAATTGTAGAACAAGAGATAAAAAAAACTATTTTTTTTAAATTGAAAGGCATTTCCATAGCATAGAGATATAGAGAGAAAATAAAATAAATATTTTAACTAATGAATTATCAAAAATAGATTTTTGTAGTTTATATTCATATCGTTGATTACATTGCATTGCACATCTTTCAAACTCAAAGCATTACTTCACATTACATAACTAATAACTAGATGTTGATAGATGAGAAAATTTCAATTACAATATAGTTTTTACAAAGTCAACCTAAGGAGTTATACAATTACTTCACATTGTATAACTAATAACTAGGAGCAGCTGCCAATTGCATTTGCTTGTCATGACATTCTATGAGACCACATTTCTTTGAGGCATTTTTTCAAATAGTTCATTGCCTTATCTATGCTACCACATTTTTCATACATGTCTACCAAATCATTTTTAAAATAAGTTCATTGCCTTGCTGCTATGGCTAAAATCCTAAAAAAGGTGCTTTCGAACAAGCTATGTGTTGAGACCAAGAATTCTCTAAATATTTTATCAAATCAAAATCCAAAATTCCTACTCCTATTGTTATGACAATTCACATTATTGCCCTTCACATGCCCATTTTCATATTTTACTGCAGTACCACTATCACATTATGATACCCATACTTTACCTCTCTACCGCAGCTCATCACCAAGAAACTCACAATAGGGCAGTGAGAGGATCCACTGCTATATACTACACCCTCCACACTATACCACTATACCTCGGGGGGTCAAGACATAGCCCATGGTAGAGCGGTACATTGAAGAGAGTACTAAGGATACATTGCGATACCGTAGGGGAGCTGAAGGTGACACATGGTAGTGTGGTAACTAAGTCATTGGGTCATTTAATACATACCAATAACATCAGTCAACATCAAAATATAAAATTGAGCTCAACACAAAGATTTAAATTGTGCAAATTTATGATCCAGAAGTAAATGCATCCTAGTTTTGAAATACACGAAATAAGTTGATATTTTTCACTCATGACAGCTGAACCCAAGTTGCAGACAAGCTCAAATTACAAGAGGAAAGGGAATTTTGCAAGGTGAATTTTATTTCTAGGTAAGATTTGCTCATCTTTCTCTATAAATTTCATAAAATGGCACCAAAAAAGACTGAAGTAGGAGTTAAAAGAGATCAAACCAGAACTAGTAAGCCCTCCTTGCAGTCCCCATTGCTTTCTTTGTTGCCTGAGTCAGTAGACAAGGGACCTAAAAATATTTTTAGAGACTCAGATCAGGGTTGTAGGGACCCCATCATACCTCAGTTGGGTTGGAACCTTTATTGGTATTTCTATTAGAAGAGGAATGACAAGGTTACGACATCAAACCCATGGACCCTAGATTTGGCTAAATTAATTGTCCCTAATGTTTTCATTGACATTGAGCTAATTACTACCCTTGCCCACAGCTACCATGCCCCAACCAAAACTGTTAGGCTTCCAAATGGTGGTTGTTTAGTTGATATCACAAGGGATGTCATTATAAAATGCTTCAACTTGAATAAGCAAGTTGTAGCGGAGGTAAATTTAGTTAAATTGGAGCAGGAGTATAAGAGGTTGAGAAGAACATATCGAAGTGATTATCTCCCCCTACACATGAAGAGGGGTGATGATAAAATAAAACTCTCCATACCTTCCTCTAAAATGGAGCCTTTCCAAGTTTCAAAGTTTCAAGTTTATTTCAAGAACACTTATAATGCATTGTGTCAGGTCTTGGGTATAGATGTAGAGGAACGTATTCCAATAGGGCTGATGAGAATGGATATGGCAATTCAACATTTTGAATTGAATGTAGAGTTTTATTTTTTATCTATAATTGAGGAGAAAATTCATGATGGTTTTTTGCAAGTCAGGGAAGCTAAGGCCCCCATCACTTTTAAGAAGTATTCTTTGTTGTGTCATTTAATATTATGTTAGAATGAAATGAAGTGGACTAAAAGAGTGAAGCTATGTACACAAGAGAATGGAGTAAAAATCCTTATGCAAAATTGGTTTTACATCTGGGATTGTAGGTGTACATAGTGTGATTTTGTGGTGTTTAGAGATGATTTTGCGGTTAGATTGATAGTTGCCCTTGGTTACCCAACACCAAGATTTCCTGAATCATTGATGAAAGTGATGAGGCTTGTACAATATAAGCGAGACCAAGGTTGTACCCATAATTATGTTGATTGGTTTTTGATGCCTCAATGCAAAATTATCAAAGTATATGGATGTGACTAGGCACTGTATATTTTTCCCAAGTTTTTACCTGCAAGGGTATGTTTTCTAGATTTTACGTGCTAGATGCTTTGGATGGAGCATGACTTGATGAGAAATTAAAGGAAAGGCACATTTTTGTCTAATTTAACTATATTTGAGGAGTTGTCCATTGGGTCTGACATGTTGCAAGAACTATAGAGGTTCACGAGGGTTAATTATCCCCTCAAATCTGGAAAAGAAAGGGTATGTGACCCAAAGGGTCATATCAACATGATCAAGAGAACCTTGTTGACAAAGAGGTTTATCTCACATGTGTTTGAACTTGAGGAGGATGTCATAAGAAATTTGGTGTATTTTTCTAATGTCATGCAAACTAGGAAAAGATGGATAAAAATGTTGAAATGGAAAAATCTAAAAAAGGAAAAGGATATAAGTTTCACAGGGTATTTAGCAAATGAACCCAACCTTCTGAAAAGGATGCAGATGATCCTTAGAAAATTTGATGAATTTTATAAAATGGCCCAAGACGAGGGGTTGATTCCACTTCCCACACCTCACCAAACACCACATGATGCACCCACATTGTAAAAACCACCCTCATCACCTACACATTCATCCCCTTCATCTCCTACTCATGAACCCTAGACTAAAAAATAGAGGATTGAGACATTGGTTGATTATGACTCAAGTGATGATGAAGAACAGGAGGTAGTCCTACCTCTAACTGAAATAAAGGAGATAGAAGAGCAATAAAGGAGTTAGAATCCTCATGATCCTAAGATCAGGCTTTCAAAAGAAGGGGCTAATGAAATTCAAGAAGATGAGAGGGTGGTGGCCTCTCTAAGATTTATAGAGGATGACAATTTTATCAACACCAATGAATTTAAATATTTTTCAGTTAAAATTAAAATGAAACAATTTGATGAATGGTTGAAAATCAATCTCATTGGAGTTGATGAGTTGAAACAAGTAGAGATCCAAGCTCAAACACTTGTAGAGCTAAATGTTGATAAAATTAATGTTACCCCCCAAGAGGCAAGAGAGATGGTACTAAAAAGTGACATGCTAATTATTTCGGGGATGGAATTATCTAAAATGTTTCTTCTTGATCAAATTAGAGCATAGGATGACCCCATGTTGGTAGCAAAATTTGATTATGAAGAGGGTGTCTCGGGAACAGGGTATAATCCTAATACCCAGACGCTTGCTTTATGGACAAAGTAGAAGAATACAAGGAAGCCTTGAATTTTTGATGGAGTACAAGAATTGAGAGGATCAGATATGGTTAAAAAAATGAGAGAAACAACTCCTACAGAAGCTGCCACTATGACTATGCATTCTGCAATGTTCACCAAGGATGTAGTAGAAAACATGGAAAAGAAGATTAATGAATATGATAAAATATTAAAATTATCGAAGGATGAGGTGAACAAATTGTTTATTGAAAATTTAAAGCTAAAGCAACAATTGCGGCAAGCCACTGCAGTGAGAGGAGATGAAGTAATTGTGTATCACCCACCTATCCAAGCAGAGGATCCACGGATACAACAAATAAAAATCTAAATTGATAAATTGAAGAAGCATAACATGGAGGATGTTCAGCATCATGTTATAGAGGCTTTAAAGAAGGGATTGGAGCATAGAATTGGGATGTTGAAGGAAAAGATAAATGGAGTACATGAAAACTTTAACAATCTAATTAAAGCCTTGGAATAGATAAAAATTAACTACCCCATCCTTGAGGAACTCCATAAAATATGGCAGCCCACCCTCCATATATTGACCACATTGTGCAAAGAAATACATAGGGATCCAGATGCCCCATCAAGGCTCAAACCTACGCAAGAAATGGTAAAAGGTGTGATTGATGAATATAAGTATCTGGTGGATATAAGGAAGAAAGTGGAAAGTAGGAGAGGTGCATTTGATTCTATCAAGTATATCTTCAGCCCATCAATCCTCAAGGATGACATTCAATTAAAAGGTATAGATGAATGGAGGGAAGAATTTGATCAAATGACTCCCAAATGTTTGGCACATATCCAGGATGAGGGAGAGATCAATCTTGACAAATTTCATACCCTACTGGATGGGATCGTCTTGCTTGACAATGGATATACAAGGTTTGTGGTGGATGTCAGAAACCTCTTAGATAGCAAATGGAAGAGTCACCTTGCAAATTTTGTAGCTGCACAAGAATTCAAATGGATGAGTGACCTAACAATAAATAAATGGCAAGAAAAATACTTGGGCTTTGATGAGGACTAATTACATACATCATGGAGAGGAAATATCTTGAACAGGTCTTAGATGACCATAGATACTTCTATAGAGATTAACCGAGAAAACTCATGCATTTAATTATCTTTTATTTATGTGTTAGTTATGTTTAACAAATTTTATGAAGAGATATTTTTGAAACATTGTAACGGTCTGAAACTTGTTTCCTCTCGTATTTATAAGAGAGACCAAGACCGTAAGAAAGACATTAGAATATAGGAGGAGATAATAGAAGAATAGGATAGATAGAAGGTAGAAGAAAAGCGCAATGTTTACATCCAAAGAGACCATGTTGTAGATATAATTTCAAGGAAATCAATGAAAGATCTCTGATTTTCTTGCTCCATATTGGTATCAATTGTTTGTTGAAATATACAGTTATGTGATTGGCTCTGATTTAATGTTTCCAAGTTATTTAAATTGATATATCAATCATATATTTAATTTATCGATGCACATTTGTTGTAATTGTGTGATGTGATTATTTGGTTTCCCTAAAAGAATTAAACTCCTCTGATCAATCATAGTAATCTGGAAGTGTTATTTGGATCAATAAGAAGAATAATATAATTAGGATTGCATTTTATCTCCAATTTGACATTGTCTATCATTCTTGTGTGACTTATTCAATTGGTTTCTTCAAGAAAGAATTAAAATCATATATAACCTGGTTGTGTTAGTTGGATCCATAAGTATAGTTTGTCAATCATTTTCTTTCACATTTATACGTTATAAACCAACCAAAGGGTGCCAAATAGTTTGAGTTATTTCCAATACAAGTCATTCATTTTAGATCTTCATTTGACTCCATTTACCCAACAAGGCACTAGTCTCACCATTTCATCATTTAGTTATATCAAATTTATTTTCCTGACATCTGTTAACTGAACATATTCATAAATTTCATTTTGATATTTCTTATACAATTTATACCAAATTATTATTACATCTTTCCACTCTAAATTTCCATTGTGGATAGATTGCTTAAGTAGGATACATATAGTCTAAGTTTGCCTCATTTGCATAGGTATACCCACCTAGGTCTGGCAGAGCCTAAAGAGAAGAAGTTTCAAATATATTATTTGGCCTTGTTCATTAGCCTAAAATGTACCAAGATCTTGGCAACCTCTTGAGGTTTTTCAACCAGCATTTTTGAGAACTAACACAATGGATGCTTGGCTAAAAGCCTGCAGATTTTTTTAAAATCAAGATTAATCAGGATTTTTTGCAGATTTTTGCTTTTGTGGCCCACATTGCCAAATTGTCACACCCATAAATGAGTTTGAGACTCCATAATATTTCCCCATTCCTAAATAAAAATTAGCACTATTGGCCTAAAAATGCCTCATCAATGGAACCCCCATCATAGCCTCATCAATGGCCCGATGAAAGCAGTTAATAACCTAGTATCAGTGTAACAATACCCTATCGGGGTGACTCCTAAGGAATCCTCCTCGATAGACTAATAGATTCAAAGAAATCAAGCACATCATTGTAACACATGAACATCAGTGGAATGAATGTTTGCATTCCCCTGATGGCCCGATATAATGAATGTTTGCATTCCCCCAATGAAAGTAGTTAATAACCTAGTATCGGTGTAATAATACCCTATCAGGTTGACTCCTAAGGCATCCTCCTTGATAGGTTGATAGAGTCAAAAAAATCAAGGACATCATTGTAACACATGAACATCAGTGGAATGAATGTTTGCATTCCCCAGATGGCCTAATATAACCATGGATTATTAGGAATTAATATATATTGGGGGAATCAATCTTGTTTACCTTGTTCATGTGCCAAAGGTGTATTAAGGGATTGGCACCCCCTTATGGTTTAAAAACCTGCACTTCTAAGACCTAATAGATCATTCATTGATTTCAGTTATTTTTTCATAAAACTCATAGTCACAACAATTAGGATAGTCACAATGGATTTCAATGAAACAAAAGGAGAATTTTCATAGATTCACTATTCTATATATTACTGTAATACTTTTCCTGGAGATCACGAGAGTAATTTTATAAAGGCATTTTGTGGAAAATATTTATGAAATTTGCATACATCTTTAGAATACAATATAAAGATGATATAGTTGAGAATCAAAATATAGAGGGATAGCCTCTTACCTAATCTGAACCCATAGAATTATGGTCATTCCATGTAGAAACTATAGGCTTAACAGAGGAAGCCAACTATGAAACTTTCTCAGTGAGAGTTTAAACAACTCATTATATGTTGGTACTCTTCATTTGAGTTGACATGATTTGGAGAGGCTCTTACTAGGCATTCAACAGATCATTGTGAAATCTTTGTTGGTGAACTAGATTTCCTCATGATACTAGTATTAGATTTAGTACGATCTAGTGCTGCCATATAATTGACAACTTCTTCTACACTTGCTTCTCTATTATTGTTTTCCACCTAAAATACAATGTCAATTTCAACATATAGTTAGTTCAATAAAAATTGAAATAAATAACACAATATAAATTGAACCAAAAATCCATACACTTACTCCACATTTATCCATTTTGGCCTACAGCCCACCTTGGAAAAATGTATATGTAGTCCTCACGATATCTCTTTCTCTCTTTCCTTTGTTACTATTTGTCAAATATTCTTCAGAATGCATACTTTATTTCAATGCCTCCCACTATTTGGGAGACAGAGTGGAGTCTAACATCTCTTTTCCCTCCATGATTGTTTTTCTACAATTGTATCTAAAATTGTTCATCAAAAGTCTCATCTTGTGCTTGTAATATTTTCTAGATATTTTTCCACCAACAGTGTTAAAGGAATTTTCCATTTTTTGTATAACATATTCCACATTTCATGGATCTTTCTCTACAAAATTTGATTTGCAGATATCCAATGGGCCCTACATCTTACGCCCAACTTAGAGGCCCACCTTGCAGAATTTTTCCCAATGGGTTCACCATCTCTTGATACCTCAAGCAAGAATGGCTTCTTCCCTTCTAATATTATTTCTTGTTTGTTCCTCTCTGTAGATCTGTATAGATCTTGACTCAATCTTTATCTTTTAATAGAAGGAGGCACATCTTCTATTTCATCACTATAAATATTTTTGGCTTATCCACTAATTCTTTCAAAATTTGTAGATGCAATAGGTGCACTCTTAGGCACATCAGATGCAAGTGAAATCTCTTCATGACTTTGATTAACCAGAACTTCATGCTCCTTGGCCACATCACATGTGGCATGAGTAGGTAGATCAGTAGTGGTCTCCATAGATTTCACTTCATCACAACTATTTTTTTCACCAACTTTATTTGTTGAATCATGAAAGTATTGGCTTCTACGAGCTGGCAACACTGTATCTTTACTTCTTTTTTTCTCTACATTTTCTCTGCTCTATTTTTCTTTCTTGTAAAACAAAAAAAATATATCATATCATGTCTTATATACATAAATTTCTTGCCTATAAAATTTCATTAAACAATATTAAACAAATAATTTACTACTTAGTGGATTTACAACTTGCCTATTTGGCAAACCAGTACGTGATAAATATTCATTATTCTTGGCCACACGTTCTTCACAAAAGCGCTCACAATCTATCACTGGAATTTCAGCATTGTGATCACTATCATCTAATTTGTGCCTTTCATTCTTTTTATTCATTTCTTGATGTCCAAAAAAATAATAATATATAAATTAGCAACTTGATATAGAGATAATTAACTGTAACAGAAATTGCATAAATACAAGTTTATGAGGTCTCAATTTTAATAAACAGTCATTAAAACACATACGAAGTCTAAAGCATTGCAAACAACAATAGTCATTAGATGCTATGGGTATTTCAGTCAATGGATAATAAATAATGGCACCCTGCAGAAATGCTAGTTGCATAAAAAACTTAGCAATTTATTTGAAGCAATCCATCAAATCTTTAGCAATAATGTTTTCATTCATGGTTCAATAAAAAAATCTGTATTACTAAATTTTAACTAGACATGAACTTGTACCATGGCAACCATTTTGTACAACTAAACTAATTCTTTTCTTAGGTGATAGCACCATCACTAAGAAATGTCTATGGTATTTGGTGATTCTTACTTTTGTTGTTCTGTTACGTAATAATTAGTTCACATCATCCAGATACATTCATGACGGGGTAGATTTCATGAAAAAGAATAGATATGTTGGAGTGGACAATGAGTTACAAGCAAGGAATGCCATGATTTGAGGACTAAGTAGTCAAACAACAGTGAACTTCAAGATATATGCAAAAAAATGAAGAAAATTTGATCAAAGCAAAAAAAAGCAATGACCTTATAGTATATAAAGATACATATGAGACAGTGATTTCTAGTGCATAAAGTCAAAAGAAAAAATGTTGATAATAGTGATATCACTATTAAAAAGAATGTGAAGAAAATAAAGGATGTGAGCAGCATGTAATGCCAAAATAGTGAGGATATAATGAGGAAATGCTTCTATTGCAATGGGGAATCACTATATTGATGCCTTGAGAATTGACAAAAAATAGTGATCAATCATCAAGGATTGTATACTGCTACTATAAACAGTGAAGGAATAGAGAAAAAAAGACCATATCAGTAATGAAACGAGTGCCACAGTGGGTGAAAGATCCAAGAAATAAAAATGACAATGAGAAAAACTTTCATGGCAGTGAGCAGTCAATACCAAAGTAGTTCACAAGGCAATGGTATACAATAATATTACAAAATAGGGCTAAAGATAATGCCATATGTAGGGAAGAAAATGCTATTTTAGTAAAAAAGTTTAAAAGAAAACATAGAAACAATGTTTAAAAATGCTTCAATGATGGATTTTATAAAGGATGCTAGAACAATGACAGTGATAAAGAACATATATAAAAGCAGTAAATATTCCAGAGGAGTTGTCAAGGAAAGATTATTGTCCAAGTAAAGCAATGATGGTATACATATTCATATTGCATACAACATTTATATATGAAAACATATTCATATTGCATTCATATATGAAAATATATTCATATTGCATTCATATATGAAAACATATTCATATTGCATCCTTATTTTTATATGAAAACATATCCATATTGAATTCATATAGAAAATTTGTTCAACATTAAAGCTTTGAAAAAGGTATTAGTCTAAAGGTCTATGTCCGTAAAACATAAAACAGTCTTAAAACAACATAAAAGTCTTAAAAAAAAGGTCATAAGATAGGGCTCATCAATAATCATCTACATTTCTAGCAAGATCAGAATCCTGATCAATCATGTCTGCATCTACTTGATTTTCTTCCTCATCCTCATTTGTGACATGCAATACATTATCTCTCCCAATTTCTTCATTGGTAATCAAAATCTCTTCATCAAACAGTCCCTCATTGTCTTCATCCACTTCTTCGAATGTTTCTTGTAAATTAACATATTGTACATCAGGCATTACATCAACAACTTCCATGAATTTCCATCTTGAATGAGACTCTATTTGAATGACATATGACCAACCTGGGCTTCTTACATCATCAATTAGAAATGATTGGTTAATTTGAAGAGGGGAAATATACGGCTCATCTGTCTCTGATAAAAATTATCATGTATTTGCATGTACAAATCCATACTCATCAAATTGTATTGTGGATGTTCAAATTCCCTTACATTTTAATAATATAGGACTATTTTCACCAAAATCCACTTGAATAATTTCTTGGATGAATCCAACATAAAATTTCTTATCAATTTCACAAAGAAATTTAGCACTAACAACACAATCGCAATTTGTCTTTCCTTTGTATTTTTCTTCCACTCTTAAATGACTACCATAGGCCCACATTCCACTAAAATGCATAGCCCATAAATGTTGAGGTCATGAAAGCTAATTTTCCTCTGTTGTTATATCTTGACCTTCTTCTTTTGCATCACTGATTGCATTAGCAATCCATTCTTCAAATTTTGGAAAAGAATCACCTCCAATCAAATCATGACATCTACGCCTTTGAGGTCGATGTTGCATCCAAGTTTGATTCTCTTCTTCATATTTTCTACATAGAATAATTATGTACAAATAGTAAGATTAATAATATAAATGTGTAAATACAATTGAGTAAATAAATTATTGTGTAATTTTTTTTTACCTGTGCCACTTATCGAACAAAGATGTGTTTTGAAGAATAAAGGCATGTATTGCACTTCTTTCTTGATATGATAACTTGAAGCAACATCCATTGCCTTCTAATAATTCACCTACAACTCTCTCATCTTTGTCATCATCCCATACACATTGATTGACATTTTTAAAATCCTTCATATATTCTAGGCAAAATCCCATGGCCTCTTGCATTGAATATCCCTTAGACATGCTGCCTTCTAGTTTTTCCCTAGTATGGAATTTTTTTTTCAAAACCTTCATATATCATTCTATAGGATACATCCATCTCATTCTTACTAGGCCACAATGCTCTATTTCTTATTCTAGATGTATCAAAAGATGCATAGAAATGTTAAAGATTTTTGGTGGAAATTATCGTTCCAATAGAAAAAGGACTTAAACAACCTCCTCCCTCAAACTATCAAAGTTTGAAGGATATAATACATGTAAACTCATTCTCTTTAATATTAGGCCCAACCTTATAATTTCCAATCTTGGCCCCTTTGCCAAACCTGATATATTTACTACAATAGGTAAAATATCCTTGATTATGACATGATAGTCATGGGTCTTGAGGCCTCTTAAGCTATTAATGTCAGTTTGGCTTTTGATGCTGCTACTTACATATCTAGTGGGAAAGCGAGTTTGAGACATCAACTGTAAGAATTGTGCATGTTGTTCCTTTGTCCAGACATAAGGAGCACTAGGTTTTCTATATTTTTCATTATCATATTTTTCAACCCAAATATTTCGATGGATCTTTATTTCTCGAAAGTCTTCACATGATGAAATAGTATCAAGAGCACCAAAAATATTTTATATAATAGCATAAGCTATATTTTTCTCAATATGCATAAATTCAACAGTATGCCTAATGGCTATATCCTTAAAGTATGGAAACTTATACAATATGCACAACCGTTTTACACCGCTTTCATTACATGGATCAAATCTACTACCAACAATTCCATCATTTTTAATAAATCATATTATTTCTTTCCATTCTCAACAATGTAATCACCTATTATTAGAAATGATGCTTCACGATTCTGTTCATGACCATTGAAACGTGTTTTTTATCGATGATATGGATGATCCATTTTAAGGTGAGAACGATGTCTAAAATAAATACACTTATGCAAACTTCTTGAGTGCCTCACAAAATCCTTAAAGTTGCAAGTAGGACATCCATGGTATCCATGAACATAGAAACTAGACAATGTGCCATATGTAGGAAGATCATGAATCATAAACAATAAGGAATCTCTTAAAGTGAATTTGATTGAATGACCATCCCTTAAAGATTGAATTGCTTCAATTCCTTTCCATAATATCATTAGATCATCATATAATGGCTCTAGATAAGCATCTATTGTATCTGAAGTCACACTTTTCTTTCCTGGTATAATCTATGATAACATTAAGAAAAATGGCTTAGTTTCTAACCATGGAGGCAAGTTATAATTTATTAGAAACACTTGATAAGTTGACCATTTATTGTACTTTGATCTAAGAATGGATTCACCCGATCTAGATACAATCCCAACCTTATATTGCGAGGATATTGAGAAAAACCGGGCCATCTATTATCAAATTTCATCCACATCTTAGAATCAGGCACATTTCGTTGTTTTCGATCAATGCTCTTATTTTGGGCATGCCCCTCCATAAGTTCAATAATGTCTCTGCACCTATACATTTGGAGTAATCGTTGGATTATCAAAAATTGGCGAAGAACCTTTCTAGGAACCACAGTTGATTTCAACCCTTGTCTATACCTTAGTTCATGATATTTCAGACATTCACTCTCATTTGCAAGATTTTTACAAAACAATTTACAACCATTCATAGATGTGTGTATGTTTTCATACCCCAAGCCGAGCTTACTAATTTTATTTTTACATTGACTTCATTTTGTTGGCAATGTGGAGTCAGTTGGTAACAATGAACTTAATGCCAATAACTGATCTACACTCTCATTTTTCCAACCATGCACCACTTTCAAGTTAAGAATTTGAAGGATTGTTGTCAAATGACTTAACCTACAATTAGCATACACATGCTTTAAAGCATCATCCATTGACTTGGCCCAATCATCATTTAGACCCTCATTCAACATTCTATCAACTTCAAACCATTCGTCAAACATTTATGCCTCTTCATCTATGTTTGGTGTGACTTCATCTATGTTTTTTGCCTCTTCATCTCTCACAGTCTAACATTCTATCATATCTTCATAATAATTGTAATCCCAAGGGCTTATACCACTATGCCCATATCTTATCATATGTCGATAAATCATATTTATTTTTTCACCTTTCCACCAAGATAATTTTTATATGGACATGGATATTTGTGAATGTCCCTCTCATCAGCTACTCTCTCATCATATGCATGATATTGATTCACAGTCAACCTTTGATGCTCATCCATCTATAATATTTTTCATTCCCATATTAATTTAGTTTCTGATTTAAAGAAAAAAACATAAATATGAAAATAGAGATGCCAAAACATTGTTGAAAGTAGTCACTTTTAGTACAGACCATAATAGAAAGAAGAGGATATAATGAGTCATTGTTCTAAGACCTATCTTACATTCATTTAAAGTTTACCTAATAATAATGCAGTATGCCTATGTTTCCTATTAGCTTACTTTCATCAATGAGGGTTTCAAATTACCTATGAATTCTCTACAGAGGGCATCACTGACTTTAAATTCATTGCAAGAAACTCTGAATTCCTTACCTGCCTTTTCAAAAGTCTCCAGGTCCTATCCAAAAAAACTTTATCACCCATGCAAGTGCTTCAATACCTATCCATGAGAATTAAAAACTTCAACAACAATCCAATTTTATTCCCTTGCCAACAATTATATATTTTAAAAGTTGTCTGACTTATAAATATAGACAAGTTATGTAAACCACTAGATAAATAGCATTTAAAGGTTTGTCGTCTCTGACTTATAATCTATTTTTGAGTTCAGCTAATACAACTATTTTTTTTAGTTTGTTTTCATGGTTGTTACTCATGTAACTTGTACTTTCATATCCCTTTGAGCTTCTTTATGTATTTCTTTCTTCTACATTGGTTGTGTTATGAAAGTAAAACTTGAAAGAGCCCATGCTGATAAGATTTGAGTCTTTAGTTGTTTACTTGTTTTTTTGATATTTGACTTTTGAGTCTTAATATATAAGTCCAAATATTTATCTAGATTTATGTGCATCTTGCAAATTCTAGATACTTAAAGCCAAAACATGATTGAGTCATGAAATTGGATTGATCCACAGATAACATTATGGCAAGTGCTAGAATATAATGTTCATTGTGGGTCATGAATGAGTGGAGGTGATACAAAATATTTAAATATACCAGTAACAGTCATATGGTGTTAATTAGTTAATGTAAATGTGAAATAAGGATTTATTATATATAAGTGAGTTGAAGGCCAAGAGTATTTTGTTTGATTGTCAAATAGGACAAACTTAACATAGCCATACACTCATAATTGATTTTGGATCACAAGTGTTTATGTTCAAAATAATCTCTTAGAAGTACATGATATATATCTTCTACAAGTATTTCAGCATGCTGCAAGTATATCTTGACAAGATTATCTCTAGGTTCACCTAACTTAGAATTACATGCCAGATGCTACTATGTTTTTTCCTTGGTGAGTTAGTTTTGTTCCTTTTTGTTCATAAGAAGCATCTTTATAATTAATGTGGGTTTGTCTCTTTTGATGTGCATCCATTTCAAGCCTACAGTCACAAGATTCTAGATAGGTTGTGTTTGGTGGAGGCTCATCAGGTAATATTTTGGAGTAATCTGGAAAATATATCCTTATTTTTTATAATTTTATTCTATTTGGTAGAGTGGCTCTGGGGACAAGGATTTTTAATATTTACACAACTATATGAAGAAGTCATGCTTTATTTATAAGAGTGTCTCCAAAATTTACTTCCAAATTACCATGAGAAATCCCCTGAAAACTATGGTTATAGGAGGGTGTGGGAGGTGTGCTCAGTGAATGCGATGTATATGTTGTCTAGAAAACAACTGAGTTGGTTCCTACAGAAGTACTTTGGACAATTCGACTGACTAGATATGCATGCATTAGCAGTTTCAAGTGTACCAGAGCCTATTCAATCATGGGCAACGCTAGGAGATTCATTTGTCTCTCTAACAAAGAGGTTTTCAACCATTGAAAATTTTCAACTAGCTTGAAATAGTATCTTCATTATTGAAGAACTAGCATTCAGCTTGTCATAATTATTTAGCAGAATTGTAGTAACATGGGGATATTGTAAAGAATGTTATAAATTAAAGGATTAACATTGATTTGGTCAAGCTAGGTAATGAACACCATAAATATGTGGTATTTTTCTTCTTGGAGACAACAAGCTTTATTTAGTTATCAATTACTAATTCTTATTCTCTCTTTTTTTTCTGTATGATCTATGTGTTGGGACTATAATTTTTTTCAAAATCTCAGTAGCTTACATTCATATACTCCACAAGATAGCCACATTTTGAGTACAAAATCGCTATAATCCATTTCACATATCATATTCACTAGTGATTCCATCAAATTTGACCTTTTGACACACCAAAATCCCTCTAATCATCACACTAACTCATTTTACTACAAAATAAGATGAAACTTTCTGATGAAAGATGTATAATTAGATGTATCGTTGGCTACCTATGTATTTAATGTAAAAATTTTAATTTTTTTTAAATTTATGACCGACATTCATTGAAATTGCGATGCTCCATGATTTTCGTCACTATTTTGACATACACTTAAAGTCAACCATCCCCTTCCATCAATTTATCGGCTGACATATGGTTAGCCTCCTTAATTTGTGGGTTGGCGGGTATATGGTTAGCATTTGTCGGGGTTCCAATGAAATTTTTTTAATAAATAAAAGTGAGTTTGACAATTTATCTATACTTGCGACAATGTTTTTCTATACTTGTGAATTTTCTATACTTGCGGATTTGCAATACTTGTGACAGTTTGTGGAGGTTATAGGCCGAATTTTTTTGGTGCAAAATATCAAAATTATTAGATTTTTTTACCTGTCTATGATTAAAAATTATTGGAGTGTGAGTTTGATATTTTTGAAGATCTAAATATTCAAGCTTGGTAAAGAAAAATCATGTCAAATAATATTAGTGCAGAACAAAATGAAGAGACACTTGCTAGATTGTGGGCTAGATTGAAAAGAAAGGGTGATGGGAAATGTTATTGTCCTTGCAATAAATACAAGGGCTTAAAGACGAGAAGACTTTTAATCACAACAGCTAAGAAACATTGTAGGCAGCATGGTCATGTTGAAGGGGGCCATGATTATCATCTATTGGTAATTTTTTCATTATATGTCTTTATATTGATTGAATTTATAAATGTTTATATCATTTCAACATTTTTTATATATAAAAAACATCACTTGATCATGATCATGGTGTATTTGTGTATATCATTATTATAAAGGTGGGGCACCCTAGGGCACATGATATGGATTATTATGGCCTAGAGAATGTGGTTTTGCAAGTGGAGGAACATGGAGCTGTGAATATCAAAGATGAAGTTAATGATCCTATGGAAGAAGATGATCATGCGCCAGAAAACATAGTTGAAGATGATGGTACAAATACATTGATCCATGACACACTTAGTGGTGCAACTGATCATGATGATCAAGATGACTTTGATGATGTTCATGATTTACCTATACTTGAGAAGGCATACAAGCCCCTTTGTGAAGGCTCCCAAATAACTCTTCTCTCTGCTATATTGTTGCTGGTGAACTTGAAGGTTATGAATGGTTTATCCAACATAGCAATCTCACGGATGTTAAGGTATGTCATCTATATCATCTTTTTTCATCTATTTTTGTTGTTAGTTCATCACTAGTAAATAAAGGATGAAATATGTAGCATTAATATTCTTTATATTAACAAATTATTTTTTTGTTGTAGATTGATAGGTGATTTTTTGTTACCACCATCAAATATTTTACCTCGCTCATACCGATATTTATCTTCCATTATGAAATATATTAGAATGGAGTATCAAGCAATAGATGCATGTCCCAATGACCATATTATATATCATAAACAACATGAATTTGCAATAGAATGCCCATAATTTCATATCAGTAGATATCGAATAGATCAACTAACAAAAAAGGTGCCTCACAAGGTTCTTCATTATATTCCCATTATTCCACGTATGCAAAGATTATTTAGGTGTGAAAGCTTAGCACAATTTATGGATTACTATGCACAAAATAGAAGTGGAGATGACATTCTTCGAATGCCTGTGAATGGTTCTGCATTTAGGAACGTGGAGGAAAAATGGCCACACTTTAAAGAAGAACCTCGTAATCTCAGGCTTTCATTGGTAGTGGATGGTGTCAATCCATTTGGAGAGTTGACATCTATTTACTCAGTGTGGCCTATTTTTGTTATCAACAGTAACATTCCTCCATGGATGTCAATAAACAGGGAGCACATAATGTTGGCAATGCTTGTTCCAGGTATTTGTTTACATCAATTTTCTTTAACGTAGTAGCATCTCATTTGTCGTATTTGTTGCATAATGACATATTTTTTTCATTTAATAGTCATGTACATTAATTTATATATATTGCAGTAAAATGGTTATAATAATTATTTAATTTTTATTTTCATTCAACTAGGTAAGTACCAAGTTAAAGATATGAATGTATATACCGAGCCTCTTATTGATGAGTTACTAAATTCATGGAATGGTGTCACTATGTATGATGTCTCTAGACTAATAGGACAAAGACAATTTCAATTCCATGCAATTCTTGTATGGATAATTCATGATGCCCCAGGGCTAACACATATTTGTGGTATGTTATAGTGTTCGACTGCACTTTAATGATATTTAATTTTGTGAAGTAGATATCATGCATTTTTTTAAAATAATCTATTCATTATATATAATTATAAAAACTAACATATTTAATCTAACTATATATGATCTTGCAGGTCTTCAAATAAAGGGAAAATTTGCATATCCAGTTTGTGGTCCAAAGATGAAATCTCGTCGTTCAACAAGTTTAGGAAAGCAAGTGTTTGATGAGTATAGGCACTTCCTCCACATAAATCATAAGTATCGAACTGCTTAAAAACATATTTTCAATGGGAAAGAAGAGACTACCACGAAGAATGACACCTCACCTATGGAAGTTGGAATATAATAGAGTTAATCATCAAGGCTATACATTGGATCAAATTGTTTATCTATCATATATTATATGTTTGGAATTTATATTTTTATATTGTGTTTTGTTTAGTCATGATGTAATTGACAATGATTTTCGTTGTTAATTTTTTTAACTTATATGCTTCATGAAGATCATCAAGGTATTAATGGTCAACTTCCATAGGGACTGAAAAGTTATCCTAGACAATTTAGTAGGTTGCCCTACTATGAGCAGCTAGAAATTATGCATTTGTTTGATACAACCATATCAGAAATAATATAACATAAACATTATGCAAAATATTGGATGGAGGGAATAACAAAGAAAAAATTATCAAAATTTGTAGTGACATTCAAGAAGCCAATCATGCAATGAAAAATGTCATTCAATTAAATAGTGATGGAGACCAAATTAATATAATCACCCTTCCTTGGTTATTAATGGCGCAGCAAAGCAATGCTATAAAAGAAGTCATTAGAAAAATTCAATTTCTCATAGGATTTGCTGCAAACATAAACAATATCATAACAAAGAAAGGTGAATTTGGGTCAAGGATAAAAACGCATGATTGGCATACCTTCATTATGGTAATTATTCTAGTATATTTTATATATATTTGTATATTGCATGTACTTTTCAGTGTATTATGTTTACTAGTTTTGGAAAAATAATGAAAAGATCATTTAATAATTGTTGTAGTAAGTTCTACCTCTATCTCTCCCAGACAACTTTGACAACAATGTCAAGCAAGTTATATATGATCTTGGAAAATACATGAGGTAAGTAGAAATATTTGTTCAATTCATTGTATAGATCTTATATTTTCCATTTGTTTTACTTGTTATGTAAAATATTGTATATTTTTGTTAAATCTCAGTAATATATTTGCGCCTTGAATCACTTGTAGATGGTTGTCATCTAAAGAAATCCATAAAGAAGATATAAATTATTGGAGGAGAAAAATTCCTCGTCTAATGTGTGAAATGAAAAAGTGTCTACCTTCAAAAAATTTCAATGCATAAGAACACTACCTCATACACCAAGTTGAGGAGATTGAATTGTGTGGACCTATACACACAAGGTCAATGTGGATGGTTGAGAGGCACTTGAAATTTCTGAAGGCTTTGGTTAGACAAAGAGCACATCCTGAGGGTTCTATGGTGGAGGGATATATGGTATACCAGACCATGGTGTACATTACTAAATATCTTCTTAAGTTCGTAGCAAAGATCCATGTAGATTGCATTTGGGATCCCAACTCCATTAACAATTTTGAAGGGGAGTAGCTGATTGGGAAAGTGAGAGGTAATTATAAGATGGTCATGGAGATTAATTAGAATACATTTTACATTGCCTTAAATTTCTTGAAAAGAAACAACAGAGAACTAGTCCAAATGAAAGAATCTTCCACACACAAATACAAAAGTATTAATACTATATTACTCCAAAAAATAAGTCTTTCATTGGTGAAAAGTATTAAAATCTTAAAAAGTGTTGATGAACAAATATTACAATTCGAATTTCATATATATAAGAAGAAGACCCAACAAAGGTGTCTCTTCGGATTGTCTTTTGGAAAATAATTAAACTTATAAAATAGTTTAATCTTCTCCTAACATTGACTTAACCGCTGAGAGATGTTTTTTATACTCCTCCAACGTATGGGTATCCGCATCATGCACTGCATTTCGGGCTTCATATTCAAGTTTTATCATCAATTCCATATGTTTGCATGCTCCATCCACAATAGCCATTATGCTTTGACTGTATCCAATGCTTCCTAAAGTATCATATTGCATTCATCCATCCAATCATCTTGTTCCTTAAGAAACCCATCCTTATCACATAATTTGGGTAATCCCAACTTCCCAGTATCATCAAACCCTATGTTTTTTGAGTGTAAGTCTTCATCATATTTTTCATGCTTTCTCATGATTGTGTCAGTGGCCGAGATGGAATTGGTGCTAGATCCCTCATGTAGTTGCATATCATGTCTCTTAGTACCCAATCTATTTTTCTCTCTCCCATGCTCAAGAATGGCTTCATAGTTCGTTTTGTGAACATGCCAAAAATCATCAAGGCATATCTTCAGGTTTGTAAATCTCTTGTGCAACATCATTGCCATAGTGTCAAATTGAAGGTCCTTCATATTTTATACTAGTTATTGATGTTCTTCTTACAACTGCTCATATTCACTCTACAACTTTGTATCAATTCCAGAGGTGATCCTCGTTCTGGCATCTTCAATGGTAGTAATTTCCAAATCTACTTTTTCACTTTTCATTTTGTAATATTTTTTTTCTTTCATCAACTGTATTGTTTGTGCCTTGTTGAACTTTGCAATGCTTATGCCCATGTTTTTTGAAGCCACGGGTTCTATCTCCCCAACTTTAAGGGTCATTATGTGTCCAAAGGATTTTTCGATATCGATGATCTTTAGCCTTTTATGAGGTGGATATAGTGCCCATATCAACATTGAATTTTCTTCAGGATTGAATCTTGAGCCTATGTAAATTTCCTTCATACCCTCTATGTTTAACTTGTATTCTCCTTCCTTGTTATGCAAAAAACTACCAAAATTAAAGTGGCACTGAGGTCCCAACTAGGAAATACTATTACACCAGCGTCAAGTAACAACTGTCTACCCCTTTTAGAGGTCATGTTCTGCACTTCACTATCTATATCATATTTCAACCTTTTCATCAATTGGTGTTCATTTTCAAGGGTAATATTTGGGATGCATTCCCTCAATCTTTTTCCTTTGTAATTATATAAAAAATATTTAAATTATCTTGACTTGACAAACTCATTATTAGAAATAAAGGATTCATAGGTTGTAAGCCTATCATCTTCATCTACACACAGTTTCTTGGCTAATTGTAAGTCCATGTCAAGGAGTTCCTCATATTCATCATTCATCATCTGAGAGACTATTCTCTACTGCGATTGTGCTTCATTTTCTCCCATAGATTCTTCTTTAGATGAATCATCCATTTCTTGCAACCTTTTGCTTTTTTTTCTCTAACTACTTCATGAAATTCTCTATAACCTCCTCTTCTTCTTTGTCTTCTTTGTTCTTAAACACATCTTCCCCTAGTATAGGAACATGGGTGTATCCACTAAGGTTTTTATTTTTCTTACAAGAGTGTATGTACCGTTCAGGGTCATAATCATTCTTTGTGCATACTCGTTTAATTTGAATTCATCCAACAATGAAAGATAATAAGATCATTGGTAGTGGGATGTTAGGTTTTCATGTACATCAATTATAAATTAAGGTCGTATACCATGGTAATTAACTAATTATACATCGTTTGTGAATTTCAATTTTTTTTATACAATTGGTTGAGAGTGGGTTGCACTACATTTGTACATTGCAAACAATCTTGATTGGGTGATGGCATGGATTGAACGATGTCAACAATCCAGTCACGCATTAACATGGGAAGGTGTGGCTTCATTGGTTAAAGAAGTTCATCATAATGTAGATTCCAATGTTACACCAAGGGAAATTGATTTAGCATATGGTTTAAGAGATAAATAGGTACGTATAAATATATTAATCACCCATATTATTTAATTATTTTCAATTATATTGATGTATATATATGTTGAATTTTTTTTTCTTTGCATACATTCGATCGAGAATAAATATGTTTATCAACTCACGATGTAATAATTTTTACATGTTTGACATATTGTAGGTGAAACACAACAAGGATATGTGGTGAAATGGTTGTAAATTTTGAATCAAAAAGTTGGATGACATGAATAAAACTTGTGATTCTGGGATAAATGCAGTCTTTCAGGTGACTATTGTTTCATCTAGAAGTGACATACATCTAAAAGTCTCAAAAAATTGATACTATGGGATTTTGAATGATATACTTGAGTGTGAATTTAAGTCCTTCAAACTATTTTTGTTAGTCGTCCAATGGTACAAGCTACGATTAAATGAAAATGATCCCGAGAGAACTCTTATTGAACATGATAATGGATTTACCATGGTTAATACAAGGTCGATCAAGCGAGCTAGAAATGAGCCCTATGTTCTTCCAAGCCAATGTGAGAAGGTATTTTACTCAGATGTTCTAGGTAAACTGGGTTGGTCATGTTTTGTTAGACATGATCCAAGAGGAAGGTCAGTAAAGTATAATGTGGTGGAAGAAGAAGATACTAAAGAACTAGAAGATGATGTAGATGATGATCAAGATCAACAGTTAGTTGATGATGTGCCTAACAAAGATTTCTAAGAAGAGGAACTAGATCATATGATGTAGGAGTTAATGTTCATGAAGATGATCTCTGTGTGGATGATGACATTATCAAAACTGATATCAATGAAGATGATGATGATATGACCAATCCTTACAATGTTGAATCTGGATTGGAAGATATAGACAAAGAGTTGGATGAAGAAGAAGATCAATGACATTGAAATGTATGAGTTATGTGATTATATTATCTATTTGATATTGATTTCTTGATAGAATTATATTTGACTTATATGGTTACATAATTAATTCATGATGTTTTTAATTTTTATTCCATTGCATAATTAATTCATGATGTAATTTTGAATGTTGTTAATTCATGATGTTACAACTATTGTAGCTCTCCTAGAAATTTCCATATGATCAAATCCTAATTACTCTATGACTATTTATGATTAGATATTATTTGATCATATCTTTGGTTATTTCATTCCCAAAAAATCAGTGTTTCCTCATGTTCACCCCGCATAGTGACATTTGAATGGGGCCAAGATTGAATTTTTTTCAATTTGTGCTTGTATGGAGTGAAACTTGACATGGTTAGACTAGACGCATGTGTTGATGATATGGGAGGGTTTCGATACTCAAACATGAGTTCATGCTATATAAAGTCATCTCGTCCTTCCTAGTAATACAAGTTGCCTTATTCTTTGTCTCTTTCATATATTGTTCTAAGCATTTCTTTGGTTAATGGTTTCAAAATATGAGGCTCTTTGAGCCTCACCTTGGATCTATTACACATCATTTTGTGCATTTTCATTAGCAATTAATATTTAGATGATCTTTAAAAATCTAATTGAATATAAATATGATAATAGGAAGCTAAAAAAATGATGATAATAGGAAGGTAAAAAAATGAGTATATTTTGTTTATGGAACCTAAACCACAAGGTTTGTCACTCTAATTCTAAAACAAATAAAATTAACCCCTAACACCTATTGTAAAATTCAAAACATGCCTTTCTTTCAAATTCACAAGAACGCATAAACCTTTTGAAACCACACATGCATTTTATGAAAGTGTATGGTAATCCTACTTATAGCGGAAGTTCACATGATAAGCTAACCAATGTCACTATATTGGAGGATAAACCCACCTATGGAATTAATTTAAGAGGTAAGGGATTCCTCTTAGTGGAATTTTGAGCCTTGGATTAATCCATAGTGCTTAAATTAGTTCTAATGTTCTTCCCTTGGTGTTATATTTATCTCTACAATTTCCCATACTTAACCATTTCATCATCCCTTTTCCCAAGCTATTTGTATCATAATATAAACTTTGTCCAATCTCACATTATCCCCTTAGGTAATTATCCATTCCCTCCAAGTTGAATGGAACCTTTTGTACCAATGAATCTATGTTTTCCAACCCTAATGGATCAAGACTTGACATCACCTTAACAGTCTTCTTTATGTCATATCATATATCTGAAGTGCCTTTGGCATGCTTTAGATGTGTCAATATTAACTAGATTGAATATATTAATTTTAAAGTCTCTTAACACATTCCATGACAAGAAAATGACTCATTTGGATTAAGGAGTAATTTCCTAAACCTTTCCTTAATATTCAACAATCCCTTATCACACCCACATCATAATTCATATCCATGTTAGTTGTAATGAGTGTTTTAAACCAACAATCAATGAATCATAGGATAGAAGAAAACTCGTTATGCACAAGGATAAGAATCAAAGACACTGAAAGAATCGATTCACTAGATATGATCCCCATTACTATAATAGACCAATGTAAAAAACTAAGTCATAACAACAATAGGACCAAAAAAAACTGGGAAAAGAAACCTTGTAGGCTACATTAATAAGACATTGATTGCAAGAACTTCTTCCATGATGTGTAAATGAAAAAATATCAGATAGCACAATCTTTAGTCAAGTAGTATTTCAATCATTGATTCTTAGACATCCATCATGATTAAACATCACATATCATAAGCCTTTTTGACAATCACTGGGATTGTAGATAATATTCAATCATGTCATTGAAAATAAATCATCAAAAATTATAAAGAAAGAGAAAACCAACTATATAAGCTCAGCAAGCCACCATACAAAAATTATATTTTCTAGAAAATAAAATAAACTATATGTTGACATAGCGTATATATAAACTATATATTTTGAATTTGGGCCTGCGTGCGCAGGATCACAACATAGCATACTACACCGAGACCCTAACTAGAGAGTTGCACTGAGAACCACTACATCTATCCCTTGAGTGGAGACTTGTGAGACTTCACTGGATGAGTTCTGCAAGGCCATTGAGTCAAGGAGGAAGACTAGGAACCATTTGGAAGGAGGAAATCTAGAGCGAGAGGTGAGGGCACTCAGAAAGGGAAAATCGACCAAGGGACAGTGACTGTAAGTGATTTTTTCCCCACATTTAGAAATCTTGTTGCAATTATAGTGATTCAGACTCTGTTTGTTCCCATCGAGGTGTTGCATGCTATATTTTGGTCAATTTGAGCCAATGTTCCATTGAAAAACCCAAGTACTACCTAGTACTGGTGTTTGGTTAGTTTGAAAAACCAAGCTTTGAGATGTTCAATCAGTTGGGTGGCCATTTTTGGCCTGTGAACTATAGTTTTTGAATCTATCTTAGAATATTTTTTCTACTATAAGATTGAAAGGAATTCTCATCACATAACAGCACATGAAGCTCACTAGGGTACAAATTTCTAAACTTTGATGAAATAAATTTACATTTTGAGGTCCACAAATGATCAAAGAGACTGAAAACAATACATGGTTCGTGAGTGAAATGAAAAATTCCTAGTGCATGTCCATAAGAGAATGTATAGAATTACATGATGCAGAGTTAGAGGAACGAAACAAATTCACACAATCTCATTTGACAAGTCACAAACAATCTTGAACTTTCCTTCTGTTGACACACTTATTCAACTATATTTCCCTTCACAAAACTCAACACAAACACTCAAATTTTTCTTTAGAGTTCCAAACCATTACCAGACCTTCAAACACCTTATTCAACTTCATATTGATCAAAACAAACAATTACCCAGTTTGTCCTTTCATTTTCCAATTAACTCTCTTTATGACTGTCATAAACTTCATAATTTCAACTCAACATAAAGTAATCTAACCCAAAATAGTATTTATGCTAATATAGACCACACAATTTCCATTCCGTTTCACTTTAAAAAAATTTAAACTATCTCCCATCCTTTATTCTTGACAATCTAAAAAAATCATAAACTGTACTTTCATTTTAGTCTCTAAAATAGGGCAATTATTAGACAGATCAGTCAAAGCAATGGAATTTTTAACTTCATGCTTACACCAAACCTTATATCAAATGAGATAAAATTATACCTTAGTAATCTCTTAACCAAAATAACCAAGAACTCACACTTAATCATCAAAATCCCTTAAAGTTCTTACTGTCACTAGTTCCTTCATACCCAGTTTGCAACGCTTGTAGGTCTGCCAACCTATTTGTCAAGGCTTCATTCACAATATAAGAACTATTACACAAGTCTATCCACACTTTTCAATGCCATCCTTGCAGATCTAAAACATATTCAAAATGGGTATCAAAACTTTTACAACACAAGCTTCAAATATTGTTGTCTCAGATAGATTTAGGCCTAATTAGGCTTGATTTTCATAAGGGTTTGTTGCTTGACTAACTCCTAACCAAAGTACACTTTTCTAGTGGTTGGGACATGTTTAGTTTGACTAGTATATTCTCTTCAAAGCATCAAAGTCTGTTTACAAATTATTTTCACAAAAACCTAAGGGCTTAACCTTCATAATTACTTTGTTCACAGACTATACATAGTTTTTCAATCAAGAAACTTCATTCCCTCACATCTTATCTTTATGATTTTTCCCTAAATCCACTGAAACATGAAAGAACATTCATAATAGGAAAATGGTGAAGGAATGTTGGATAGGGAGGGACCCAATTAGCCTCTTTAACTGGGTTCTTAAGAAAGAAAGAAACTCTGATACATTTTGGGGTTCTTTTGAGTAGGGCCCATCTTTTATTATTTTATTTTGGGGACCCAAAAAACCATAGGGGTAGAAACCTATGGAGCTTAATCATTAAAGACAAGGGGTTTTTCCATTTAGAAATAGACTGAAAGGATGGTTGCATGAGGGGTTATTTCACATCAAAGGTGGTCCAAAAAATTTCATAGACTAACTAAATAGACACTAGTACTACCTCAGAGGGACTATTGTCTTTGAGGAAGGTGGTCCAAACAATTTTAGACAAGTACAAAAATTAATAGCAACCTTCCACCAACTAACCCAATCAACCTCCAAGAAAAACAACAATGACTTCTCTAGATTTTACCAAAACCCAAGGCTTTAAAACACAAGGTTGGTGACCCTACAAACCATTCCCATGCTTACCAAGTGATCTGTGATCATCAAACCCTTACAAGGTTTATTGATACATTCACAACTATTGTTACCTCCACATTCATTTGACTAGTAGTGACAACCTTGGTTTTTAATCCTCCAACCCCATACCTTGGGATCACATCACCATGAAAGAACTTCATCCAACATCCTTATGAGTGCAAGTACCACCAAATAGGTATTTTTCAGATCTGTCTTCCTCGAGTGAGGGAAATTCAGGAAGAGAAGAGGAAAGCGAGACATGTAGTAGGTCTAAAAGAGGGAGATCAAATAGAGGTCAAAAGATTAGAAGAAAATTTTGTAAATGCATGGAATTTTTTCTTGCTGAAGGGGGGTCATGTTCTTATGATGATGAGAGCATAGGCGACATCGAGGTGCCCTTGAGGTACAAACATCTACAAAAAAATGGGTACCCAAGGAACTTCCTCCAATAAACACTAATTTTTGTGTCAACGAGAGGATATATCGCATAGCACCATCGTCATTACATGGTTTGGGCCTATTTTGCATGGATGACATAAAGATCTTCTATGAAAAAGTTATTGAATTTATGGATTATGTTAGACCCTATTACAGTTACAAAGATTGGATGTAGTTGGTTCGATATACATGAAGTATGCCTAGGTATGCACTACCAAATTATATACAGCTAAAAGATAATGATCAAAATAAAGGAGTGGCTATGTACATTGATGAAAGGCCAAGAGAATCAGGGAATATTGTAGGGTTTATAAATAGTACATGACCTGGGTAAACAAATAAGCAACCCAATTGCATATTTGAGGCACGCGAGGGAAACCGTGTATTCGTAAGTGCGATAAAATCAATAACTGCAGGGGAAGAGTTGCTAATCGATTACAAATTGAATCGCATAGATACAAACATAGTACTATGGGGGTGGTACATACTATATACCATTTTACCCAACCTCCAATTAATGACTCCAATATACCATTTTATTATTATGTTTATTTTCGTAAGTCTATTTGTTTCATTTTGATAATGTTTTTTTATATTTAATTTTTGTCATAGCTAGACATTGATCGTAGAGGGAAGGCTCTAGCCCAAAGCATAGATCACGATGCATCTTCAGGTAATTCTACTCGATAGGTTTACCTCATTGTAATTGTACAATTTAGATACAAGAAAAATATTTTATTATTATGTCTTTTTCATAAGTTTATTGGGTTAATTTCGATAATGTTTTTAATATTCTTGTCGCAGTCAGATGATTGGGGAAAGGCACTAGTAGTAGAGGAGAGCATCCATAGGGAGGTGCAGTCACTATTATCCGATGATGAAATCGCATATTCTGCAAACCCTCTCGATATGATAAGAAAGACCCAAAAAAAATGCAATGAAGAAATCCTTCAATTGTTATTCATAGTGCTTGAAACAGATGAGGTAAGAGAAAGGGTTAAAATATTGACTGAGAGAGCACGAAACTTCCAAGTAAATTTTCATGAGATCTTTAATTATAACATAAGTTTATTCATGGTATTATATTTTGTACTTTTTTATGTCATGAACTAAAATATGTGTTATTTTTAAAGGATTTTTTGGGTCCTCGTGATGTTGCTAGCCATGATCAGGGTACTGTAGGTGTTGCTCGGGGAGTAGGGGCCGGTACAAGTGTCAATCTTGAACTTCCTATGCATACATCACATCATCTGACTCCATCATCCATGCCTATATTGTCAACTAAAATGTTGGCAACACATAGCATGCAGGCATCGAGCAGTGCACCCTCTTGTGGTGAACACATGTCAAGACATGTACCCGGGGATGTAGAGGTCACTAGTACTGGTGATGTTTTAACAACATTTCCTAGATCTTCCCGTATTACTAGTATGGGAACGTTTCCGGTCACATTTGTGGTGACCAAGGATTTTGTTCCCATAAAGATAGAGAAGGTCCCGGGTACTTTAAAATGTTTTAATTATTATTATATATAATCCAATTGAAATTTACTTATTGATCACTCTTTTTAGACTAATGATCCCATGATCATTTTGTAGGAAATAATGTTTTTTATAAACATCTAAATGATATTACATTGGAGATCTTCGAGCCCACCATAGGTACATAGTGGAATGCCCAAAATCAAGATTTAAAAGATGAGCTCATTAACTGTTTAGTTGTGATGTTCGGTAATAACATATTCAACCAAACCAAGGTCCTTAAGAAATTTGGTACCTATCTAAAGTATGTGAGGGACCAATATAGGTCACATTTAGAAAAGAACAAAAAGTACGAGCACCCCCCCATGATTTTGGAGAGGGAGTGGAAGGACCTAGTGTCAGATGGAAAGGAGAAGGCTGAAAAGAAAAAAGGAAAGACACCACCGGGCCAAGGAAGGTATGTGATACTATCAACAATGTAATTATATATTGATTACTCTTTCTTTTTACATAATCTAACATATTTCAAACTTTTCATAAGCTGCTCGACACATCAAAGGCAACAAAGGCAAGACTGAAAAAACACGGGCATCACAAACTTGGCTCTGGTGGTTATATAAAATTAGCCGCATGAATTGTAATTATTAATAAATGAAATACTGCATCCAAATAATAAATTGCAAACAATTTTGGTTTTATCACACCATAGAAGAAAAATTTATGATCTTATGCAAAAATGTAGGGCTCTGAATTCAATAGAGTGCCCATAGAAGAGTACCTAGAGATTTCCTTCCAGCAAGGCTATGGAGCCATGACTAAATGTATAAGACTCTTGACTGGGAAAACACAAGCTTCCACTACATCTGACACGTAGGTAAATAAACTCAGTGAATTTTATTTAAAATTGAATACTTGTGCAATCTATTCAATATTAATTTCCACCATAAAGTAATTATGTGCCTATTTGTTTTAAACAGGAAAGAAATGATAATACTACACATGACATTGGAATGTAGCCTAGTGAGGGTGGAGCACAACTTGCAAATGAAGGTCATGGTGTGCATCCCGATACTGGATGTATTCATGTGCTATACAAAACGCAGTATGGATTAATACAATTGAATATCTTTAATTGAAATTGGTGTATTAATTAATGTAACCTTTCATGTTTCAACTTTAGAGCATGTTGAGCATGATCAAGCTAGACAAGATCAAGAACATGATGTGGACCCATCAGGTAAAGAGGACTACTCTAATGTTCTTTTAAACATATTTAATTGCAATTGGTGTATTAATTAATGTAACCTTTCGTATTTCAACTCCAAAGGATTTAGAGGGTGTTCAACATGTTGGGCATGTTGAGCATGAGGCTATAAGACAAGATCAGGAACATGATGTGGCACCATCAGGTAAATATCACTACTCTAATGTTCTTTTAATTAATGAAATACTTGTAACAATAATAATAAAACATATCAATTTAACATTTCTTTGTTATTGCAATAGACCCCCCTTGCAGCGGCCTCCATGTCATGAGTACACGACTAGGCATACATTAAGATCATGAGAAGAGGACATAACAAATAAAGGGGGGACAGATGATTTAGAAAATGATACTCCACTTCTTCTTTTTTAGCAACAAAAAAGAAACAAAAAAAAGGTGATTGTAATCATATAATGACAACCATATTTTTGATAATATGTAAAAACTAAAAGAATGAATGTTATATGTTAATGAATGAATGTGAATATATTAATGAATGAATGTTATATGTTATTAATGGATGAATGAATGAATTTTATATTTTATTAATGGATGAATGAATGATTAATGTTATATGACCAGATATGGGGAATTGAGAGTGATGTGAGGAGGGGAGGGGCCAAATGAGCTTCCACCGTCATGTGGTTGGCCCTGTTAAGTAGATAATATTAAACTATTCTCGAAACAAAGAGAAGCTCAATAAGGTAATGAACTTTTCAATATTTCATTATGCTGCACTTTTGAGCTTATGCGATTTTCATTAGTTCTCTTTACTTCAATATGTTACCCTTTGTACTTATTTTACTTTTTAATACATCTCATATGTTACCTTGGATGACAACTTTTGCAGGGGAAGCTATCCACAGATGGATCCCACGTATGGGGATATACGAGTTTGGATTAGACAAACTTGGGATGTACTCATGTAGCACAAAAACAAAAGAGAAGAGCCCAGCCATTTCAGCACAAGAAATGGCTTGAGATTGGTACGTGGTTCAAACTAGGTTTGGGTATGAGGGGTCTAGGAGAGAGCCCTATAACACAACTGGTATTAAATCATTAAACATATATATATTGTAATTATGTGGTTAATGCTAAAATCATCCACAATTCACTATGTGATGAGTAGTTAGTGATGATGTCATGCTATTGTTTGGTAGGTTATTGATTCTACAGTTGCTCCCAATAATCATCTCTAGTTGCTTACATTCCATTTGATCCATATGAGGGGCACCTTTCAATCTGGGTAGCAATTTTATAGAGGATTCTCTTATTTAGTGACCAATGGAATAAGTGAGTGGATGGATTGCTCCTAGTAATTTTTTTCCATGTGCTTCATGCACTGATGATAAAATAATTTCATTGGATGGTTATGTGCAGGATCATCATGGAAAAAATAGGCCCTTAAGTGGCAATAAAATTCAGAAAATCAGAGTTAGGCAACTTAACGTAAAAAATTGAATAAGTTATCTATATTATTTCAAAAATATGTAAGAATAGAATTTGTAGAAAATTGAATTTAGTTTCTAAACTACTAGGCTTATTTTTATTTTTTAAAATCTATTTGGTGAAATTTTGAAATTTCAATGCAGTAGTACTTAAATTTTAGGGAAAAAATATGATGTAGGTGTCTGTCTGACCACCCTAACCACAATAAAATGATAATATTTTTTTATAATATTTTAGATATAAGCAAGGAACTCATGTCCAGATGTGATGCATATTTTTTTGTAAATTTTTTCCAAGTAAATAATTAATTATGATTTTTTTATTACAAATTTTAGAAAATATAGAAAACCGTATGTCTAACCACCTTAACATCGTCAAAACTTCATGAAATTCATTTTATTTATTTTTAATCCTATAGTATGTGAAGCATAGAATGTGACACATATTTCAATTCAAAAAATGTGATACCGTTTGAAATTTATAAAAAAAATTCAATCAACCTATCAATAAGGAATCTAGTCGTAATTCAATTAGAAAATGAATAATAATTATCTATTAAATTCAAAGTAAAGAATAATTTATATTGGTGGAAAGTTGAGAATCTCCTTTAAAAACCCTTTTATTTTCATCAATTTTGGGTAAAAATTAAGTCGTCAACCACATGGGTCATCATATCACTTAGATATCGCCACTTTTTGGTCCATCATGATCCTGCACATACCTGAATATAATTAATACAGTTATGTATTAAATGTTGTTGCTTTGGTTTTTATTTTGGGTTTAACTATTTTTTTTATTCGCCCAGGTATCATATGAGTAATCACACACATATTTTGCTAGAGATCCATCACAAAAGTGGCCTCTCTCTCTCTCTCTCTCACACACACACACACACACTCACTTTCTTGCTCTCTCACACACACAACTGACCAAAAATAGAATGTATTGTTTGGAAACTATTAGTTGTGGATTTAATTTCTATTTGCACTCAATTGTAATCAGGTGGGCTTCATACGTTGTGGGAACAATACTTGTTTTGATTTGTGAGCTTGGTGTGTAGTTCAATGATGGCATACGCATACTTGTATGTTGTCTTTACAATAATTTTTTCCTATAAAATGTTAAGAACATATTTTACTTTATTCCACTATGAGAAAAGAAGGTGACTATTAGATTTTTTCCTAAGGAGATCTTCACATATTTGAAATTTTATCATAAGTCTTCTATTTTTTAATTCACACCTGTCTCAACTATTAAAACCGATTTTGTGATTAATCCTTTCAAATTAGTAGACAATTTTTTACTTTTTGATTGGTTAGTGAGGGTTTTTGTAGGGACTCCACAACCTTAAGACACAAATTTGGGTCCCTAGTTTCCATGTGTGGGTTTTCAACACTATGCCCATATGCTTTGGGACTTGCATTATTGCAGGTCATGTGAGACTTATCCAACAATTTCTATTGTATTTTTTTCCCAAGTCTTCATTGTTGGGTCTTCTACCATTGTTCTTATAAGCAGTTTACTCACTATATGTATCCAACACCCATTTTTCACACATTTCAAATTGAAGAGATATAACATATAGACCAAGTAGTATATGTCACCCCAATCATGTTTTATGTTTATATTGGCATGATACAATATATCGGCACAACAACTAGCAAGCTTCACCAATAAAAACATTGTAGGAATGGCCTACATGAACGAGGAAGCACATTGTACAATATCAGAATAGGCACATTGCATTCATACTGATTGGTAGAAGAAATTAGGTTGTATATTTTGATTAAAAAGGAACAAATAGAGAATGTAGCACCATAGGAAATGCATATCGGCATAACTCATGAAATTTTCCCCAAAAAAATACTCATCGACCATTAGAAGCCTAAAAAGTGACAATTTTGATCTCATATACTACTTTGATGAAGATAAAAGGATTGTATCAGGGACACATTCTTTTTGTTCTAGCAATGGGTTATTCAAGAAAGTAAAAGATAGACTCACTCGGGATTTCAGCATGAGGTACATTGATATATTTCATCGGAGGAACACATTGATATCAGAATAATAGAAAATGGACCACCAAACGAAACATCTTACACCGATAACATTTAGTCGGGAGAACTTATCTCAAGTTATGCTGACATAGTGGATAAAAGAAGGCACCATCAGTGAAAGTTGTGCTGATGGAATTCATTGGTGGGAGTATCACCATCAGAAGTAATGAATAAATTTGGGCCCGATAGAACGATGTCTCTCTAATAGGATTACATTGGATAAGCTACACCGATAAAGGATGCAAGGAAAGATAAATAATTGTCAAAGTGACTTATACCAAAAGATACATCGGCCAAATTATTCATGCAAAGAACAAAATTGATACATATAACTGTGTTAGGGAAGGAAGATGTTTAAACAAATAATTTAAAAAAAAAACTGCAGGGTTTCATCGCAATTTCAACAAACATAGCTCGACGAACCAAAAACATTTACGACGAGGTTGTTGTACACGTAACATATTTTTTGTCATAATGGTAATGACGGTTTTCTCACCTTGTCAAAAAAGGGATGAATGTTTGGTGTTTTTTCGACGATTTCAAATGGGAATTCTACAACGTTTTGTGATTTTTTGCATCGATAGATGGACAAGGTTACGTTGATTTTGCAATGGAAACTACCAACATTTTCCGTGGTGCTGACCGAAAATGCTAGGTCATGGTTTTGACATATAAAAATTGGTCGTTAAAGCGACAAAAATCCAATGATGAAATTTAAATCAGTGTTGTGTTAGTAAGTCGACAATATTTTGTTGATATGTCACAAAACATTTATCAAAATTTGTAGTCAAATATAGTAGTTTCATTTAGCAGGAGCCTCTGAATAAATAATCCATATCATCATGATTAGGTCCATGTCTCTCCCACTCATAAGCTATGGGCTTTCAATTTAGGTATTTTTAGCATATTGGCGAAAGGTTAACACTGTCACATCAATCAACAACTTAGGAGGATACATTTTCGAGAAGACAAGGCTTGTTGTTTCACCAATGAAAGGGTTATCGACACAAGAAATGCTATCAAATTGAGATCCTCAAGTTAGCCCGAGCATACATGTCATGTTGATGGAATTTTATCGGTAAGATGTGTTGATTGTGTTTTTATTCACTTCACAACATAGGTAATACATAGGTGCATTACCTCTATTGAAAGACAATCTTCCAAAATCAAATTGCAGAACACTATCGCAAGGTCTCTCAAATGTCAGGTCATGATGAGGCTTGGAATATCTCAATTGATTTATGTGATTTGTTGGAATCACAAGGCAGACTTACGTGAGTTAAGGCTATAGGATAATTGGGTCAATGAATGGAGTTATTTAGATAGGAAATTACTGCACTTTTTTGTAGGCTCACACAGCAAGTTTGGACTCCTTTGTTTCATCAGATTTGGCTTTACAATGTGTAATGAACCTTAGCATATGTTCTTTCTAAAAAAAGAGGAAAAGAGGCAAGGAAGAAGGATGGTTCCTGGACCTACAACTACTGATGAACAGTGATCATGGAGGTTCCTTCTGTGGACAGTTCCCTTAAATAGGATTTCACTTAATCTGAATTCTCACAATGTCATGAAATATATGCTATCTTCTAAGGACTGAAGATATTCATCATTCGTTTTCCATGTAAATGTGAACAAAGACAAAGTTTAAAGAGAAGCTATGAAATTATAGTCCAGGCTAACTTTGCACAGTCACTTACCAGCAGCAAATGACCAAAAGTATGGACAAGGAAAGCATACACATAGCAAAAAGCTTTATAACCAAAGACACATCACTAAATCCACTAAAGCTAACTAAAGGAAACTTAGAACAAAAAAATAACTTGAAGTAAATTTTTAACTAATGGGAGAAGAATCATGCAACATGGGAATAAATCCATAAATGCACCAATTCAATGTATTTCTATTAAAATTTCTGCAGCATGCCTTTACAACAACTCAACTCTCCTTTAAAATGAGAGGAGGAGAGCCCAATTTATAGTTTTCAAAAAGAAAAATAAGTGGCCAAGATTCACTTTACACTAGGGTTTCACCTACCCCCAAATATATTACATTTTTAAAACAATTTTTGTCTTTTTTCCTATTTTTTCATCTAGTAGCAGCACTATAGCAATTTTTTCCTTTTGTTGTTTGCCCTTTGTTGTAGCTACTCTTTTAGGAACTCTTCATCGATGATAGGGTTTCCTTCGTGCTTCTTCAAAGCTGCATACTCCATCAAACCCAAGATAATTGGCTGAAGCTTGTCCACCTCCATGATATCCGATCGCAGCACCTGGTAGCTCCATTCTTGGGAGTTGTTAACGAGATTCTTCCAGTCATCATTATATTTGCTAGCATTGCTTCTGAAAAGCTCAGAATGGGCAAAGGCTCGAGTAGCAAAACTCATGAAATCCATGGTGACTTCAGCCAACATCCCATCTTCCATGTTCTTTAGGAAGTGAGGCTTTATTCTCTTTGGATTAGTTTCAACAACGGGCAACTCGTACCCCATCATTAGCTTGAGGTATCGAGCACAATCTTTCCTAGCCTCCTTGGCCCATTCGGTATCTGGAACTACCCATTCCAGGATCTGCTCTAGCTTTCCCTTTCGATGATCAAAATCTCATTTCCATACATCCACTAACCAATGGTCATCATCTTTGAGGGCAAGGTCCTTCTCCCAAACCTTGCTTGGCCACATGAGTATGGCCTCAATTTTTAGGTAGGCTGCTCTGTACTTTCTCGAGAATTCCTTGCAGACTTGCCTTATGCCCTCAAGAGTTATCTGCACTTCTAGGAACTTATTTGTTGTTCGAATAGCCAAGTTAATGCCCATGTTTCCTATGTCTAAGACCTATCGAAACCAATTTTCTATAGTCTTATCCAAGTTCCTTCTCCTTTCCAACTTATTGATCTACTCTTGAGAGAACATCTGTGGTAGGCCGATGACGTGATGGGATGCCCATCTAGGGATGACCAATGTTGAATATAGGTTGTCAGATCAGCCACCTATGCTTTGAGTTCTTCCTTTGAAACCTTATCATGCTGGATAAGGTGCACCATGGTGGTGACTAATTCCTGGAGGTGGTCGACCTTCTACTCCCTTGTGGCCACCCCCAAGTCGATGGTGGAGACATTGTAGGTTATTACTTGTTCTCCGACCACCGATGTTGCTATTTGTACTACCCTAGATCTAGAGACATTCATGGTTACTTCGGATCTGATCTTCAGCCTTTTCTCTTTCTTGGCGCTTATCTGTGCTTTGTCCAGTATGGCCTCTAGCCTCACCTTAGGATCTGTTACGGTGGGATTCTTTTGCCAAATTTGATTCCCAAGCCAATCAGGCATTTTGGGCCCCTCCTTGGGTGATTCATATTGGTCCTTGCTGCCCTCCACCCCAAGTTCAAGGGTTTTGACAATAAGGGCCTCCTTCTCAACCCCTTCATTCTCCTTCTCCTCATCGAAGTCCTATACGAGCATCACACATTTGGCAGGAGATTTGGGCAGCTACTTGTCAAAGGGATCTTCCCTTTCAACATCCTTCTCCTCTTCATCATGATCATGTTCATGTTCCTTGGGCTTATCTCCTTGTTCATCTACATGGAGAGATGTTTCTTCTTCATGCTCCGGTGTTCAACCATGCCTTTCAGCTGGAGACCTGCTAGCCTCAGTCTCTAGAGCAACAACTTCTTCTCCAACTGTAAGTTGATCCTCAGCTTCTTTATCCTTAATTTCCTTAAGTTGCTTACTCCATTCGATGTCGAGCTCTAGATCATGTGTTTCTATGATTAATTTAGTGTCCATCTCCTCGCTGCTTTCATTGGAGGATTCATAGGCCACTTCATCGATCTCTCGGTGCTCAAACATTGGATGCTCATGCTATTCAAATTCTTCATCTTTGGGTCTCTTTGCAGCCTCTAGTTGTTGTCGCTCAAGCTCATTGGATATCTGCATTGTTGCCTCCATTCTTGGTGGTTCGATTGGGGGAGGAAGAGTTGGAGTGTTAGCCATAGCCTCGGCTATTGTAGCTTGCACTATTGGACTCGTAAGCATCCCTAAAAGCTCGGATAGCACGTTCTACATGTATTTTATGAAGCATTCTAGGAGACTGAGGGCAGGAATTGTAGCAATGGAAGTGGACGAAAGGTAGGGATACATAGAAGAAGAAGAGACCAGTGAGGTCATGGCAGAGGACAAATCCACCAATATGACTTGCATAATTGGAGAAGTTGAGGCAAGGTGGATAGATATGTCCAGCATAGGTAGGGAGGAAGCAAAAAATGCAAGCAAAGTAGGTGGGACAGTGGTGAGAGCAGCAACAATTGCAGTAGATGGGGACCTTGGTGGGTCAAACTCTTCCTCTCTGCCCTTGAGGAGTGGCTCTTCAGGTATGACTGGAATCTCTGCAACCTCGGTTGTTCTCTTTTGCTTCTTGGAAGGCTCACCCTCCAAAGCTTTTCAAGCATACACCTTTAGGCTAGGCCCCTACTTGGTAGCTTCCTTTCTCTTTTTGGTCTTGACGAATGGTGGGAATTTGGAAGTTTCCCTAGTTTTCATAGCAAACACCCCACCATCAGAGCCACTTGGCTCACTTTCAAGTCCCTTGAATTTTAAGGTGACTCCATGTTGCTTCAGTCATGCTACTTGTTGGTTGATCCACACCTTCATTCGAACTTCCATAGGCTTGGTGAGTATATTGAGGTTATCAACCTCTTGCTTGTCCCAATCAATCATAGGCAGCGGCAGGTTGGTGATGACACTATATCCTGGGTCGATCACCGTGCTCTCATCCTCTTCAAGTTGGTCTGGAACCGGGCACAAGTTCACTCTTCACACGTAGAGGGCAGTCATGCGCATGTAGTGTCGTAACCGCACCTCAAGATCATCCTTGTAGTTGGCCCAAAAATCCTCAACATTGTGGAGGTGGGCATATTCAGGTCCCAGTGCCTTTCTGATATGACCATATGGGTCCATTTGCGACCAAGTTGTATACTGTTGGAAGTGGTACTCAGCTAGTTCCTTTTCTGAATTACCTGCACATTGGGAGGTATGAATCTTATACATTCCCTGACCAAGGCCAATAGGGTAAGGCATCCCTACCAAATGTTTGTTTCTTAGAATATTATGAATGTGTTGTAGCTATCAAGTCAGCTCTAATAGTATGATCTAGTCATTGGGGTATCGGGGCAGCTTGTTCGACCTTTCCATGAATCCTTGGGCACGGATGTATGTGAACTTAGGGAATTATATATATAAGAAGGCATACTACCTAAGGAGGGCTCTGGCACTATGGAATACTCTTCTCTAAAAATCTCCTCCAAGCAGCTGGATGATGTAGGTGACGAAGGCATCATTCACCCGACAGTAGTCCCTCTTGAAGTTTCTATATTACAACTGAGGGTATTTGTCATAAGGCTTGAGCTCCCTTCCCGATGCCACATTGGGCATTGCGTTCAGTCCATGATAATTCCGCTAGTCGGCAAGCGAATAAACCATGTAGGATGTCATATAGAAGCTCGAGGTCTTCTTCACACTGATAAATTGCTCATGGAAGCAATTGCTGATTATTTCTCCCCAATCAAAGGCAGTGTCACCATGGAGGATTTTCTCCACAAAGTATAACATACATTCTTGGAAGAAGGCCATAGTAGGTAGGCCCATTACTCTACTCAGTAGGGTAATGAGGTCATGGTAATCCTTGAAGAAATCACTACGAAAAAGCTCCTACGGGACCTTTCCAGCACTGGCCCGCTTATCCTTCAACCAATATTGATTGATCAGTTTTTTGCACCTTATAGGATCTTGTTCCCATAACGTCTTGCATTCCTCCATAGTTTGCGTCTCCATACTTTCAAAGGCAGGGATGTGGAAGGTTGTAGTTATCCCAAGAGGGGACATGTCTGCAAGAATTTTTCCATCTCTATCCACAATTGCTCTGGTCTGGGGTTGATATGCTTCCCGACATGCCATTACTAGCTCAGGGGCCACCAAAGTTGGTGGGAAGCCTGTGCCCTTAGCAATTCCACTGCTTCTGATTAGTTTTACATTTTTTGTTTTAGGGTCCACCTTGACCCTCCATGTGAATTCATCAATATCAACATGCCCAATATTGGTATCTGTGATGTCTCTCCAAAGAGTGGTAAGTCTAGAGTGCAACGACACCCCCTAGAATTTGAACTTCATTTGATCCTTGTCCTCCTTGCCTCGAGGTTCTTTGGTGGTTCCCTTTCCCTTTTCCTTGGAAGCACTAGAGGTTTATGCACTGTATTCCATAAATCCTGCACAAAGAGACATGAATCAGTAACATTAAACATTGAAAAGCGGCATCGGACCAATCCCTTCACATCAAGGTTAGATCCACATCTATCATTCACATTTGGTAAATGCCTAACACTTGATAAAACATCATTAGAAAAAAAAAATAGGCAATCCAGGCTCCCAGGGCTGAAAATCCCTTGGCAGAATGTTGTTTGGAAGGGCAAATGAGGCATGGAACTCCTAATGAATTTTCTAGTCATGGATTTGATCAATGAAGGGTGGGATTGAAAGAAGACCCAATTTTAGGAAGTGGGTTGAAGTCTGTTTTCTATTTGGAGTACATTTTATCCCTCATTTAGGCGTTCGAGTTTCAGCTGTAGGAAGGCCATTTGGAATGGCATAGGGAAGATGGCACTCTGGGTGCTGGGTTCTGGAGTTTGGGTTGCCATGATTAGGAAGCTATCACGGGACAGCCGTGCAAAACGGTGAAATGTAGGTGTTAATCTAGGGACCGAAGTTCGGAGGGCAATCCCCAGAGACAAATTTATCAATTAGGAAAGCCCCGTAGCAAACCAAAGGTTCGAGCCCGGAGGCCGGAAGGGCGGTCAGGTTCAGCCATTTGGAACAACAAACTAGAATGGAATCCTGAAGATGGAATTCCAGAGTTCAGAGTCTAAAGGGCATTCAGACATTATGATCTTCGTTTAGATTTTATGCTCGACAAAAGGGGGACCGGGGTCTGGGAGTCGGAAAGATGTCCCAAGACAGCCGTTCAAGATGGCGAAAGCGACATGGAATCTCGGATAGGGAATTCTAGAGGTCGGGCTCTGGAAATACTTTGGGCGTTTTATTTTTCTATAGGTTTGTGATGGAATTTGCAGAGTTGAGGTCCGGGTTCCAGAAAGACGGATGAAGTCCGCCATTGATAATGACGAAATGGACATGAAAATCCGAACACTGGAGTCTGAGGTGAGGTTGGATGGTTTATTTTCCTCTGCAAGTTTGAGATGGACACCATGCACCCAAGGTCTGAGGTTCGGGAGGATGCTCAAGATAGGCCGTTTGGAACAGCGGAGGCACAACAGAAACCCGAGAGGGGAAGTCCAGAGGCTGAGACCCGGGGCAAGTTTGGTCGCTGTCGATTTTCTAAGTTTAAATTTGTGTAATGGCCGCGGACAAGTCCAGGCCCAAGGAAGGCAGTATCCTATTCTAAAGAATAGCAATGGAAAGGTCAAGCTCCAGAGGTAAATTCTGATGATTTGACATGGTGTTCATTGATTTTAACTGGTGGGTTTTGAGCCAGGGGCACTACACTACTAGGTTTTCGAATTCATTTTACCCTTTACTTGACTTTAAGTTTAAATTCTTTGAAAAGATAGAAAGCAGGGGTGGCGGAAAACCTACCTTCAATTCCCAAAGAAGCTCAATGATGAATTCACAAAGAATGACAAAGCAGAGGTTCAGGCGCGGAGGTGGAAAATGCTAGGGCGACACTGAGCCTTTCAAATTTCACTTTCATGTCAAAATGACAAGTGAAAACATGTTTATATAGCCCTAAATGTAATTAATGTTGTGATTAAATGCCCCATATGGCGGCAGGTGGAGTTGGTAAATTCAAATTTTCAGAGCGGTAGCAGGTGATCCGGAGTTTGGTGGCCAAAAAGACATCCAGCCACGGCCGTTTTAGAATCTGTGAAATGTTAAGTCGAACGATAGACAAGAAACCGGGGCCTGGGGTCTAGGTAGACGGAAGCTGGTGGTCATTTGGAATGGTGAAGTCCAAAGGGAAACTCAGGAAGGGAATCCCGGTAGGCCGGAAAGACGTCAGATGCCGGCCATCAGCAATGGCAAAGCCGAAATGGAAACCCGAAGGGGGAAACCTAAGGGTCTGGGCTAGAGAGGGGCCACGGACATTAGAGAGACTGACAGATAAGGGAAACCTGAAAAGGAATAAGATTTAACATTTTTCAAGGGTTATTTGGAATCCTGAGATTGCTTCATGGGAGGATGATAGTACTATGAGTATTAAGTTTTGGGAGAAATGGGTACTTGGTTTATCTCCTAATTATTTGTGGAGATATGAGTGTATGAATAATGATGGGACTATCCAAGATGCTTCTAGAGGTTTCGTGCTGGCTAATTTAACTAGTGGTTCCTTTGGCTACATTTGGTTGATTACTAAATTTAGCTTGTTGGGTTATCTGCATGGGATTTTGTGCCTTTCCTGCCTCTCTGCCAACTTTTGGCTCCTTCTCTGGTATCAAGAAATCATCAATTGCGGTGTCTCTTCTCACGTTTTCCTTGTTCCCCTCCGCATGTGTAAATGGCTTGGAGGAATTAATTATCGTAAGTCCTGCATTAAACATCCTTGTTCATTTTTTGTGTGCAACGTTTGGCTTTGGTTTTTTCTGCATTCTAGAGTTTTTCCTATTCATCCTGACAGTATGGGTGGAGATAGGGTTCGAATGGAGCTGGATTGTTGTGATGAATTCTGGAATAACCCTCTGGTTTGGTATATCTACATTGAGGGAGGTATTGCACCATTCATGGAGTGTCTAGTTGGCCATGATCCCATCCTTTTGGGACAATTTGCATGTTCTTGGAAGGATAGAAGGGTTTCTGTTGGGGGGATTTCATTTAGCGAGGAGATCATTCCACACGCCATGGGCTTGAGCTACGAAGGGAAAAAATACCCTAAGCACACCAAAAAGCCAGACCACGAGAGCCTTAAGGATTTCTTCAGAGGAGAGGAGACTCTAGTTAGGAATCAGGTGGGATTCAAAAGAGATGAGCTTCCCAAGCCGTGGGATATGGTCTTCCTAGCTCTGATGAAGTATGTGACGCTGGAAGGTAGGCACAAAACTTGCTTTTTCTATCACTTTCCTCTGCTTAACTATCTTAGACACAAAATGTTGCTTAGCTTCCCATTTTTTCTTCTTATGGACCTAGAGAACTCGGTGGATAAATGTAATTCAGTGGCTTGTCACAATCCTAGTGACCTCCTGCCTTTCCCACTCCATCAGGGGCTTATCTTTCGCCTGTACCACTTTCATCTCGCCCTCTGCCTGCCTAAAGTCATCTATGTCCGTGTTGAGAATGTTGATCCCATTTCTTTGATTCACATATCCCCAGTTGAGTCCATGAGCCCTCCTTGGAAGCCTGTTGCTAATAATGTGGGGAGTATCAAAACCAAAGTGGCCATTAAGAAGCTCAAGGGTGGGTTAGGTTTGGCTCATGCTCGAGCGGCGGAAGGGCTCTGCGAGCTTAAGGCCACCCAGGTTGACATGGCTGCTAATGTTACCAAGCTGAAGATGGGCAAGGAGAAAGGGTTACAAGCCATGATTGCTAAGGAAGGCAAGGGTAAGGGCAGGAATGTGGTTGGGATCGACTCCAGAGGGGAAACGGTTGTTGGGACCACAGAGTTGACTGGTGGGGAAAGTGGTAGGAGATCGGGGAGGCTGGCCAAGAATAGCAAAAAGAGACTGATTATTGAGGACTCAGAGGTGGAGCAATCGGACAACAAGGGTTATAAGGAGGAAGAGTTTGACGATGAGACTGATGACTTGGGGGAGAAGCCCCTACCTAAGCTGATGGACAGCAAGACTCCTTGCCATGGCTCTGACTCGCACACTCCATTGGTGACTGAGCCTGGTGAGATGTAGGAGACTAGGGATATTGGGGAAGGTTCAGATATGGTGGTGAAGAGGCTGAACACCCTGGACAAAATATTTAGGGGCTTGACCCACTTTACTATGAAACTAAGCCACTTTGTCACTAGTGCATTGTCAAATGTTATAAAAGAAGAACTGGAGGGGAATAACAACCAGGAAAACAAGGATTGGGTAGGCGATGAGGCAGTGGACCTCGTGATCAAGAACTGGGACGAGACCAGTTAGTTGCGTTTGTTGGTGGTCTGTTGGCTATTTTTTGGCTGTTTGTGTGTTGTCCCTGGTCTGTCTCTATGGTTTTTTCAGTTTTTTTCCTGTTGTTGTTTAGTCTCTTTTTGGCCCTAGTGGCTCCTTGTGAGGAGTATAGCGCCCCATAAATTTTGTTTAACTTTTCAAAAACATTTTTCAAGGGGGATAAGTTTGGTCAAACTTAAAATGTAACTTTTGAGAATATGTTGACCCTTTAGGGCACAAAAATGGACATGCAAAACAAGGCGAGACAAAAAAAGACCCGGCAAGCAAAAGAGGGAAGAGAGGATCCCGTTCCGAACGGGGCATGTGTGCAATAGGTACAACAAGATGTTCACTCTGTCTCACCGACAAAGCAAAAGGAACATGTTCACTCTGGTATTGTTGAAATTTGTGTGACAAGATCCATTTTGTAGCCCACATTGCCAAATTGTCACACCCATAAATAAGTTTGAGACTCCATAATTTTTCCTAAGTAAAAATTGGTTATAGGACATAATAACCCAACCAAAATAACCCTGGATAGAATAACCTGGTCATAATAACCCAAAGACAAAATAACCCAAGGTCATAATAACACAAGCCAAAATAACCTGTGGTCAGAATAACCCATGGACAAAATATCCCCATAAGAATATAGAGAAAGGAAAACAAAATTTAGGGTGTTTTAAAGCTATTTTAGGGGTATATAATGGATATATGGGCACATGAAGAGATAGCAGTGCAAATTGGAACAAAAAATTGGCATAAGAGTTAGAAAAATATGTAAATCCTAATGTTTTAATTGATTTTATGTCATTTCTAGTTTACTAGCTTGATCTAAAATGACTACGGGTTATTATATCCATGGGTTATTTTGACCATGGGTTATTTTGTCCATGGGTTATTATGACCTTGGGTTATTTTTTCCTTGGGTTATTATGACAGGGTTATTGTGTCCAGGATTATTTTGGCCGGGTTATTATGTCCGGATATCGTAAATATTAGCACTATCAGCCTAACAATGCATCATCAGCGAAATCCCCATCATAGCCTCGTCGATGGCCTAATGAAAATAGTTCATAACCTAGTATTGGTGTAACAACACCCTATCAGGATAACTCCTAAGGCATTCCCCCCGATAGACCGATAGAGTCAACAAAATTAAGCAGATCGTTGTAACACATGAACATCGGTGGAACAAATGTCTAGATTCCCCCGATGGCCCGATATGATCATAAATTATCAAGAATTATTATATATCAGGGGAATAAATGTGTATCGGGGTAATATATTTTGGCATCCCACTTATAGACCAAAGGAAAAAATTTCATCAATGGAGAGGGTGGCTATTGGTGGAATAAGGATTGTAGTCTTGTCAATACAATGATGATGATTGATTGCTAACTGATGTGATATCTCAAGGCATCATCCAGATATTGAAAAATAAATGCTTCCCCCCAATGACAAGACTGGAATGGGTGGTGTATTTATGAGCCAGAGTTGAAGTGAATTATAACACAAGTTGATCGCATAATTGTTGCACAATCTGGAAGATTTCGCTAAGGACATAAGAAGAAAGGAAAAGCTAGGAGTTCTAATGTAGCATAAACCAGTGGAGGCGAGACCCGAGTAAGTACACCAATCTCAGCTGAGAATTTGTATTTTTCAAAGGATTAAGAATTCAAACAATGGAGGAAAATGCATAAAAACCCAAAGATAAGAAACAAAAAATTGAGAAGAGAATCTTGAATCAAGACCTGATAGATCAATGCCCTGTGTTGGGGCCAAGACCCAGGAGGGTTGCTCAAATGAATCCTTCAATGGGTAGATTATTATATAAACATAAAGGCTTTGGGGATATTTGGACACCACGACACGGGTATGAGCTTTTCATATATCATTACAAGAAACAATTTAGGTTTTAGCCAATCTACAACCCATGGAAGTTGCACTTTGGAAGACTCATGGTGCCCAATGTGTTCATAAATGTAGAATTAATTAAATCTCTAACTAGAAGATATGACCCCAAGAGGAGAACTATCCAAGCACATAATGGGGCTAACATGATTGTTATTTCTGAGGATTTAATTTCTAATATGTTTCAGTTGGAGTTTCCTATGAACTTGTCATTCACGATTAGAGATCTCTTGATAGAGTATCACCATATGGATACCAACTGAAAATTATGGAAACTACCCTTGCATAGGCCTAAGAATGAAGGAGGCCAACTCAGGAGGTTTTTGATTAATGAAAACCCTCCTTTTCATGAGGACTTGTTTGAAGAATATTTCAGATACACTTATTATTTAGTTGGTCAGGTCTTGGGGGTAGAGGTCCCACCCCTCATTTCTATTTCCCCAATGGTCTTACCTATAGACATACAAATCAATGATGCCCAGTCATTCAATTATGCTAGATACTTGGCCAATGACCTAAACCAAGAGATTGAAAAGATTAAAAACAATAGTGAATATATACATTTCAAACATTATTCTCTGTTCATGCATTTTCTCATGCACGAGGGACATATTAGAAGTGTCTGGAGTCAAGAATTAAGAATAAAAGATACAGATGAAAATGGGAACCTCAAACCTATACAGATGTGGACTTCACTATGGGATAGTCGATTTGGTAGATCTCATTATCTTTATTTTGAGGAGATTTTTTGTGAAACCATTAATGGAGTGGCTAGGATATCCACATGATTATAACTTATCCCCAAAAGTGTAAAATTTTCTAAGACCAAAGGAAAATGGTGGATCATAACTGGGGAGACTAGTATGCTTTTCCTGACTACACAATGATTAGGGTTTATGGGTTTGAAGGAACTCCACACTTGTTGCCATGAGTAGTTCCTAATAGAATTGCCCACTTAGAAATTGTGAGGCAATTGGAAAAATTTGATGCCAAAAATCTCAAAGGACACAACAAACAATCAATCATGCCCAATACCTTATGTTTTGGAGACTTTACAATGGTTGCAAATGAGGGATATGAGGAAATTGACGCTAAATTAGCACAATATAACCTCCCTTTAGGTAACAAAAGGAAATATTTTGATGCATAAGGCTTTATTCATGAATCAAGGTTATCACAGGTTTTATCAAGATATGAGCATGTATTCTTAGTTGAAGATGTAATCAGAAACCATGATGAAGCCTCTACCACTAAAAGAATGACTACATATAATAGGTTTATGCTTGCAGAGGAATGGAAAAGAAGAAATTTCCCTTCTTATTCGAAGGATTTTGTTCAAATACATGATCCTCTAGTAAGGATAGAGAAACTCATTGCTCATATGGATAAAGTGGTAAAGAATGTACCTTCATTTGTCTTTGATGCCCCTCATGCAACCTATTCAGGAGAGAAGGCTGAAGATATAGAGCCCTTAGATTATATCCCTTCATAACCAACTCTTGATGTGAGTTTTTCTATAGATACTGATATAAGTGAAGAAGAGGAGAGTGATGAGGAAAAAGATGAGGAAAAAGATGAGGAGGAAGAGAAAGTACAACAAATACGTGCTCCTATAATTATATTGTATGAGCCTCCTCAAGAACACAATGTTGTAATATTTGAAGCATCAGATGAATTATCAAATGATGGTAGGGTCAAGGTTGGACAAGGGTTCATTTCTTATGGATATTTTGCTAATTCTCCTGAGTTTAAATAATTTTTTTACGATTATAAAGGCAAGAAAATGAGACAAAAGATGTAGGATGTCACTCCTAAATGAGATGTTGTTTTGAAATAATTGAAAAAAGAAATAGACAAAGAGATGGAGTTCATCACTCCTGAGATAGGGAGAGAGTTACTCCAAGAAGCTGGGGTATTGCTTTTTCCCAGATGGGATATAATCTCTGCAATTGTGTTTGATAGTTTCAGAAAGAGAGGAGATAAAACAATGAATTTAACAGATGAAGAAAGTGAAGAGATGTATTTAGGATCTAGATAAAATCCAGATGAGGCCACCTTATTTGGTCACTATACCCCCATGAAAAAATACTAGTTGTGATTGATAATCCAAACCAAATGTTTGGACATCTCTTGGTTCAAAGAGTAGGGGATACCAACCCCATGGAGACAACAAGGTTGAATTTCAATGTGGAAAATTTCACCAAGGCACAAATTGATAAGTTGGTTAAAGAAAATGATAGGTTGAAGAAGGAATTAGCACATGAAAGAGAAAGATCATCTTCCTCTTCCACACTAGAATTGTATTCCCCATGGCTTGAGAAAGATAAGAGAGTATTGGATGAAATGGCTGATACAACTTATTGGAAGCAGTGCAACTTGAAATCTCAGGAAAAATGTAAATAATTGGAGAATGAAGTCAAAACAATCAAGTATAATATTGCATCTGAAATGATCAAGGGAAGATTCAATAAGATGATGAAATATGCAAATGAATACTAGAGGAAATTTAAATAGGTACTCTCAATAATAAAGGAGAACAAATGATTACAGGGGAGAATAATCGAAAAGAGACAAGAGCTTCAAGACAAGCAAATCCTAAACGGAGAGACAATGCAGACACATAAAAAATTGGTAGAAGCACACAATGGATATCATAATAGGCTCATCGAGGATTTTGAATGCTTCAATTCAACTTTGACACTCTATGATGATATGGGAAATCCTCAAGAATATGATGATTGGAAGGAAGATTTTAATGCGATTTTGACTGTTGCATTACAAGAGATCAATAATGAGGATATGATTTTACAAAATAATCACAACTAGCTCAAGAAGATGATGTATAGGGAGTATGATATGAGAGAGGTGATCTCCAATGCAGATACTTGTGCTAAACAATAATACATCCATCACCTCTTGGTATTCAATTTGTTCCTCAACCAAACTATGGATACACCAGACATAGCAGGGCAACCATCATTATGAAAGGATTCAGCCGATAACATGAGCACCATATCATGGAGTAGAATATTTGAACATATCTTAGGTGGTCATGGGCTTCTGCTTGGAGATTAATGGATTGGTGCATTTAGTTGCTACAATATTTTGTTTTCTTAATTATGTTTAGTTATCAAACAACATGAATTTTTGTAATGGGTTTGTAACTTGTTGGCTCTCACATATAAGAGATACCAAGACCCAAATAGATCATCCATCTCATATCAAAAACTACTGTTATAATGCATATTATTCAAAGATAAATATAATGGAGAAGGTTATGCATAATCGTTAATTTGTTTTCAAGTGTTCAACTATTGTGTTTTTTTATATGCTTATATGTTATTTGGCTGTCTCCAAAGTGGTTGTTTATGTTATTCAAATTGAGTGTGTAGAAATACATTTAATTTTTCAATACACATTTTTTGTAGTTGTGTGACGTTGTTGACTAGTTTCGGTGTGTAGAAGAATTAAAATTCCTTTTAAGAAATCAAATTTGATAGGTTCCTGTTTGGATTAAAGTCCTTTTGAATAAATTATCTTAACTAGTTTCCTTTCACATTTGAATTAAATCCTTTCACAAATTCATAGTAGCATAAGGGGATATTAGTAGGATTACATAGAAGAGTCCAAATAACTGACATACTTGCACATTTTCATAAGGTGCAAACATTCAAAGTGCCCAACTATTCGAGTTAAGCTAAATAGTGAATCTACCTATCCCATAGAACCCTATCTCCAAAATCATCATCCATCCCTCCACTTCGTCCACCCAATAGAAGTAGGCACTGGTAATAATTAGATATTACATACAAAATACAACTCACAAACTTGAACTCTTAATTACTCTCACTAGTATTTAGACATTAAAACTATGCATCTACTTCATCTCACATGCCATAGTAAGTAGGTTGCTCAATCTAAGAACCATATCTATCTGCAAATCTTCCTTATTGTTTAGGTATACCTCCCTAGGTCTGGAAGAGCCTAAAGAGTAGAAGGTAAGTTTTTCTTACCTTGTTCATGGGCCAAAGGTGTATTAAGGAATTGGCACCCCCTTACGGTTTAAAACCTACACTTTGAGACCTAACACTAGTGATGATGGCCCAAGATTTTTCATCAAAATATATGCATGACTTCCATGGTTTAACTACATCTCACTATCCTTGCCATGATGAGAAGGTAGAGGTATATTTCAACAAGAGACTCCATTGTTTGAATTGGCATCAAACAATACCTTCAACCTCAACTTATGTCATTGCATATAATGACATTTCCCCAATTGTTTGTATTGTTTAATCACACAATAAGGAGCCTTTAGAGCCCAAAAATACCTACCCAATCTACATATACCTTCGATGTTAATGAAAATCACAAGCGTAAGTGAAAGTGTTAGGAAGGTAGGTCTATTTCATCTAGATGTTTTTCATTGTCGAAATATGTCTACCTTAATTGATGTAAATATGTTCATGAGATTTATGTATGATCACTATTTCTATCTATGCTCTATTGGTTTGATATTCCCATGATTTGTTGCCTATAGTACTTAACTAATGACTCTTTGTGAATAACCCAAGTATAGTGCTTTAATTTCTTTCAAACATAAATTGGGTGGTAAGTGTTGCTTTATGTGATAACCATACATGACTTAGTTAAGAAATGGGAATCTCACTTATAATATTTTCTCAATGAATTGGGATCCTGTATGAAAATACATGATGTCTATCTTTTCATTTTTCCCTTTTTAGGTTCACTCTTAAAAGCTCCTAAATGGTTGAAGAGACCAATTGGTGTCAATTTTGGATTTGGAGGAAAGCTTGCTTCATTTCGGCCTAGTACAATGTCATAGAGTGTTGTTGGCTCTTTTGAGGTAGAGTATAATTTATTCTTTGGTGCATGCCATTAAGATGATATATGGTCTTATTTTTCTACTATTTTCATAGGTATATATACATAATCTCGTTACCGAGGATAGTCTGGTGCTTCATCCAATAGAGTTTGAAGCTGCAATAACAGATGGTGAGAAATCATCATTGAGTTTTGTGCAACAAGAAGTCTCAATATTCTAAATTACTTATTTGTGGATACTTTTTGAATGGGATTAATAACAATTTACATTCATTTGTATTGTTTCACTTGCAAATTTTTGGTTTCTACATTGATTTAGTTTGGAAGAAGAGAGGGAGACATGGAATTTCCTAAGAGTCATGTTTGAAGATGAAGGTAATTCTAGGACAAAGCTACTTGAGTACCTTGGATTTCAAGTGCAGTCAACAAAGAATCAAGACTTACATGAAGCTCAATCTACCAACATTGATGATATTAGCAGTGAAATAATCAACAATGTCACTCTTGATGATACAACACAATTAGATCCATCAATTCGGTCAAAAGGTGGACAATATGTTACATCCCCCAATGAATTGGGATCCTGCATGCAAATACATGATGTCTATCTTTTTCGTTTTTCCCTTTTCAAGTGCATTCTTGAAAGCTCTTAAGTGGTTTTAGAGACCAGTTGGTGTTAGTTTTGGATTTGGAGGAAAGCTTGCTACATTTCAGCCTAGTACAACATCATAGAGTGTTTTTGGCTCTTCTGAGGTAGAGTACAATTTATTCTTTGGTACATGTCATTAAGATGATATATGATCTTATTTTTTTGCTATTTTCATAGGTATATACACACAATCTCGTTATCTAGGACAGTTTGGTGCTTTGTTCAATAGAGTTTGAATCTGCAATAGAAGATGGTGAAAAACCATCATTGAGAGCTTTGTGCAATAAGAAGTCTTAGGATTCTTGGTTAGTTATTTTGGATACTTTTTGAATGGGATTAATAACAATATACATTCATTTGTATTGTTTCACTTGTAAATTTTTGGTTTCTACATTGATTTAGTTTGGAAGAAGAGAGGGAGACATGGAATTTCCTAAGAGTCATGTTTGAAGATGAATGCAATGCTAGGACAAAGCTACCTGAGCACCTTGGATTTCAAGTGAATTCAATAGAGAATCAAGACTTGTAGGAAGCTCAATCTGCCAACATTGATGATATTAGCAATGAAATAATCAACAATGTCACTCTTGATGATACAAAACAATTAGATCCATTAGTTCAGTCAAAAGGTGGACAAGATGTTACATCCCCCAAAGACAATGGCAAGGATTTTTTTGATAATTTGCATATTCTGAAAGAAGATTCCTCACTTCCTCTCACTAAAAATTATTTTGTTGTTGGGAAGGATACCCTGGGCAATAAAGAAGAGGTGCAACATGAAGCTACTAAAGATTTGACTAAATACTAAGAATGCGATGAAGCTATTCAAAGTTATTTTTTTGTTGGTGATTATAAGGGAGCAGTCATGCAATGCCTTTCAGCAAACAAGATGGAAAATGCACTTCTCATTGCTCATGTCGGGGGAGTTCTTTATGGGAGAAAACTTGTGATGAATATTTAGAAAAATAAATTGTTCCTATCTTAATTTTATGCTTCTATACTAATTTCATGGAATTTGTAATGTATTGAAGTATTTTAATGTTTTATGTTTTACCCTCCTTCTTGTATTCAGCTATCTGGAATTTAGAAGGCTAACTGGTTCTGTTTATCTAAAATATATTTGTTTATGTGGAATATTTTTTGACTTAACACTATTAGTGCAAGTGGTTTTTTCTATGGTCAATAATGATCTTATTGGCCTTGTGAACAGCAGGCCTTTGAAATCCTAGAAAGAAACTCTTTCTTTACTTTGTACGCTAAGTGATTTTTCCCACAAACATCAGTTAAACAAAAAATTATGTAAACTGGATAATGCAATTTTGATTTGGAGCAAATTGTACTTGACAATAAGTTTTTTTTATAACTCATTTCTAATTTTTGTGAGTTGTAGTTTGAAGTTTTTGATATAATGAGAAAGCATACAAATTTATGAATTGTATCATACAATTGTGTACAGTATTTTCAAACATTTATCATACTTGTATCATAGATACAAGACTTGGACGTAAAATAGTCTTGGCAGGCTGATTTTTAACTTAAGACTTGGAGGACTCGGCACAGACTTGGTAGGCTGAATTTTTGACTTGGACATTTAAGGTAGGTTTTCAAATCAAATAACCCTACCCCATAGAGTGATGTGTGTTTTCCATTATATTTTCATTGAATGCTCTTTGAAAAGAAATAAAATTAGCTATGATGGTTTTTTGTTCACTGTTGCCAATTGATTCTAAGTAATCACAAAGCACAAGGTTCAAAGACATGAGATCATAATGTAAAAACAAAAGAGAAAAATCATGTTTTTATCAGAACAATAATTTTAAGGATTGACTATGAAGAACAATCATCATAAGATAGCAGTGAATACAAACAATGAGAGTGCCAATGAGTTATCAATATAGTGAATAAAGAGTTCCAATTTTCAATGCATGATAACAGTAGTTCAAGGCATGCAAGGGATAGGAATGAAAGACAATATATAGAGGAAAAATAGTTTCAAATGATCATTCTTATATCAAATCATATGAGTGTTAGAGGATCATAGAAAAATGAAGGAGATAATAGCAGTTGTTATTAATGTCGTGTGACCCGATATCATGCACGAAGAAGATGTAAAAGAACATGGAACAAAGTGAAAAGGGGTCAAATTCAATGAGATTCATTCAATGTCAAAGAGCATTATCATTATATCAGTGAAAGCACAAGATTGTAATAGCAATGAAGCAATGGAAAGCAAGAATAGTATATGCAACATCAGGATCACTGTCATAAAGGATGAAGATCAACATGAGGTTTCAGGATTCAATATTTCCACTTACCTTTAGATTGTAACCTTGTTTAATATTTTTCCCTTTCTTGAATGATACTGGTGTTGCAACTCAAAAAACCTTGCTCAAAAATCTATGGCATTACAAAAATGGAAACCACCACTCTTTGCATTCAATGGTTATTTCCTTCATCAGACTTGCAATTGGAAAAACTACAAACACGTGCAGGAGCTGAAATACCAAATTGTTGATTAAACTTTGGAACTTCCCTCCAACATTCAATCAAAATATTTTATGCCAAAAATCAATTTCCTAGATTCCCTCCAAATGCATACATGACCTGATTGACCAAGGCACCAAAAATACCTATTGCTAAAATGCACCAAAAAAACTATTGTGTGGAAGGTATGCAAAAATTAATCTTCACTTTTAGGGGAAAAAAATTCATCTATCTACATTGTCATTTTAATATAGGTTGTGAAAATTAAGATAAGCATGATGTGCTCCTAAAATTACTAGAGTTCAAACTTGTATAAAAAATAACATCTATAAAAATGATCCACACACAATTGATTTCAAAGATTATAAAATAATTCTATTTTTAAAAAATAATTAACAATATAAAGCCTGAAAGAAAAAAAATTCGCATACCAAAAGCAATCATAATTGTTATTTCTATTTCACATTATTAAGATGGTTGAGTATATCAGCAAGCAAAGATAGAAGTGAATCAACTTCTTCATTTTTATTGCAATTGGATTGTTTAAATCATATTTAATTTATTAGTGAAATTGACAACAATTTCTCTTTGATACATTTGACATGCTAACACAACAAGAAAATCAAGCTAGCTTCAAATCATAGTTAAAAACATTAACGATTCATTAACATAATGAGTAATAAAAGTTAAAGAATGTAAATGTTTATAAAATTTTTTATAAAATATGTGAAGGCCTTAAGACTGCACCGAGAGGCAATGCCTTCCATGCAATAGGTATTTTTGGTGCACCAAGAAACCTAGGCATCCAAATGGCCCACTTAGGTAGGGGTCGCATGAGGAGAGCTTAATTAGCTCTATGGATTATGATCAAATTTGAAAGACAAAAGAATAGAGGAGTAATAGTCATTTATTTAGTCATTAATTTAGCTATATATTTAGTCATTTTGATTTGTTTGATATTAGTCACTTATTTAGTCATTTAGTTGTGATTTTACCCAATTACCAAATTAGTCATTTATTTTCAAAATACTACTAGTGTTAGTCACGTGACTAAAATTTTTAGTCACATAGTCATTTATTTTCCAAATTCTACTAGTGCAAAGCTTGAGAAATTATTTTATCTTTTTGTGGCACTCTACCCGAGAATTCTCATAACTCATTTCTATTTGGATCATCCACTCTTTCACGCCTTTCTTTGGCTCTCATTAGAGATGATCTACTTATTTTCAAAGACTTACTTGTCTTTGAAAGGTTCACCTTGTTCCTTTCTTGACTACTTAATAGTGTTGTTGTCATCACATGTCATGTGGCACAACTATCCTTTGTGTTTGAGGTAGAACCCATGCTCTCATATGCACTCATCAAGTTCTTTACAATAGAATTTTCACTTGATTCATTCAAAAATCTTATCCCAAGATCCTTCATGGTGGGCCTAAATTTGAGTTGCCTCATTATTTCAACAAATAGATGGAATCTTCCACCCTCACTTAGCTTCTCAAAAAATAAACTCCATATCTTTGACATGAACATTTTGGAATCTTATTAGCCATCTATTTCAAAACGTTGGAATCAATATCAATCAAAAATTTAGGTTTTCTATGCAAAACTCCAGGAGGAGTTCTCAAATGTAAATTTTTGTCAACATTCGGAATGTCAACAACATCGGGGATAGATCGTGTACCTTCAATCACAGGTGCAATTGATGAAATACCTTGAGATTGACATGTAAATGATGTTTTACCTCCAAATTGAGATGTTGTTTGTGGAGTGCCTTCAAATAGAGATGTTTTTGCTGATGTACTTTTAAAACACAATGTTGTTGATGGTTTATCTTCAACTGTAGATGTGATTTCTGATGTACTTGGAAAATCACATGTTGTTGCTGGTGTGTCTTCAACTAGAGATATGCATTGAACTTCACCTATGGTTGATGATGTGCCCCCAACTTCAGGATCCATTTGTATCCTTTCACAAAAAAAATCCATTCGTGCCCTTTGTTTTTCCAATTGGACATCTCTCATAGATTACACGGGAATTTCTGGTTGCATGGGCTACAATTCCTTTGCTTCATGAGCTTGTATTTTTTATTCTCTTCTCCTTGCATTTTTAACTGCACGTTCTTTCAATGTTAGAGCCTTTGTTCGTTTCCTCAGCATGACGTTGAATTCTACCTCTTCACAAATAGACATAGAACAAAAGTAAGTAATGCATTTTATGAAAAATATTGATATCGTTGATTACATTGCATTTTATAGAACACACCAAAGAATTTTATGAAAGAAGGCAACAATTTGTTTGGAAATATGCCTCCAAAAATATGGTCTCATGGTGATGGATATCAACATGAGACCACATTTCTTTGAGGCATTCTTTCAAACAACTCACTGCCTTACTCTATGCTACCACATTTTCTAAAAATGTCTACCAATGCATCTTATCAAGCATGTATATTCTGCAACATTTTTCATACATGTCTACCTCCATAGCGCAAGAAAAGTAAGTAATGCGTTAAATTTCAAACATATCCATAACATTGATTACATTTGATTTTATGAAAGACACCAAGCATTTTATGAAACATATTGATATCATTGATTACATTGCATTGCATATCTTTAAAACTCAAAGCATTACTTTATATTGTATAGCTAATGCAACTTATCAAACATTGCATATCTTATCAAACATTGTTGTCCCCAACCTAGGGTTTATAACGAGCTTCAGAAAACCCATAACTTTTGATGCGTCTGGTGAAAGTATATGAAACTTGGTACTCATTTTTTATAGGCCTATATGCATGTGCTGACAAAAGGAGGGTTGTTAAATCATCATTTTGTGTGAGTTATTGAGGATAGTTTGTTTGTTTTTGCAACTACACTATGTAAAACCTAGTACTTTGAGGGATTTGTACCAAATTACTTCATGTAAGTGTTGATCAATATTAAGACTTGGGTTTGAGGGGAGTATTTGGAGTGTGGACAAGTGCTTAGGAGCAAATAAGTGTCAAACCTAGGGTATAAGTTGTTGTCACCTTTGGAAACTAGAGAATCTTGTGCTTATTGTTGTCAAAACCACATTGTGATTATAAACTAAGCCATGAAGAACATGAATTCAAATAAGGGTTTGTGATTCTATCTCTTGGAATTATTCACTATTTCTTTGGCAATGAGGTAACTTAGAAAGACAAAAAGCATTTTCAATTGCACAAAATTTTCCCTTTTTTTAATTCCTTAGAAAGGTAAATGATATGAATGAATGGAAACTTGCATTAAAAATTATGTCATGTCACTTGAATTTATCTAAGCACATGATGAAGGTGAAATTTTTATGTCACAAAAAAATTAAAGGAAACTTGCATTAACATTGATGAAATCTCTTAGGTATTCCAAATTAGTTGAAAATAAAAGTTTTCCCACAACCATCACTAATAATGAATTTGGATCTATTATGTCATGTTTTCCATTTTTAATCTTCAAGCTCCTAAAACTAAAAATTTTACATGCATGATCCATCTAATTTAATGTTGAATTGTATGTGTAAAAATGAAGATTAATAAAATTATCAAATGAATGGTCTATAAATTGTCAAAACAAAACAAAAAAACTCAATATAAACATCTACCTAAAATGAAATAGAGTGAATTCCACTAGCCATGTTGGAAATAGACTACTATAAGCAATGCAAATAGAATTCATAAGCAAATTTTTGTTTTAATTTTATTTCTTTTGTATAAGTTTAAACATGAATTTATCTAAATTATGTCATGTTTTTCATTTTTTTCTTCAAACTCATAAAAATTAAAATTTTATATTCAACTCCCATCTAATTCAATGTTGAATTCTATGTCCAATTATTATGATTAATAAAATCATGAAAGAAATTTAGTTTATATTGTCAAATACAAAAAAATATACTAAATAAAAACATTTCAATATTACCAAAATGAATATATTACCAGAGATAATGTAAAATGATGTAGAAACTTCAAAATGTCTTCTTCTATGTTGTCTAGCATGAAAATTGGTGGAAAAAAGGTGATGGATCAAGAATAGATTGGTACAACAAGGAGTCAACTACATAAAAAAGGTGTTTCTAAGTCGGATAAAGCGTTGAACAAGACAAATGAAGAAGCATGTAGGCCTAAATCATGGAGTCAACCCTTATTTTATCGTTTCAAGGTAAAAACACATTTGGCACTCGCAAAATTTGGTGAGTGTGAAATGTGTTGCTTTGAAATGTTTTCCAAATATAGAGAGGAAAGGAGTGAGACTTGAGATAGAGAGAGAGGGGATAAGAGTGAGCGAGATTAGTCTATGTAGCATGGTAGGGAGTGAGACCTAAAAGAGAGAGAAACTTGAGAGGGATAGAGAGTTATCTAATTAGGGTGGGGGGAAAGACTTGACAAAGAGAGATGGGTTGGGAGGAATGAGACCTGAGAGATAAAAAAATACCAAAGGGGAAGAGAGAGAGGGGGTTGAAGTGAAATATATTTTTATAGGTAGGGTGGGAGGTACATGAGACCTGAAAAATAGGGAGTGTGAGAGAGGGTATTGGAGTGAGATAGAATAGTCTAGGTAGAGTGGGAGGGAGTGAGACTTGAGAGGGAGAGAGGGTTATTCAGTTAGGGTGGGGGGAAGACCTGAGAGAGGGAGTGGTAGATAGAGGGATGGGAGACCTAAACCCTTAACTATAAACTCTTAAAACCAAACCCTTAAACCCTCTACCCTCTACCCTCTACCCTCTACCCTAATCTCTCTCTCTCTCTCTCTCTCTCTCTCTCTCTCTCTCTCCCCTCAACCCTCAACTCTCAACCCTCAAACCTCAACCCTAAACCCTCAATCCTCTACCCTAAGCCCTTAAACCATCTACCCTTAAACCGTAAACCCTAACCCTTAACCCTTAAACCCTAAACTCTCAAATCATCTACCCTCTACTCTTAACCCTCTACACTCTACCCTCAACCCTTAAACCCTAAAACCCTCAACCCTCTACCCTCTACCCTTAACCCTTAAACCCTCTACCCTTAAACCATAAACCCTAAACCCTAAACCATCTACCCTTAACCCTCTACCCTCAACCCTAAACCCTAAGAGAGAGAGAGGGAGGGGGTAGGAGGGAGATACCTGAGAGAGAGGGAGAGAGAGATCTAGAGAGAGAAAGAGACTTGAGAGAGGGAGAGGGGGTAGGAGGGAGAGAATTAAGAGAGAGAGGGAGAGGGGGTGGGAGGGAGAGACCTAAGAGAGAGGGAGAGAGAGAGTGGGAGAGAGAGAGGGAGGAGAGAGAGAGAGGAGTGGGGAGAGAGAGAGGTGGGAGGAAATACCTAAGAGAGAGTGAGAGAGAGAGGGAGAGAAAGGGAGTGAGAGAGAGAGAGAGGGAGAGGGAGAGAGATAGAGGGAGTGAGTGAGAGACCCGAGAGAGGGAGAGGGGGTAGGAGGGAGAGACTTGATAGAGAGAGAAAAAGAGAGAAAGATAATGACCTAAGAGAGGGAGATGGAGTGAGAGAGAAAAAAAGACCAAAGGGGGAGAGAGAGAGGGAGTGTAAGAAAGGGGGTTGGAGTGAGATATATTTATCTAGGTAGGGTGGGAGGGAATGAGACCTAAGAGAGGGGATTGGAGTGATAGAGAGTAGTCTAGGTAGCATGGGAGGGAGTGAGACCTAAGAGAGAGAGAGAGAGAGAGAGAGTTATCCAGTTAGGTTAAGGAGGTAGAGAGTGTATGAAAGGTAAAACCTCAACTATCCATCTATGATTATAAACCACACACTCTTAGCATTATCAAAGAGGTTGACCAAAGAGAGGGAGGAGTTAGATTTTATTCAAAGCAAGTCATTTGGTGAGCGCCATATTTGGCGCTCGCCAAATGACCTACTTTGAACGAGTGAATTCATAGAATTTGTCAAATTTCCTCATATTTTCGTCTGTGCTCACTGTCATGTTTGAATGTCTTTCAGTGAAAGTTTATAAAAAAAACCCGTGATGGTGTTAACCTCTCTTTTAGCTATCTAAATATATAATTATTTTTCATTTTGATTCAATTAAGGTTTTGACCCATAATTTCTATTGTAAATGCCTCCATTTTTGGTCGAAAACCAACATGTGCTAGTTTTAGGATAGATTTTTACTTTTTCATTGAAATGTGAAACAAATTACATTTTTTAAAACTAGACTCCATTCTACACATGATGAAAAAAATTCAATTTTTGATTAGTTTTCAAAAAAATTAGGGGGGCACGCTCAAATTTCAGTTTTTCAACATGTGTCCACTTTCAAAATTCATAAAATATTATATATTTATTAAAAAAATAATCTGAAGGAATGAGGATAAACTACATGGTGTTAGCTAATTTATCACCATTTGGATTTTTTAAATTCTAAAAAAAGTTAATAAAAAAGGGGGGAGCCCTCAGGCACTATGCTATTTTTTTTATAAAAACAAGACCTATTTTGCCCCCCCCCCCTTTTTGAGACCCTTAATTTTCATTAATTTAAAAAAGAATTAGTAGCTTAGAAACTAGACTCAGAGCACTTCAACTCTTGTTCTTACTGCATCTTAAAATTTTGAGCGTAACTATCTTCATTTTCTTGTGCAAATCAAATTTTGCTGATTTAAAAAAAAAGTGGCATCTTAAGAGCCAAAGTTGTGTCATAGATCCATCCACTTACCCATAAGGTGGGACTAAATGATGTGAAGGATTATGTCAGATATACGGTGGTGACATGGTTGACACATAGGTGGTAGGTACCACCAAATCTAGGCCACAAGGTTCATTGGTAAAACTTTGTTGTATCAAAAGGAGTTGTTAATGAGTCCATTCGACATCCCGATAGGATTGAACGATATGTGAATAGAGGTAGTGTGGATTCAGAGAGACATGGTTTCTTGTCCCTTTGACATTCCAATAGAACTTTGATGGAGGCAGAATGTAATGAAGGTTATGTCATTTGTGACCGTTTGTCTGGTATGGAAGTTGGAACGTCGATCTTCTAGAAATGCTTGAGAAGTCTATAATGTAATGTGGTAGTGCATTGGAATGATATATAAATAGAGAGAGAGAAGAGATTGGATTCAGAGGGGTTATGTTGTTGGATTTTCTCCAGATGGAATAGGATGTAAATCTCCATGTAAAGGCTTAGAGCTTGCATTGTATTGTAACTGTTTATTTTGTTGCTAAATAATACAATGGATCTATATTTTTGTCCAGTGTGGGTTTTTTTACCCGAAAGGGTTTTCCCCATGTAAATCTTTTTGTTCATGTCTTCTATTCTACCTTTCATGTTTAATGATTCTGGTTATTGAACATGTTAAATGCATGTTGTTGAAACTGGTTGATCTAGAAAGATCTTAAAATTTCATGAACTTTCCTCCAAGGATTAATGGTGGAAAATGAACTATGTCTAATTTTTCTTTATGACATATTAGTACATGTGTTTGAGGTTCTCTAAAGAAATGAGTGTTACTGAAGACACTTACTGATCTCAGATGCTCGTTCTGGGATGAACCATATTTCCCTTCAGGGAGATGCATTTGGCCAATTCCCTCCACCTAATGGCATGTATCATTGCTGCTCTCATCTTCAAATTTCACTCTACTTGCAACCTAAAGTAAGGTATCATTGCATTTTAAGATTTACTTGGGGTGTTTTGACTTCTCCCTAATTGAATCTTAACATTATCATATAGGAATCACACTCTAACACACTTGAGTAAGATATCTTTTCAATTTGGCTCATAACAACCTGAGACACACATAAGGTTAGGGATCACTTATTGTTTTCTATCGGATCTTTGTATTTTTGTTGAGGTTTAATTACCAAAACCAAGGTTTGACTAAGGCAAATCGCCATATAGCCACCCAAATAATTTCTTTTTTAGATTTGTTACAGCTCTTGATCCGAAGACAAAGATTTATAGGTATAGGAATAGAGATCAGACAAATTGTTACAAGATCAAACTTTGAACTTTTGGAAAGGCCTACAAAGACCCATTCACCCAGGGGCGACCTAGTTTTTCTACAACAGTTAGATTTATCTTTTGCTAATAGGTGCACATTAGTCTTTACTCTCCAGATCCACTCGCAAATCACTATTTTCGTTTGTTTACCTTCAAGATTTTTCATTTTACATATTAGGTCATATAGTCTAATTAGGGTAATGACTTCAAATCATTTCCATTTTATTCCCATCCCCAAATAGATGTAGATCTAGGTCTAATTGACTCACCTTGGAGGTTGAAAGTTAGTCTATGCGTCTTGTTGATTTGCATCTTGATGAAATCTTCGAAATGATGGACCATTAACCTTGGGTTTTAGGAATAAAAATTAAGGTATCCATATTTTTATGTTTCAATTATGATAGATAATAGTTTTTCCAATAGAAGTAACCATAATATATTGATAATTCATAATCTTCAAATATATCTATCTCTTTATTTCACTATTTCAAAAAGAATATGTATAGAACCAATATATTTTATTCTTTCAAATTATCATATAGCACATTGACATGACTTTTTCACATCATATTACATGTATGTATGTATGTACTTTTGTTTGCATATATATATATATCCATTCAAATAGTATAACAATGATATTTTAATACAAAATTTTAACTGATTGACTATCGAATCTTATTGAACAAAGGAATATAGGTATCCATTATTCTCATCAATTATCACGTACTTAAAGTGACTTGCACATAACAACAATCCTCATCTAACATATGATGACCCTATTAAACAGACAAAGAAGCATATGAATAAAATTTTACAGATATAACCTTAAGTTTGACATGCGAATGGCTTATGTAACAGAGAGTGCAATGTTGATTTGAGACCAATGGAACGGTCAAGTATTTCAATCATCATAAAAAGAAAGTTTTAAACTTGGCTTAGTTTTATTTTTCATGACCTAAGCCATGGATTATAAATTTTAAAATTTGATGTTGTAAGCCATAAGGATTATGCTCAATGAAGAATTATGGCCTCTAAACATTATCTTTGCTATGTAAGTCATAAAACTCATGCTCAACAAAGAAATATAAACTCAAGACATTAAAATTTATTGTGCAAGACGTAAGGCTTATGCTCCATAGAGCATTATAAACTTTTAAATATTATTTATTGTGCAAGTCGTAAGGCTTATTCTCAACAAAGCATTATAAATTCTATATTAAACTTTTATATGCAAGTTTTGAGGCTTATGCTTGACATAGCATTATAATTTCTACATTAGGCTTTTGTATGCAAGTTGTGAGGCTTATGCTCAATAGGGAATTATAGTTATTAAGTCACAAAGCTTACAATCATACAAAATTACAAAAATAAAAACTTGGATCATTAAACATTGGAGTTATCAAATCAAAGGGTTAAGAAATACCAAACAACTAGTTTCAACCCATTTTTCATTTTATAGTAGGTTAAAGCTTGTATGAGTGAATTCAAGTAAAAATTGATTAAAAGTTCTATCAAAATATAAAAATAGAGACAACATTCTCCAACCCTTTTGAAGGTTTGATAGTCATATTATAGGTTTTTCTATAGTCTAAGGAATACTAAAATGAATGCCTTTTCTTTTCCAAAACATTAGGAAAAATCCAAAAATATATTCTTTTCAAATTGTATTCATAATCAAATAACAAAAAAAAATTATTAAAATTTCTAACAATATCATCAAAGTTTATGCATAGATAATTCTTATTTAAAGTAATACATAAGGGTACACTACATACAACCCTATAGATCAAATGAAATCCAATTACCTCTACTTCTTGAACATTGAACTCATCTCCTCCTATTCCACATATGTTTCTCCTCTTCTTTTGTTTCTTCCACTCCCTATCTTCTCTCCCATTTTCTCTGCATGCCTTCCAGAAAATTCTCTCTCCTTTCCTCATTAGTGCCCCTCAAATAATCTTAATAACTTCACTTTAAGTGAAGTTAATAATTTACTTGTTGCTCATCTCTCCACTTCATGGAGTTTGAAGCTAGAGGCACATCTCATTAAATGTTCATATTTTACTTACCCTAGAGAATACTAGTAGCATATGGAATCATAAAGATAAATATAAGAATTTTCATTTTTACTTGACATGTCTTCATACATATTCCAAATTATTGAATCGATCAAGGGACTTGACTAAGGTGCAAGGTATGAAGCTAATCGATTTTTCTATCCTAGGATAACAAGTTCCAATGGTACTTGTAAGAATAACCATTTTAGATATTAGAGAGAAACAAGATTCTAAATATGAACTATAAAGATGAAGGTTGCAAAATGGGGTAAACACCATAGGTGCAAAGATCAAGATTATAAGAGTGGGATTGAACTAGAAATAGTGAAGATCATTTTGTAGTGTATCAAAGCATAATAATTCCAAGTCTAATAGAAGTTAGAGTTGAATGGCATTATAGCATGCATTACAACAAATCATTTTCTTATCACATCTAGAACTAAGTAAACTTATCCTTCATTGTCAATTCTTTACATTTTTCAATATTATTTTGAAATTAAATTTTTTAATCTAATTTAGTTGCTAATTCATTTCTAAATTAATTAATCAATCTAAATAATTCTTGTAAAGTCTTCTTCTTTTTAATAAATTAATTATCAAAAATATTAAAAAAACCAATAATTAAGTTAAGAGGGGATCATAATTGTGATGAGATTTAGAAACTAGAAAACTATTTCTTATTTGACACTATGCTCTAAGGTAGGAATGGTTGATTTAATGTTATATTTATACCATCTATCAATTAAATTTAGTGTGAGACTTTAACTCTTTATATGCATCAATAAAGTATATGAGAAATGAATGAAATGAAATGGTTTTAATTACATCCACGAAATCAAACAATCTATAATACCACAAGTTACATCTAATGAAGACAATTACACAATTAGAAACAAATTTTAATTTTAACCAACATCAAAAAAATAATAATAATAGTAATTTGGTCGTCTTTTATAATGCCATTACTTTTATCATTCAAAAATGAAATAAAACCATATTATTGCCATCTTTTAAGACCACCGTCCAATATAGTAAAGCAGACCTTTCAGTTTGTTACAAAAGGTTATGGGTTTGGCCTTTACCCTCGATAAATGAGGCAAAAGTATATCCACCGTTGATTATAGCCACTCCAAAAATAGGGGTGGGTATAGAAATCTCCAAATTTGGAAAACGACAACTCACGAGCATGTGGAGGTGAACAGAAAATTAGAAACCTTAAATGCGTCTTCGTATTGGTCCATGTCAGCCAAGTCCACGTGCGTCAGGTTTGAATCACGTGGGCTTTTACTGAAATCTATCCGCGGTGGGCCAAAACTTTAGTGGATGGAAAGTTTTTGAGCACATCATTAGGTTTTTAGTTGCATGTTTGAAGGTTGGACATGCGTGGAACAGATATGTTAATGGTGGAGGATTATATACCATGTATTGCTGCAATGCCAACTGTTTTTTCTTTTGGGATCTGTAGCCTCGTGACAATATGATGCTTTTTTTCTTGTTCTAACATTTAGAGTATTTTTTCTTGTGGCTGCATCATCTGGCTTATTCGGCAGATAAGTATAAGGTGTATTATCTGGTATAAATGCATGTGCCATTAGTAGGTAAAGTAGTATGAAGAATGTTTTTCTGGAATAAAAAATTCTATTAGAGATATTAGATTTTTAGAGTTTATAATATTGATTTTTTACAGTTTTTAGATAGTATAGATGTTTTTTCCATTAAATTTTTATCATATTTTATGATTCATTGTCAAGATGTAGAGAATTAATAAAAATATATATTTTATGAATTAGATTGAGAACCATTTGTTGGCATATGGCTTGTATGTGTTGTCATTGATGGCAATCCAAGTCATGCAACTTAAGTCTTGCATCTGAATGTGCAATATAATTTTGGTTCCTACCGGTAGAACATAATGAAGAACATGACATCTAGTTAACAGGCATAAAAGTTGATCTAAACACCTTACCGAGCATATATTTTGGGTTGTGGATCTCTTAAGGAGGTTTGTTGATGCTTGCAGTATCTTGGTTTTGATGCGCACTCACTGATACGTGATCTAGAAGATCCGGTGCACTAATTTGTTGATAAGGTCGGCCCAACAAGGATAGTAATTGCGGATGTATAAGATATAATTAATTATAAGCCTTCCTGCTCGATTAAGTGTTATTTGGGTCCTCTCTTTGTCTTAACCGACTTTGGAGGATGTGCATAAAGATTTAGTGGTGGATTTGGCTGACAAGATAAAAGCAACTTAATATTTTATAAAACCGACTGGTGGATGAATAAATCCTTGATTGCGGATATATATAAGAGATTGGTTTTATCATTTAGTATGCGATGGGAGTGTGTGTATGTGTAGATGTGCGAATTGCGAGATTCAACAGTGCAGCAGTGCGAATTTGATTATAAGTGATCAATGCAAAGAGCAGAGAAGAGCAGAACAAAGCAGAGCGAAGTGCAGAGTCAGAAAGTAGATCCAGAATCAGATCTATGAGTTTCACCAGAACTGTCACCTGGCATAAGTAGATGCTACTATCCCAGTTCACCCCTTCAGATGGTCTTAATCTGAATTTCTTAAGGAAGTGAGCCTTTCTCTTTGAGCAGTGAGCTCTAGGCAATGTGCCTGAATGCAACTGCATTCCCTTTTGTAAACAATTATATTTGAGTACTCAAATTATGGATTAACCTCCACCGTGGTTTTTCCCCTAATAGGGTTTCCACGCAAAAATCTATGTGTTATGGTGTTATGAATGTTTACTTTGAATGCATACATATTTTCCTTAATCAATGATGAAATGGTTTCATGTTTTAGATTGATGGAGTTTAAAATTGTTGAACACTGATTCACCCCCTCTCTCAGTGTTCCCTTGAGTCCAACAATTGGTATGAGAGCTAGTTCCTCTGAAGAAGTTTTGCACCTTGAGGTGGATCTTGGAATGTGGTGGACTCTGGTAGCCTTCAACAACAGCTTATGGTGGAACTTGATGACCTTGATTAGTCTAAAGAAGAAGTTCAAGAATTGAAAGAAAATCTGAGATGTTGAGAAATTCATCCAGTCATTGAAGGATCAAATAGTTAAATCCAAGGTGAAGAGGAAAGATCTTTGTGATCATATTAAACAAAAAGAAAGTGAAAACATGGATAATGCTCACCTGAATCAAACCTTGAAGGAGATAACTGAAAAATGTGAAAAGCTTGCTAGAGAAAATACAAATTTAAAACATGAGATGAAATCTATGATGGTGAAAATGACTAAAGAGATTGAAGAAAGGAAGAAAAATGAGGAAAATCTTACTCAGACCTTGAAAAAGAAATCTGATGAATGCAATAGAATAAATAGGAATTCACTCAGTTGGAAAGTGAACTACGAAGAACCAAAAACAATGAAGAAGAACTTGGTAAGCAGATTACTACTCTTAGGAATGCTCTTGTCATTGCAAATGAATACAAAGAAAAGTTTAAGATTAGTTCAGTAAAGCTTGATGAGCTGACTTAAGGAAAGAAGAGTGGAAATGATAAGAGAGGTCTTGGATATGAAAAGGGAGAAAGTTCCAGATCAAGACAAAAGAATTTCAGACAGAACAAAAATGGAAGGTATCTGATAAGACAACCCAATGCACAAAATTTTAATGGGTATTGTTTTTCTTGTAATAAGTTCGATCATATGGCTGCTCAGTGTAGAAGTAATTTGAGGTCAAAAGTTTCATCATTTTCTAGTCGGTGTTTCAATTGCAAAAAGCATGGTCATAAATCAATTGAATGCATAAATATGTCAAGTCACTCTATTGATAGAAGAAATGTTGAATGCTATACATGTGGGAAATTTGGGAATATTGCTAATCAATGCAGATCTAGAAGAATTCATTGGAATGATTGGTCAGAACAAGAAAGCATTGTGTGTTACAATTGCAACAAGTATGGTCATATTGCAAGATTCTGAAAAAACAAAAATGTAGACAAAAGAGGTTCAGTATACAGAGGCAAAAATATAGAGAAAAATGATAAAGGGGAACAAAAGGTAAATACAGATGAAATCAGAGATTAGATGAAGAAGACATGGGTAAAGAAAAATGATTTTGATACTGGAAATGGTTCCCTACTAGAACCTGCCTCCGATAACTCTTCCGGTAATTTATTTCAGGCCACTGGCCTAGGGGGAGTCTTTCAAGAAAACCCTTCTTCCCTTATCTTGGATGGTACCAGAACACAAAGAATAGTCAAGAAGGTGTACTTATGGTGTACATAAGTTTTGGATAACTTTAGCAAAGAGAACTCAGTCATTCCATAGGTTCGTAGAAGATTTTTTTGTCGCTGGTTGGGAAAACAGAGTCTCCGAAAAAACTTAGGGAAAATGCATTTATTACACATGTACGAGCTATAAAATTCAAGTCGGAACCGTCATTTGTCACTTTGCATCGAAGAAGAGAAGAAGGAGAGCACTCGATAGGGAGATTATGAAGCAACAAAATTGATTCATCAACAAATCTTGAAATATATCAGGTATTTCAAATTGTTCTCAAATTCCTCATACAATTTGGTGTGTGGTTGCGAACCCTAAACATGAAAAGGAAAAATGGAACAAATCAAAGGCTCGATCACTCTAGATGAATATAATTGTGCAAAGATTAGGTCTATGAGGAATTTGTTACTCCCTGATGAATTGAAGCAATTGAGCAAAGCTAAGAATGGAAATTTGGATATGTGGAGTGAGTTCCCATACTTTGAAAATGTGGATTTTGTGAAATTCATATTAAGAAGATTACATGATGATGTTTTAACTTTGGACAAACCTTACATCATTTCAAAAGAGGCAATTGAGAACTTAACTAGATTTTGCAAAGTTAGAGATGTTCCCAAGAAGAAATCTATCTAGAACAAAGAGGTCGAAACCCTAACCAGAATAATCAGAGATCATAGAGCTCTAATGATTGCAACAATCAAGAATCTTGTCATGAAGTACATTGCACAAGGAATAACATATAAAATATTCTACAAAAATCGAGAAGGAGCTACATCGGTTGGCACAGTGTACATTACTCACAAAATGATAATTGAAGGTCTAGACTTTGACCTATGTAGGTTGTTAAAGGATCAACTCATGGAGAATGTACAAATAACAAAAGAATCAGGCTATCTATTCAGGTTTGGCACTTTAATTATATTTCTGATAATCTATTTCTTGAATTTCTTTCCGAAAATTGACAATGTAGTATGGAAATCAAACAAACTAGTATGCAATTAGATATACTCTTATTCTAAGAGCTTGGCTAATTGGGATTTGGAGTTTGAAAATTTCTTTAAGAAAAAGCTTGAAAAATTTGGATCAGTCAATATTTCCCCTTTGGTAAGGACAATGGAAGTTGTTTCCTCTTTCAGTAGCATTGATAGAGGATAAAAAAGAGGAAATAAAATCATTGACTATAGCCTTTCGGAAATAAAAGTTCCCAGGATTGAGGGAAAAGAAAAAGAAATTGTGGACATTCCAGATGAAGAATCTGATGAAGAAACTGAGAATCCACTAGAAAATGAATCTGGATTAGAAAAAGGTAGTGAGGAAGAAGAAGATCTGACAAAAGAAAAGCTACAACAACTTATTCAAGGTGTATGTGGCATGCAAAAAATTGCAAGGGTTAGACCATCATACAATCAAGACCTGATTCTGGAAGTTCTAAATGCTCATGTTGAGTACTATAAGATAAGATTGGAAAGTCTGAAGGAAATTCTACCTAAAGAGATGATTGAGTGCAAAAAAGAATCAATGGGATCTGAGGACAAAGGAAAAGAAGAAGGTGAAGTTGTCTCTCACCTGAAGGAACACTTTAGACTATCCCTTTCCAAGCTAAAGAAGAAAATGAATGAGTTGAGGGAATGCATAAACTCATCCACAGGCATCGACAACTATTGCATCCGTTGGCCCCATGCAGTCAACAATTACAAAGAGAAGTTGGATTAGATTGAAACAAGATTGAATGACATTGGAAAAAGCTTTGACATATCTCAGTATCCGGATGGCATCATTAGGAGAAGAATTCAAGAGCTACACTTAAAAACACACAAAAATTCAACTCTCCAAGAATGTTCTTGTGGATACTTTTTGGAAGGTAAATGATCTAATTGAATGCAGGCTAGAGCAGATGGTGGAAATATTGAAGAATGGTGAGAAATTGGAAGAAGCAATTACAATTCTTGAATCTCTCATTGAGATTATTAACAAGACTTCCAAGAACAATAGCTTGATCATTATTATTGAAATTACAATAGATGGTTGGAAGAAGTTCCTTCTGGAAGTGAAGAAAAACCATAAGATAATCTTCTAAAGGTAGCAGTTAAATGTTTTCAATTTTTTGAAATTTTGATCAAAGGAGGAGAACTGTAGGCATATATATGTGTTAAATTTTTGAAGCCTTGAGGATTTTGAACACATGTTTTGTCTATATCTTGTCAATATCACTTTTTGTCTTTTTGGCATATGGAATCCATTCTTTTTCATTGATGTCAAAGGGGGAGATAATGCAGTGAAAAATGCCCCATAGAGGGAGAAAATAAATTAGTATAGGAGGAGAAAAAGCCTTATAAATCTCAGGGGGAGAAAGTGCAATGCAAAGTTTGGCAGTGTACCTATAATGATTCTGACACTTAGTAATTTTTCACTAAGTGTTGCCATCAATGCCAAAGGGGGAGATTGTTGGCATATGGATGGGAAGATTGCTGGCATATGGCTTGTATGTGTTGTCATTTATGGCAACCCAAGTCATGCAACTTAAGTCTTGCATCTGAATGTGCAGTATAATTTTGGTTCCTACCGACAGAACAAAATGAAGAACATGACATCCGGTTAACAAGCATAAAATTTTATCTAAACACCTTATCAGGCATATATTTTGGGTTGTGGATCTTTGAGGGAGGTTTGTTGATGCTTGCAGTATCTTGGTTTTGATGTGCACTCACTGATATGTGATCTAGAAGATACGGTGCACTAATTTGTTGATAAGGCCGACCCGACAATGATAGTAATTGTGGATGTATAAGATATAATTAATTATAAGTCTTTGTGCTCGATTAGGTTTTATTTGGGTCCTCTCTTTGTCTTAACCAACTTTGGAGGATGCGTATAAAGATTTAGTGGTGGATCTAGCTGACAAGATAAAAACAACTTAATATTTTATAAAGCCGACTGGTGGATGAATAAATCCTTGATTGCGGATATATATAAGAGATTGGTTTTGTCATTTAGTATACGATGGGAGTGTGTATATGTGTAGATGTGCGAATTGTGAGATTCAACAGTGCAATAATGTGAATTTGATTATAAGTGATGCAAAGAGTAGAGAAGAGCAGAACATAGCAGAGCGAAGTGCAGAGTCAGAAAGAAGATCCAGAATCAAATCTATTAGTTTCATCAGAACTGTCACCTGGCATAAGCAGATGCTACTATCCCAGTTCACCCCTTCAGATGGTTTTAATCTGAATTTTGTAAGGTAGTGAGCCTTTCTCTTTGAGCAGTGAGCTCTAAGCAGTGTGTCTAAATGCAAGTGCATTGCCTTTTGTAAACAATTATATTTGAGTACTCAAATTGTAGATTAACCTCCACCATAGTTTTTCCCCTAACAGGGTTTCCACACAAATTTTTTGTTATGGTGTTATGAATGTTTACTTTGAATGCATACGTCTTTTCCTTAATGCAATGATGAATTGGTTTCATGTTTTAGATTGATGGAGTTTAAAATTGTTGAACACTAATTCACCCCCCCTCTCAGTGTTCCCTTGAGTCCAACACCATTTACAATTTACTAGAGGCCTCACCAAAGCCCTGCTTAAAGTACCCAACCTTCAACCGATGCTAGGAATTTTGAACTCATTTGAAACAAACACTACAAACAATGAGAACATAATGAAAACTAAAATTTAAAGAATAGCAGATGAAACTCATTTTGCAGGTTCTGTCAAAGAAGCTATTTTAATCCATTTACTTTATTCAACTTATAGTCTTATTGGAGCTTTTGTTATATATATAGTGTGTTGCTGCTTATAGTATCATTGTATGTGTTGCTTTGGTTTGACTGATCTCCTATAATTTCATATATGTTTTTTTACTTTCTATTGGTCTTGTTTGATTTTCTTTAATTTCATCTAACCCTTATAGAGCATTCATCTTTGTATAGACACTTAAGCTTTATAAATCTCATCTTATGCATTGCCAATGCCAACATGTTGTGGCATTTTTCAGCTTTGATCTATCTTTGGATGATAGTACTTAAGAACTCATTCTCATTCTGGGCATATGGATCTCAAAGTTGGGACCTTTTAACTCGAGTAGTGAATCTTTGTCACTCTTTTTTTATTGGCTAAGCATACTACTGGATCTTCAACACTGATATGTGATTAAGCTATTTTTCGGCTTAGTGGCTCATTTAAACAAATTGTGCTTGGTTTTTTAATTTCACTCGGGTTAGTATAAAGTAATGTTAGAATAGTGAAAGTTATTTAGATTTTTTTTAAAGTTTGATAATTAAAAATAGTTTTGTAAGTAAGAAAATATAAAACTATTATTAATTGTTTAACAATTAAATCAATAATATTGATATTTAAATAAGATATCTTTAATAGTTAAATAATAATATACATTTATAGCAACAAACATTGCATAACTCTAGAAGCTATATAGCTTGTTTAACCCTTTGCATTGTCTATTCCCGGCCCATAAGTCCTAACCACTTGGAAATTATTAGAATTGAAAGTTTTGTAGTAGTCCATACCAAACACCATTGGTTCTTTTGACCTGCTCCATGTTGTAGATAAGTGATAACATCAAGCCGTGTTGTAGATGTCACAATGTTATTTTTCATCCCTAGTGTTCTTATCATCACAGATTGATGTTGCTGGTAAATGATAAATATTATGTTCTAATCCATGAATGGTTATTGAAATATTTTAATGATTATATGTCTGTGCATATATTCGGTGAAAAATTTACTACTTTTATTGACTTTCTAATTCTTTGAATAAATGTTTATGGATTTTCTTGCTTCTGTCTAATGTAAGCCTCATTAACTTATTAGTCAATCTATGGACATTAACAAACTCTCCTCCTTCTTTCTGTAGGTCATCAAGGTAAACTAGAAAAGGACTTTGTGGAGATATTCAAAAGAGACTTGGTTGTAAAAGAACGCACCTTTCAAATGCTGCAACTGCATTATTAAGAGGTGTGTTCATTATTTCATAAGGCCAACCTTCAATTTGCAAATTAGAATTGATTGTTAGTTATCATGGAATTGTTTAGTGTAGAATATTTTGTCTAAAATATTCTTCTAAATAAGTTTGTTAGTTGTTATATTTTTAGGATAATGATTGTTTAGTTGTGCATGCTTGCATGGAGCTGCATGTCTATTTTCTAGTTGGCAGTTGTCATTCTAGATGGCTCATCTCTTGCTATATATATTATACTCATTCTTAAGCAATTGTCAAGTTAATAATCAATGCAATTAGTTACAGTTAATCTTTATTCAATATTTTAACAATTGTGTAGTTTACAACTCGATTGGTATTCATGAAATTATCACATGGTATCAGAGTAGAGGTTAGTTTGAGTGATTTTTTTTTATATTGCAAGGAAGAAATCATGGACACATATGTGAATATTGATCAATGCATGCACTCTTTCCTATTTTCATGCATTAGGTTTGCATTTTTTTTTATCTTTGTACATCATTTCCATCCCAGATCAACTTTTGCTTCATAGATTCCAAAGTTGTGCTAGTTTATGAGTTTTCAAGTGTTCCTTAGCATCGGGTCTACTATTGCTTTATCATGATTCCAACCTAAGTTGTTTAGTGACTAATATGGTTTCTAGAAAATAGATTATCTTTCCTTGCTTGTCGAAGATTAGTGTTACTCAACAAGTGTGCTTCCAATTATTTTTTGCAATATATTATCTCATTATGTAGGGGGTTGTATGGCTTCACTTGTCATCCTTTGTGTGGGTGGAGATTGATTGGATTTGTGATGGATATCAATATTGTATCTTTTGGTTATGAGTTTTTCCCACCAGGTTTCTCATTTCCTCTTTGTAATTGGGCACCTAACATGGCCTTGTAGCCGAGACCCATTCATGTTTTTCATGAATTCATCCTTGCATTTTTTACATATCTCTCTTTCACCTAGCTACACTTTAGGGGAGGTGTTAGTGTAGAATATTCTGCCTAAAATATTTCTCTAGATAAGTTTTCTAGTTGTTAGATTTTTAGGATAATGATTGCTTAGTTGTGCAATCTTCCATGGAGTTGCATGCCTATTTTCTAGTTGGCAATTTTCATTCTAGATGGCTCATCTCTTGCTATATATATTGCACTCATTCTTAAGCAATTATCAAGTTAATAATCAATGCAATTATTTATAGTTAATCTTTCTTCTCAATTTTTCGTAATTGTGTAATTTGAAACTCGACTATTATTCCTGAAATTTTCTCACAAGAATTTCCAAGAGGAAAATGGGTCATTACTGCAACGAATGTCCCTGACTATTCTCCATCAAGATCAAAAAATAAGAGTTGAGAAAATTAAACATGCACCGCTAACTTGTAGCATTGAGGCCAACTCCATGGTATAAAGACATATCCAATTTTAATTATTTTTGTTAATTGGGTTGCAACTGTTAAAGTTCTTTAACAAGTATTGTTCTATCAATACTATGCTATAAGTAATGTATAATGCCTGAACTGTCTACCTCTAATATGCAAATTGAAGTATTTTCATATTTGGGTGTTATATTGCTTCTTTGGAACTATTTTTTTGTGTGATAAGATTGTCACAGTATTAGATGTCTAACATTAATGACAGAGAAAGTTTATGGCCATAGGAATTTTGATGGAGTGAGTTGTCTCCTTTTATTTTGGAATATTTCAGGTGTATGAAATTGTTGTGGAAATGGAAACATAAAATCCACAAACTTGAATAATATTGTAGCACAAGTTAGTTATGAAGAAATAATAAGAAAGATTAAACATAATAATATCTTCAAGACAACAACCGTTGTCTAATCTTAGAAAAATATAGCTTTGTTTTATTGCTTTAATTATTTATTTATTTATTTTTATTGCTTTATCATTTTCAAAGATAAGATTTTGATTTATTCTTTAATTGTTGTCATTATCCAACAATCTCCACCTTGACAACAATTTAGCTAATACTTTCCCATGGGCATTCATCACCTTTTCTCCAAGCCAAGAGAAGCCAAAATCCACCTCAACTTCTCTAGCTATATTATTTTTGTAAACATGTCTATATAATTTTTTTGTGCATGAAACTTCTCAAGAGATACTCCACCTCCAATAATTTGTCTTACAAATGGTACTTAATCTCAATATGCTTAATTGTACTATGATAAGATAGATTTTTAGCCAAATGTATAACACTTTGACTATTGTAAAATACAATCACCTTATCATATAGTATTCCAAACTCACCCAAAAGACCCTTTAACCAAATTGCCTCTTTGCATGCTTATGAGACAACCATATACTCTACCTCAGTAGTGGATAAAATAATTGTTTCTTGAAGCTTTGACATCCAATAAATAGGTCCTCCTGCAAAAGTAAAAATATAACCTGATGTAAATCCTATTTTGTCCAAATCACCTACAAAATTTGAATCAACATAACCACAAACTGAATGACTACAACCATCAAAGGTGATACAATAATCACTTGTGACTCTAAGATACCAAAGCACCCATTTCACTACTGCCTAATGCTCTTTACCTATATTTTCCATGTATCTACTAACAATACCAACTACGTGTGAAATATTTGTTCTTGTACATACCATGACATATATTAAACTTCCTACTCCATTAACATATGATACCCGAGACATATAATCATTTTCTTCTTTATTACTAGGACATAAACTTGAAGAAAGTTTAAAATGAGAAGCCAAATGGATATTTACTGGTTTCACATTCTTCAAGTTGAATCTTATGAGAATCTTCTCCACATACTACTACTATGATAACAAAATCTTACCATGTTCCTTGTTGACGTGTGTATGTCCATGCCCAAAATTTGTTTGGCTGGTCCTAGGTCCTTCATATCAAATTCCTAGAAATCTAAGTATTTAACCCGTTGATCTCAACTTTTTTTTCCTTTCTACAAGCATATCATCAAAAATTAATGCCAAGATAATGAATAAACCATTTTTCAAACTTTTTAAAGTAAACACATTAGTCATACTCAATCTTTGTAAAATTTTGGCTCAGCGTGAACAAATCAAACTTCTTGTACTATTGCTTGGGATATTGCTTTAGATCATACAGTGAATTTTTGAGTTCGTAAAAAAAAATTTTATTGTGATTTTGAACAAACCCTTTAGTTGTTCCATATATATCTCCTCATCCAAATCTCCATGTAAAACATTGTTTTAACATCTTATTGCTCTAACTCAAGATCAAGTAATGTAACAAGTACTAAAACAACCCAAATAGAAACAAGCTTAACAACTAGTGAAAAAAATTCATAAAAATTAATACCTTACTTTTAATAATACCATTTTTCTATCAATATTTATTTGTACCTTTCAGCTTTATCATCAACTCCCTTCTTCAATTTGAAGATCCATTTACAACCAACAAATTTCTTACCCTTTGGGAGTTCTACCAAAACCCATGTTTTATTCTTCTCCAAGACATCTACTTCCTCTTGCATTGTTATTTTCCATTTAGCACTTGCAGTACCATCCACTACTTCATAATAGCAACTAGGTTTCCTATCTTTAGAAATCAAAGTAAAAGATGAAACATGATCATCATACCTGTTAGGTGAATTTCTGACCCATGAAGATCTCCTTAGGTCTTGTTGTGGAATTTCCACATTTCCCTGTAGATTTTATGCATCCTCATCTTCTTCTTTAGAAGCTTCATCTTTCTCCCTATTTATTGTAGATGAGCAAGTTTCCATTTGAATTTTTGGATGTCTTGGTACTTGTTCTTGTTTCGTTTCAACTTCTACTATATCTGATTTTATGAGAGGAGATTTATCAAATACTACATCTCTACTAATGATGATTTTGTGGGTATTAGGATCCCACAATCTATACCCCTTAATTCTATCACCATAACCAATAGAGGTATACTTCTTGTATTTGGGGTCCAATTTAGATCAAGAAATAAGAGCATATGCATCACAACCAAAAAAATGGATTTTAGTAATCACAAGAATGACCTATCCATACCTCTTCAAAAATATTACAATCGATTACAACTAATGGTGACCGATTTACTAGATAGCATGTTGTAGAGACTTATTCTTCCCATAAATCTTGTTGCAACTTGGAATTACTGAGCATGCTCCTTTCTCTCTCTAGAATATTCATGTTCATGCATTTAACAATTTCATTTTATTGAGTATAAAATGTGGTTTTATGTCTTTTTACCCCAACTTCCTTACAATAATTTTTCAAATTCCAAATATTTGAACTCACCTCCATTATTTATTCTTAAAATCTTGATTGATCTACTAGTTGTATTTTCAACCAAAACTCTAAACTATTAAATAAACCTAAACACATCAGCTTTACTTTTAAGAATATAGACCCACACCATTCTAGAGTAGTCATCTATACAAAATATGATGATCCTCCAAAAGAAACTATAGGTAATGGTCCCCAAACATCTGAATGAATATAATCTAAACTAACCTTACTTGTATGACTACGTGCTTTAAAATTTTTTCTAGGTTTCTTCCCATAAATACAAAGCTTGTAAAAATTCAAATTCAAAGATTTTAGATTTGGAAGTAACTTATGGTAAATAACAATACCTTCAACCCTTTCTCACTCATATGACCTATCCATTGATGCCATAATCAATTAGATTCATTCATTTCCTTAGATACCATTGCTAATTCACTTATTATAGTACTCCCTTCTATCTTATAAAAGTTTCTAATATTCGTAGCCTTCATGACCACCAAAATGCCCTTGGACACTTTTAGTGATCCACCTTTACTTGTAAATTTATTGCCTCTAGAATCCAAAACACCCAGTGAAACTAAATTATTTTTGAGTTCTATTACATGTCTTACCTCTTTTAATATCCTCAAATACCATTAAATATTTTAATCTTAATGCTCCCAATCTCAAAAATCTTACAAGAAACATTAGTTTTTATTAAAAAAACACTGCCATCAATATCTTGGTAAGAAGAAAATCAATTCCTATTTGGACACATGTTATTAGAAGCATTCAAATCTAATGGCCATTCCTCATGATATTTTAAGGTATCATTAACATATAATGCTTCATCAATTGTGTTTTAACTTGCCTCAACCGGATTTGATTCCTTTTGGAGTCATCATTGTCTTCTTTCCTCTTCCAATAATCTTTCTTGAGATGCCCTGATTTATTGTAGCACCACCATTTTTCCTTTCCCTTTTTTCCTTTTGAGTTAGATCTAGAAGTACCTCTCAAATCTTCCCCTTTTTTTCTATGGATCGACCCCTAACCACCATTTCTTCTTGTGTGGAGGTTTCTATGTTAGATTTCCTCCTCACTTCGTAAGACAAAAAAACTCCCACAACATAATCAAATTCAAGGGTATTAGTTGTGCTAAAGCTAATGGAAGTGACTAAGTGATTCCAAGATTCAAGAAATGATCACAATAACATAATTTCCTTGTCTTCATCTTCAATTTTTATGCTCATATTAGCTAATTGGCATATAAGAGTATTGAAAATATTTAAATGATCAACAACTTTATACCTTTTTTCATTCACAAAATATACAAATTCCTCTTCAACAAAATTCAATTTGTCAATGATTTTGTCATGTAAAGGCTCTCCATTTTGATCCACAAGCTTATTGTTGTTTCCTCACCAATAATATGTAAGGAAGCTAAGGTAGCAGAACAACTTCCTACACTAACCTTGAGAGGAGAATAATATATAGATTTTATAGATCTTTAATAGTTACAAAAACTTAAACAAAAATAAATAAAATATCATGCATACCACAACATAATGAGTTACGTGGGGAAAACCCTTTCGAGAGAAAAACCCCACACTCAAAAAGCTTCCCAATATATTATTCACAAATCAAATATTACAATATACTTGCAGAGCAAGCTTCTCACAAAAGTATTACCACCAGAGATCAAGAGACAACATGATTGCTATCAGACTCTTAGAAAACACTTTAATCTACATACATCCCACCCACTTATAACAATATTTTTGAAACCTTCTATAATTAGATTTTTACAAGGTCATTTTTCATTTGACGTGTTAACAAAAAAACCTTGACATGTCAGTAGGAAAAAAATTGACATGTCAGAGAAAAAAAAATTGGGGTGATGCCTTGAACCCCATATCTTGTTACGAGTGTACAATATTTGCATGATTAGTTGCCACATACCAACATGCATCCTATCAATAATAAATTGTATATAGTTGCAAGGTTGAGACATGATTTTCCAACATAATATTAAAAAGTGTTGGATGTTGTGGTTGTCATTGATGTCAACACTATTAGCATTGATGATTCTGAAGGTCATATATGTTGAGGATATTGAGAAAATTAGAATAAATATGTTGTAGGAAGTCTGTGAAGTTGTGATGATTAGAATGGTGGAAATTTGTGTAAGTTGTTATTTAGAAGTCACACATTAAAGGGTTTGTTGTTGATCCTATCTAGTATGTTGTCTGGAAGTCTCAGTGGTGTGCATCAAGATTGGAGAAAGTTATGAGTTTCTGAGTTCCTACGATTATTATGTTACTATAGCAGGTGTTTCTAGAAGAAGAGAATTCAATTCTGGTAGATTGAGTTGTTGTGTATGCTGCTTTGATGATAAAGTGAAGTTTCTAGATCGTGCTATGTCATTGTGGTACATCCGCATTGATTGGTGTAATTGTGATTGAAGATTTTTCCTTTGTGTGTTCAAGTTTTCATGTTCTTGGCCGATGTGATGGTGGTAGCATGTTGCAGATCCTTATGGATTAATTTTTAAATGTTTGGCATGTTCAAGGATGTTGATTTAGGTCTTCATTATGTTATGACCAACTTAGGTTGGCGCACATTGAGATTTGTTCATGAATTGGGCTGATAGTTTGTAATTCATTTATTCTTTATTTATGGCCAACAGAGTTGTTAATGCAAATTCATGTAGCAGATATATAAGAGTGATTGTTTCTTCATTTTGAAGTGTGTGAGGTATGCTCGGTGAAGGTATGTGAAGTGTGTGCAAGATATGTATGAATAAATGTCAGATCATTTGATTTCAGAGCAGAGTATGAAGAAGATTGAGCGAAGTGTGAAGAAGTGTTTATGTGTCTAACCAGAATTGTCATTAGGATTTTGTAGAAGCTAATTTCTCAAATCAACCTCATCAGATGGATTTAATATAATTGTTTTATGTAAGGCAGTGAGCCTTCCCTTTGAGCAGTGAGATCTAGGCAGTGTGCTTGAATGCATGTGCATTCCTTATTCATTTTTCATTATACTTATAATAGGGTATAATCTTGTGGACTAACATCCACCATGGTTTTTCCCCTAACAGGGTTTCCACGTATAAAATCTTGGTGTTCATATGTTTCTGATATGTTGTTGATTCATTCTTTCTCTATTAATTATATATGAGATTAAAGGTTGATAAATATTAAATAAGTTTAAATTCTATAACAACTTATTCACACCCCCCCCTCTCACTTGTCTATCCTTGTTTTGCCAACAATTGGTATCATAGATGGTTCCTTTGAAGAAGTTTAATAGCTTGAGGTGATCTGAGATGGCATCATACAAGAAGGATAGTCCCAGATTCGATGGTAAAAATTACTCTTTGTGGAAGGTCAGAATGGAGTATCATTTGAAGTGCATTGGTGAACCTTTCTGGAAGATTACAAGGAAAAAATATAATATTACTCAGAATGGTCCCTCTACTCCTGATGAGATCAAATAAACTGAAACTAATGTCAACGCTATAGAAGCATTACTAAGTGCCTTAAAAAATTCAAAGATGACAAATGTGATAGGTCTGAAGACAACACATGAGATCTAGAAGAAATTAGAGACATTGTATGAAGGAGATGCACAAGTGAAGATTGCTAAGCTAACAAGTCTGAAAGGAAAGTGGGAGATCTTGAAGATGAGTGAAGATGAAAACATTGCTTCTTTCATGCATAAGGTAAATGAACTAGTGATGGGTATTAGATGTGCTAGTGGAATTATGGAAGAAGATGAGATTGTGGCTAAAGTGCTTAGATCAGTGCCTACTTCTTACAAAATGAAAGCTCATACTATTGAAGAGCTCAGGACAGTTAAAAATGTGACAAGAGACATGTTGATTGGTAAATTAGTTTCCTTTGAGTTGAGTGAATTTGGTGAGTCTACTCCTAAGACAAAATTTGTATTTAAAGCTACTGTATCCAGAAAAAGCCAATAGAGATATGATATGAGAGAAAGTTCCAGAAAAACATTCAAATATGAAGATGAGATGAAAAGGAATGAAGATGAAGAAAGAGATCTAGAAGAGCTGGAAGCATTGACTGTGAAAGGAGAAGCCAGAGGAAATGGTAAGTATAAAGGAAAGCTACCTATTAAATGTTTCTCTTGTAGTAAGATAGGTCATTTTGCATCAAGGTGTCCTAAAAGAGTTTCTAAGCACAAACCTAAAAATTCTAGATTTCAAAAGAAATTTTATTATGCTGAAGAAGGTGTTACTAATGATGAATATGATAAATAAAATAGAAATGAAGATGGATGGGTATTCATTTCTATCAAAGAAAATGGTATGGTGTCCACAAATCTACTATGATAACAATATTGAGAAAGCTCTTGTAGTCAAAATTGATGAAAATGATGAGTGGGTGATTGATAGAGGATGCTCACATCATATGACTGGTGAAAAAATAAATTTTCTAAGCTTGGAGAAGTATGATGGTGGTGTTGTAAGATTTGGAGATAACAATGTTGGTGTGATTTTTGGCAGAGGCACTATTTCTCTTGGTGGTAAATATAACACTGATGATGTCCTTTATGTTGAAGGATTGAAGCATAACCTATTGAGTTTTGGATAGATGGTAGACAAGGGATACAATCTTTAGTTCAAAGATGGAAAATGCAGGATACTGGGAAGCTCTGGAAATATAATTGCTTCAGGTACAAAGACAAGAGGTAACATTTTTCACTTAAATGTTGCTAGTGAAAGTTGTTTAATTGCTCAAGTTGATGTAAACTGGTTATGGCATATGAGGCTATGTCATGTGAATTTTGATAACACTGTCAAAGTAAGCTCCGATCAAGTAGTCATAGATCTACCTAAGTTAGTGAAGCCTACTAACACTATATGCAAGGAATGTTAGATGGGAAAGCATACAAGAATTTCTTTTCAGAGCAAACAACATCATTCTAATGGTGTACTGGAGCTGGTACATACTGATCTATGTGGTCCATCCTGAATTAGAATTCTATAAGGAGAAAGGTACTTTATGTTGCTTATTGATGATTACTCTGGGATGATATGGGTTACTTTCTTGAGAGAAAAACATGAAGCACTAAAAAATTTCAAATGCTTCATGGCTATGGCAGAAAATGAGATAGGTTTGAAGATCAAATGCTTAAGATCAGATAGAGGTGGTGAATTCACTTCTCAATATTTCAACTCATTCTATGAAGAACATGGAATCAAAAGACAATTATTTGCTCCCTGGACCCCTCAACAGAACAGAGTTGTTGAGAGAAAGAACAAAACAATTCTAGATGCTGCTAGAACTATGATGTTGGAAGGTAATGTTCCTCATATCTACTGGAGAGAATCCGTAACCACTACTATATACACTATCAACTAGGTGAATGTTAATGGTAATTTTGGTAAGACTCCTTTTGAGTTGTGGTTTGGTTATAAGCTTACTATTAAATATTTCAAAATATTTGGAAGTAGATGTTATATCAAGAGAGATGAAGATATTGACAAGTTTGATGCTAGAAGTGATGAAGGATATTTCTAGGTTACTCTACTAAGAGCAAAGCTTACCGGTACTACAATAGAAGATTGAAGAAAGTGGTTGAAAGTGCAAATTTCAGAGTTGATGAAGACACTATTAGATCATCCAGATACTATGGATATGACCCAGATGATCAACATTATAGTACAAATAATGGAAAGAATGCATAGACACAGAATCAACTTCTAATTGTTCTGGTGAATCAAGAGAATCATGAAGGAGAAGCTAGTGGAAGTGCAGAAGAGAGAACAAAAGAACCATAAGTCAGAGAGAATCCCAAAGTCCCTAGGTATGTAAATCTAAATCATTTTGAAAGTCAAATTATAGGAGATAAGAACAAAGGTGTGCAAACCAGAAGGAGAATTGCAGAAGAGTATTGCTTGATTTCCAAAACTGAGCCTAACAATGTCAATGAAGCATATAAAGATGAATATTGGATGGAAGCAATGAAACAAGAACTGTTGTAGATAGAGAAAAATGATACATGGATTCTTGTTCCCAGACCTCAGGATAAAAATGTGAATGGAACCAAATGGGTCTTTCATAATAAGTTGAATGAACAAGGTGAAGTGGTCAGAAATAAAGAAAGACTGGTATGTAAAGCATACTCACAGATGGAAGGTATTGATTTTGAATAAACTTTTTCCCCATGTTGCTAGAATTGAAGCTGTAAGGTTATTTCTTGCTGTACACATCTAAAAATGGTCGCGGTTAATCAAACCTGTTAATTAATTAACTATGAATTATTTAATTAATATTCTAAAGTCATATACATATAAATAAATTTAATTATTTATTTATATTTTTCAATTTTCTAATTCTTCTAGTTTAATTAAATAAATAAGTTTATTTAATTATTGTTATTTTCTTCTTAATTAAATTAAATAAATTTCATAATTTATTTATTTGATTATCATTTTATTTCTAAAGTTTGAAGATTTAAATTCAAACAAAGGAATATTCATCCTTCATTTCACATTTAAATATTTTATATTTAATATCTTTTTCACCCCACTTAATTAAATATCATAAAATATTTAATTACTCATCTGTTTCACTTCTTACACATAATTAAATATTAATTATTTAATTGTGGAAGCTTCTAAATTCATTGTCACATGTAATTAAATAAATTTATTTATTTAATTAGCAATTATCCTCAACTTTCAACCAATTTTCATAAATGAAAAGACAAATGGCAATTTCTTTCCATTTTTGAATGAGGATGGTTTTGTGGATTGAAAACATTCTTCCACTTTCCTCTCAACCTTCCACCTTTCTCTCAACTTCTTAATCTCTCACCGTTCATCTTAATAGGTTTGAATTTCAATCGTTGATCTCCGCCAACTAGATTCTTGCCTTCGAAAATCTATAAATACAGCCTTCTTGCAAGTAGATTTGATCCTAGATTTCATACGTAGTTACTATAGTTGCATTTGAATCAGCATAATCAGAATTTTAGCAATATTATAGCATCTTAGCATTTCAAGTTCAATTTCATAGTTTAAAATCATATAGCAAGACACATGCATTTTCAATCAATCTCATCCTCCTAAGTTGTCATTTCAACAAGTTGTTGCTTACACAACTGAGAGCCAATAACTTTAATCAAATCCTTGGAGATAGAGGACAATGGGAAAAATTTGAAGAAGCTACTGTCATTTAGAGTTTGCATTTGTATTTTATAAATTAGTTTCTTTTAATCTAATGTCTCACTAGTGTGTTAGTTTATCATTTTAATTAGATCACATATTCTAACAACACACTTGCTTATGCTACTTTCAAGAATTACAAAGTCTATTCAATGGATGTGAAGTCAACATTTTTGAATGGTGAATTAGAAGAAGAAGTTTATGTTGAGCAACCAAATCGACTTCAATTGACTGATGAAAAAGACATGGTTTTTCGGTTGAAGAAATAACTATATGGACTCAAACAAGCCCCTAGATCTTGGTATGCTAGATTGGATAAATACTTGTTGAAGCTTGGATTCAATAAAGGTACTGTTGACAACAATTTGTATTTCAAGATGGATCAGGATAAAGAGTTGATTATTGAAGTCTTTGTTGATGACATTATTTTTGAAGGCGATGATGACTTATGCATGAAGTTTGTTGATGAAATGAAAAGTGAATTTGAGATGTCAATGATTGGAGATCTAAAATTCTTTTTAGGATTATAAAATATTTAGTTAGATGATGGAATCTTCATATCTCAGTCCAAATATGTAAGAGATTTACTGATTTTTTTGGCATGGAAGACTCAAAACTAGTTGGTACATCCATGGTAACCGAATTCAAGTTAACACAAAATGATGATTCTCTTAAAGCTAATCAAACAAGGTACAGGTCAATGATTGGTGGATTTCTCTATTTCACTCAGAACAAACTAGACATTATGAATGATGTATGCATGGTTGCTAGATATCAAGCTGATTCGATGGAATCACATGTGACTGCAATAAAGAGAATTTTTAGATACTTGAAAGGAATAGTTAATTTTGGTCTTTGGTATCCTAAGGATGATGATTGTAACACCCATATATTTTTCTCTTATGTTAGATTATGATGCCTTATTATTTTATCATTCTTATAGAGTGACACGAACTATGTGTGTGATGAGATGTACTTTCCTTGATGTTATACTTGACATGCTTTGATTAAGGATAATGTTGGTTTATTATGTCATGATTAGTGCTCATGAGTTTTATCAATGATGAAAGTGTCAGTTTGGTGATACTGTATTGGTGAAGGGGACAGGATTGCATCACTCGCTTGCGAGTGCCCTACGATTTCGTGATTTCATCTTCATGGTGTGTTTTATATGATATATATGCATGTGGATATGCTCTTTGTTCATAGGTTGATAGGTACAGGACATAGACTCCACGTGGTTCCACAGGTTTGAGTATGCACAATTTCCAATGACATTCGATTGGGAGATAGTAGCTAGGTTTTTCGTGCCAAGTCATCACCCTGGTCATAGTATGTTGTTGGTTTTAGTTGGGTTAAGTTGCTTTAATATGGTTTGATTTGCCTCAATTTTATTTAAATTGCAAGCTAGAAAAGGTAAATATTTGCTTTTGTAATTAAGTTGTTGAGTAAATTTATCTGGTTATATGTTAGAAATGTGATTTAATTTATTAATTAATTTAATTTAATTATTAAATAATTTAATCTTGTATTATATTTATTTTATGGATTAATTAAATTAATTGTGTTGAATTGAATTAGATTAATCTTTTTGAAATTAAAAGATATTGTGTTTTGAAATTGGAAAATTGGAAAAATGTTTTAATTTGCATTTGTTTCATACTTTGGAAAATTAAATGCAAAAAGGGATTAGGATATTTTAATTAATATATTAATTAAAAAATATTTATTATTTTATTAATTTTGAGATATTTATTATTTTATTATTATGGGATATTTTCATTCTTTTATCATATAATTTGGATTTTTCATGGAATTTTTGGGGAGAGGATGAAAATTTGAAAAAGAGGGAGGAATGAAGAACAAGATTTTGGTTTTATGGGCTTGGATTGGAATGGTGTTGAAGCCTGTGGTCTTGTTGGGAAGGAGTTTGGATCTGAGGAGAAGGCTTTGCACCATTTTTGCCAACCTCTCAAGCTTTTGGAATAAGGTTTTCTATTGATTAATTTAGTTTTAATTTGAAAAGATTCATGTATTTGGTTGTGTTGCTTGTAAAACCATTGGTTGAAAACTCAAAATTATTTATGTTGAAAAATAAACCCATGCTCAAACTTGCTCAAACTGTGAAAACCTTTGTTTGGAAATGTTGTTCTTCCAAGAAAAATTGCATAATGACTATATATGATCATTTGGAGATATTATTTTCTCAACTGATTAAATAAAATTATTTAATTTGTGTATATATATATACCTACATATATATATTCATTTTTATTTTGGTTTTTATTTTGAAATGTAAAATTAAAAAAAACCCTATTAAGAATCTAGATTTTGAAATTTGCAGATGTTTTTTCATCCAAAAATTTTTAAAAAATAAAAAATTAGAGGGTTTGTGGGGAGGTCGCTGGGGGCTCACCCCACTGTGCCTCCCATGGGAGGCGTTGTGGGGGAACCGTGCCCAGTGCGACGCCCACACTGGTCATGCCCTGCACCTTTTGGGAAGGCTGTGTGAATACACAACCGCCCCATGTAAATGGGGTCGGCTGTGTATTCACACAGTCGACCCTATTTTCCGTAGCGTGCTCCCAACTATTCCGCGGCCTGCGCCCATATGTATCCACACATTGACTTTTGCCATTTTGTTTTTTTGATAAAAAAAATATATAAAATATATTCTTAATATTTAATATTATATTTATATAATATTAAAATATTAATATATATAAATGATAAAATATATATTTAATATTTTATTTATTATATTTATATAATATTAAAATATTAAGATATATAAATGATAAAATATATATTTATATATATAAATTGAGGTTGCATATGTGTGTGTATATATATAGTTGTGTGTATGGGCTTAATATATATATAGTGATTTAAATGATGGAAGGATTTAAATGTAATTGAGCAATTTAAAATATTGAGTATATAGTCAAATTATGGATTTTATTTTAGAATATTATATTTGAAAAGATAAATATTGGATTTGAAGGTATTATGTTTTAATAATGAGATTAATTGACTTTAAAATGATTTATTTTGCAAAGGAGAAATAGTTATTTTAAAATGACATGTTTTGAATTGATGAAGTAAATGTTTATTTTATTATTATTTAAAAGCAATTAGGAAATTAAATATTTGGTTCTAATTTCTCCTCTTATCTAAAAAAGATGTATTTTTAAAGCAGTGTTATTAATGCAATAAATTACTGAATGTTAATAAGGAAATGGATTTAGTAAATCTGAAGTAGATTTAATTCTTGTCTTCTGGCTCATCTTGATTGTGAACTGTTTCCATTCTCGTTTAGGGAAACTGTGTTGTAGAGATCAATAAGTCTTCCAGTTGGGGTTTTAATTATGTGGGTTGTCTTATCATGTTGTCAACCTGTTGTGAATCCCTTGGGTAGTGCATGGTGTGTTGTTAGTAAATTACCCGGTTTCCACGAACGGGGATGTTTTGTGCCTCCTATGGAAGGAGTGGATTATGTGATTTGTTGCCTCTAGTGTTTGGAGTGAGTTTCATTATATGTTTCCTCCTAGAGTCAGAGTGGATGTATATCTATTTTGTATGCCCTTGGGTTCCCTCGATTTTGGTTTGTATGTGTGTTGTCAAGTAGAAGAGTGGCTTCCATTAGGGGCCAGAGCCGTAAAAGGTAAGACTGGGTAACCTTCGAAGGTAGTTTAATTGAGTGATAACTAAGTAATGTAATCCATGCCAGTAATGTAATGGTGTACTTGTGGTTGTATGGTTCATGTGTTTGGTTGTATCAGTATGAGTTAGCCTATGTCTAGAGGTAGAGTGTCTTTTCTAAGAATCCTTATTACTATCTCCTAGCATGGGGGGTGGGCCTTCAGGTACCACTTGGTTGGGTGGCATGCACCTTACTCTAGGTTTTCTTCTTGTTTGTGTTGACAAGATTTCCTGTTGGAGAGCTCGTGGGATCTCGTTACTTTTTATACTTTATTCATTTCAATTGATCTTGTAATTTATTACCCCTCTTGGTAATCAAGGTGGAGGTTGTAATTTATAACCATGCTTATTGGATTTACCTCATTCGGGGAATGAGTGATGTAATCTTATTGTTAAATTATGGTTATTTGTAGTCTATGGTACCTCTTATTATTTGACGTAATTTATCTTGTATGGAATGTATGTGTTCTTAATTTCTTAAGTAGATAATTTCATGGATTCATTTATGTTGTTTGTGGGTTAATAAGTGATCTCAGTCTCGTAGCCTTAGAGGTTGTTTGCAATGGGTAGAGAACTTGCATATTAATTGTACTTAAAAAAAATAAAAAATAGTACGTTTGAGTAGTTAATTGCAACTTCCTCTAGGGTTGCGTGGTGGGGCATTACAATGATCTTACTTTGAATGCCTTTACAAATGAAGATTGGTAAGGAGATGTGGATGACAGGAAAAGTACAAGTGGTGGTTCATTCTTCTTGGGGAAGAAGTTGGTGTCTTGGCTAAGTAAAAAGTTGAATTCCATTTCCTTATCTGTGATTCCTATGATGACCTATTTGACAACTAAGAGTGAGTATGTTTAAATTGCTTATGTTGTTAAATACTTGTGGAAATCTCAAGAACATATACTCTTTGTTTAGATTTTATGATTAACAAAACAACTGTCTGTTACTGTATGCTGTGTTTTTCACATTTAAATCAGATTAAGATCATTTGAAAATATCAAACTGTCAAAACATGTCTATCTCAAAATAATAATTGGTAAGTTTAGTGCATCCCTGGTCTGTTTCAACACATTTGTGCTCTGTTTCAATGCATATGTGCTATGTTTCAGCGCATCTATGCTCTATTTCAGTGCATTTGTGCTCTATTTCAGTGCATTTGTGCTTTGTTTTAGCGCATCTATGTTCCAAGCCTAGGTAATTTTCTGACATTCAAAAATCAGTCATCTCAGTCTAGTCTTTTTCTATGCTCAGGGTTTGGAAGTCAGCAACTTTTGCCAAAAAGTCCCTAGAGAGATAGATTAGAAAGCCAAAAAAATCTCTCAATTATAAGAAGTTATTGAAAAAGAGGAAATTTTTATACGAAAGTCAAAAGGTCTTGCTTGAACATAGGACCTTTATTCATGGATATCATGACTTTGTTAGAGGTTTCACTGACGATTATGTTGTAGAAAGTTTATACTCGTGAGCTTTCTTTCAAAGAAGAGCCCTTTCTCAAAGGAATAATCAAAGTCAACTATTCATTCCTCTTACATTCCCCAACCTGCAATTGTATAATCTACTCATCCTAATCAATTTCTTCAATAGAGAACTCAAGCACATTAGGCATTTATCAAATCCTTCTTTTTACAAAGCTACGCTCAAACTTCACAAAGTGCAAAATCATCTTGATTTTTGATCTTTGGTTTAATTCCCGCAAATAGGATTATAATCCTTTCAATCAGGGAATCATGAGCTAAAGATTAGAAATCTCTTAAGTCATAGAATCTCCATTCTATCCTGACTTTAATATCCATAAAAAATACACTTTCATTATTTTGATCAAAGTTAGTAGAAATTTGGAAAAATCTTATGCCTGTTGTCACAAGATCTCGAAAGCACATAGAAAGGGATGAAAGAGAAAGTACAATAAGAAAAATGGGTGATAATAGTGATAGGGAAGAGAATCCCTTTCATAATTCAAATACTGAAGAGATAATAGATGAAAAGCTCCAAGAAGCAGAGCAGGATCCCCAATTCCATACTCTTATGGAAAGGATTTTAGAACGAAACAAGGAAAGATATTTCCTTTCATTAGCTAATCAAGGAGCTAAGTTACTTTCCAATTTTGACACAGAAGGGATTAAAGAAAATCTTGAAGCCCCTCTTAATGATTTTAATGCTCTCACTCAACAGTTAAAACCATTACAAGGGAAAATAAAGGAAATTCAAGGGGGTACAACAAAGAAGTAAGTTTTGGATGATATATGTCCTTATCCATTTGACATGAGTCTTCAAATGATTCCTTTTCCAAAACATTGCGAAATCCCTAAATTTGATAGATATAATGGGAAAACCGACCCCATTGAACATGTAAAGGATTTCTAGAATATGAGCTTAGAATTCGCTCATGAAGATACCTACTTAATGTGATTGTTTCCTTGAAGTTTGGGTGGACAATCCATGGAGTGGCTTTCAAAGATCACTCCCCCCATCAAAAAATTTTAGGAGTTAATAAATAAATTTATATTGCAATACTCCTACAACATCCAACACTAGATAACCATGCTTGATCTTTGTAAAGTGAAGCAAAAGGTAGGGGAATCTTTCACCACTTTTTTACAAAGGTGGAGAAGGGTGTTTGCTAGATACTCCCATCCTATTCTTGAAATAGAAAAGATGGAGATCTTTATCGATAGTCTGAATCAAGAGATGAGTTACAAACTAAACCTTCACTGTCCTCAATCATTTGAAAAATTTATTGAAAACACAATTACTATTGAAGGTGCCTTGGTCAAGCGTGGAGTTCTGAAAATCAATAAAGAGGGTTCAAATTCATACAACAATAATAACAACAATAGTAACAACGTGAATATGAAGCTTACCGTCCTTAATGTATCAGGTGTCCAACATAGCAATAATGCTGGAAATTCTAGTACCCAAGGTAATGTTTCCAATCAAAGCAATGTGACCAATAATCTTGGAAATAATTTTGGCAATAATCAAAATTCAAATGTGCCCAGATCTTCATATTTTTTGAATCGACAGAGTTTTACTCCCTTGGGCCAATCTTTGGAATCCATTCTTAAAGAACTATTGAATCAAAACGCTATTACATTACCACCATAAAGAGATTATGAGCCTCGAGCTAAACCACCATCATGGAATGACTCACACTTTTGTGATTATCATAGGTGTAAAGGTCATAAGACAAATAATTGCCAAGGGTTAAAGAATATTGTTCAGGATTTGATTGATAACCGTACCATTACAGTTGAAGGAAATAATGGCAATGATGACCATCAGGCATTCAAGGATCCTCTCCCCAATTATCAAAAAGGGGAATCCTTGGGTGACAAGGGCAAGAATGTTAATTATGTCCATGACACCATTATCAATCATATTTACACGGATGATCAGCAAATCAATGCTATCAGAATCAAAGGTAAGCAAGAATGTCGAGAGGTCAATGCTACGATAAGGGGACAAGCCAAAATCATTGTAAAAGGAATTTCATCTAAAGCGGTAGTTCCCCCTCCAAGTCAATACAATTTGGTTGATCAACTATGAAAAACATCAGCCCAAATTTCTATCTTGGAGCTCTTAAAATTATCACCTGCACATAAGGACATTCTAGAAAAAGAACTTGTTGATACAACTATCTCTCTTGATTTGGATATCAATAAATTTCAATCCATGGTGGGACACTTGTCCTCATCCACATGTTTATCCTTTACTGAGAAGGATGACTCATCCATGACCCATCCACATAATTCATCACTCTACCTAGAGGTTATGGTTCACAAAGCCCGAATCAGACGTGTCCTAATAGATGGGGGAACCAAATTAAACATTTGTACTTTGAAATTGGTCCTCACTTTGGGATATTTTGAAGAATCTATAGATCCACGAAGGAAAATTATAATCAAGGCATACGATGATGAGGAAAGAGCTTCTAAAGGCCTCATCATGTTACCAATCAGAGTGGGACCTGTTGTGAAGAATACCTTTTGTCAGGTTCTAGATCAAGATATATCCTATAACATACTCTTGGGTCGTCCATGGATCCATGATATCCAAGCTATTCCATCTACTTATCATCAATGTTTGAAGTTTCCATATGATGGACAAGAAGTAACAATACCTGCTGATCATATTAGCAGTCAAACTTGCTCTAACCTAAGGGCAACTCAGGACACACTCATCCCACATAATAGAGAGGATTTGGCCATTTCTACCTCCAAATACAATGAACAAGCAAGAGAAATGATAAGTAATTTTGGCACCAAGCTAAAATTAAAAGATAATGGGGTGGGGGAATATTCTTTATCTCTCTCTAATCTACCCATATCTCCAAGATCCCATGGCCAACCATCAACATCTATACAACAGGCTACATCAACTTTAGCTTTAGCTTCAGTTCCCATCACCAAGTTTAATGGAGTATTTTTCAAAGAAAATGAAATGGAAGATAGGGCTATCCTTGATTGGCTCAATAAAGATGAAGAAGAATCCATACAAAATGTCAAGTTACCCATAGAGCAATATGGAAAATGTTATGTGATCATGCAGTAAATGGGTTATGAAGGAAATGGCCCTATAGGTAAAAGAAAAGAGGGTATTGTTGAACCTATCCAATTGAAAACAATGCACCCAAAGGATAAAAATGGGTTGGGATATGGTGAGGATACAAAGGAAGAAGTGGTACAAATAATTTCTAATGAGGAGTTAGCTGAAAGAATTCTACGAATTCAAGAAAATAATTCTGACACTGACTCCAATGAATATGAATGGGACGACGTCTCTGATGATACATTCTTGATGGATAAAAGGGTGGATTTCATACAAAAATTGACACCCACATTATTACAAGGGGAAAGCTCAAGGCCTCTGTTTGATTATGTTCTACAAAATGATCATGACTCAAGTGAGACCGATTCGATTCAGAGTGAGACAGATCATCTACAGGGGGATACCATCCTAGATCTCTCCCATAACGAAGTTAATAATAGCATCATGAATCTAATGTCTAGTGACCTTACTAATCCTAATGATCCATTTCCTTTGGTCCATCTTGAACTCATTGATTGGGAAAAAATCGCACCCATTGATATCTCAACTTTTCCAAATGACGAAACCATCAAAAACTTTCTTTGTTCATCCCAACTGGAAACAAGTTCCACTGGGGAATCACAAGGTCAGATTTTTTGATAGGAAAGTGCCAAGTTTCTTAGCTATGAAATAAATAACATAAAAGAAAGATCTAATGGTGAAAACCTAACAAAGGAAGTATTAGATCAAGAAAAGAGAAAAATAAAAGGCTAATCCAATAGTGAAAACCTTTCACAGGCACTAGAGGATGGGAAACTTGACACTCTCCTAGAACATTACTAGGAAAGGTCTGCTATTCTAATAGAACCAACAAAGGCACTCAATATAGGTACTATGGAATGGCCCAAAGTATTGCAACTTGCTGCATCTCTAACAAAAGAGGAAATACCATGATTCACGTAATTTCTCAAGAACAATCAAATCAGTTTTGCATGGTCCTATGCGGATATGCCTGGATTGGATCTAGATCTCATCATGCATCATCTATCTATCATTCCAAGGGAAAAACCTGTGAAGCAAAAAATCAGAAAAATGCATCCACATGTTGCATTATTGGTTAAGGAAGAATTAAATAAAATTTTAGATGTTGGATTCATTCGGTCTATTGACTATGCAAAATGGATCTCCAATATCGTACCTGTTTCAAAGCTAGATGAAAGAATCAGAATTTGTACAGATTTTAGAGATTTGAACAAGGCATGTCCTAAGGATGATTTCCCTTTGCCAAACATAGATATGATTGTTGATTTGATTGCTAGACATGCGATGTACTCATTAATGGATGGATTTTCAGGATACAACCAAATAAAGATTGCACTAGAGGATCAGGATAAAACAACGTTCACATGCCCTTGGGGTACCTATTGCTAGAACATAATGCCATTTAGGTTGAAGAATGCAGGAGCTACATACCAACGTGCAATGACAACAATTTTTCATGATATTATGCATACATTCATGGAGGATTACGTTGATGATCTCCTCGCTAAATCTAACACCAGGGAAGGACACATTGCTATCTTATCTAAAATTAACAAAATAATGGAACAATTGAAAGTGAGACTTAATCCAAAGAAATGTGTCTTTGGAGTGAAATCTAGAAAGCTGCTAGGTTATATTGTATCAGAAAAAGGAGTTAAGGTGGATCCATATAAGGTACAAGAAATTCTTGATATTCCACCACCAAGGAACATTAGTCAACTACACTCTTTACAGGGATGGTTACAATCCATCAGAAGATTTATTGCCCAATTGGCAGATAAAATTTTACCATTTACTCATCTCTTACACAAGAATGTTCCATTTAAATGGGAAGACAAATACGAAGCAGCGTTTGATCAGATAAAGCAATACCTCATGAATCCACCAGTGTTGATTCCACCAGTGCAAGTTGCACCACTCAAATTATATATTTCTGCCACGAAAGTGTCCCTAGGAGCATTATTGGCACATGAAGACAACTTAGGAAAGGAGAGAGAAATCTATTACATCGGTCGAACTTTGACAAGTCATGAGCTAAATTACACCTTCATTGAAAAACCTTGCTTAGCGGTAGTGTTCACTTCTCAAAAGTTATGACACTATATGCTAGCACATACAATAAAGCTTGTGGCTAAGATCGATCCACTCAAATATCTTCTAAGTAAGGAAACTTTAAATGGCAGGTTGGCTAAATGAGTCATGATCCTGAGTGAATTTGACATTCATTATGTGGATCGAAAAGCTATAAAGGGACAGGTAATTATAGATCAGTTAGTAGAAGCACCAATGCCAGTAGAACACCCAATACACATTAATTGTCTTGATGCTGATGTATTCACAACAACTATTAAGCAGTCATGAGTGCTTTACTTTGATGGTTCCTACACTCAACATGGTTCAGGAGCAGGGATTCTTTTCATTACTCCTCAAGGACATACAATTCTAAAATCTTATCGACTAATGTTCCCTTGCACAAATAACATAGTTGAGTATGAGGCATTATTAATTGGCATGAGAATTGCAGTGGATTGGAAAATCACAACACTTCAAGTTTTTGATGATTCACAACTTGTTATAAATCAAATCAATGATGAATATCACACTAAAGATGAAAATTTGATACCTTACAAAAGGATGGTGGACAATTCAAGAAATAATTTGTTGATATCAAGTTCATACAAATTCCACATATTGATAATAAAGCAACAGATGCTATGGCTACAATCACATCTCTACTCCAATTGTCAGAGAATCAAGCACGATACGATTTCCTGGTGGAACAATTGTTTTCTCCCACCTATGACAATCCATAAACTCAAATAATTTGTCACTTAACCAGTTCTAATTCTCCCTTGTATGGCCAAATTTATACTTACTTGAAGGATACTATTTTACCTTTAGATTTGTCTATAAATCATAAAAGGAATTTCATCCATCAATCCTCCCGTTACACCTTAATTTTTGACATCTTATATCGGTGTGGTCTGGATGGTACCCTCCTTGGATATCTCGAACGCGATGAATCGGAAAAGGTTTTACAAGAAATACATGGTGGAATTTGTGGGACACACTCAAGTGGACCAACCTTAGCAAAGAAACTTGTTAGATTGGGTTACTACTAGCTGACAATGGAGAAGGAATCATTCATCTTTGTGAAGAAATCTCCAAAATGTCAGATTCATGGGAATCTCATTCATGCTCCTGCTCAGGAATTACAACCCTTCACCACATCATGGCCTTTCGCTCAGTGGGGATTGGACCTGGTTGGCAAGATACACCCGTCATCTTCAAATGGACACAAATTCATCATCACATCCACTGAGTATTTTACTAAGTGGATTGAGGTTGTTCCCCTAACAACTGTAACTAGTAACAAAATATCTTCATTCATTTTAAACTATATCATCTATTGATATGGTATTCCCAACTCCATTATCACAGACAATGGAAGACCTTTTAAAAATTAGGATGTTGATGAAGTATGTGAAATATTTTGCATTCAACACAGGTTCTCTACACCTTACTATCCACAAGGGAATGGTCAAGCTGAAGCTTCAAACAAATTTTTTTTGAAGATTTTGAAGAAAACAGTGAATGAGGCGGGTTGCGATTAGCATGTCCAATTGAATCCAGCATTGTGGGCATACAGAACAAGTATTCACACACCAACAAGTGCTACCCCATATGCTTTGGTCTATGGAGCCGAAGCTATTCTACCACTAGAAGTTGAGTTTCCTTCACTTCGAGTATCACTAAAGGGTTGATCAATGATGAAGACTACAAAGTATCAAGATTGCAAGAGCTGGAATTGCTTGATGAACGACATCAAACTGCAGTCAATCATTTAAAGGGATATCAATAAGTTATGTCCCGCAGCTGCAATCACAGAGTCAAACAATGAACTTTTCAAGTGGGTGACTTGGTTCTCAAAGAAAACCCTCGTAATCAACAGGATTGGGAAACGAAAGGAAAGTTCGAACCTAATTGGTTGGTCTTGTTCGTTATCATTGTTGCATGTGGATCGAGAGCATATTAGTTGCCAACATCAGAAGGGGACCTGTTTGAAGATCCGACCAACAACATTCATCTGAAGAAGTTTTATTAAAAATATCAAAAACAATATAAAAAGTCCTAAAAAAAATAAAAATAAATCAAATAGAGAACAAAAAATCATTGCCTTGATGAAAACCTGGCAAACAGGTGTCTTTTTAACAACAAAAAAAATCATAAAATCAAGAAAAACTGCAATAAAAACAAATGGTGAAAACCTAGCAAATAGGCATTGTTTGTGATTTTATTTGGCTCTCTCATCTATTAGGTTACATTCTGCATATCCACCTTTTAGCGGCATCACATACATCTCTCTTCATCACATTCACATCATATGACAAAAATTTCATCATGGCTTGATGATTAGGGTTATCCTTAGCAGTAGTTGTGTCTCGTAGGATTCAGGGTACAAGGTCACTAAGGGGGCAATTCGCTTCTTGGAGCTTTCTAGTAGTAAGCTGGCAACATGTGTCAGGAATCAGAATATCAGGAAACAACAAACTTGTCTAATTAAAATGAGTCCACACGACTGTTTGACAGATAATTGAAACAAATTAGATGATCTTAATTTGAATAAAATGAATGACAAACTTAAAGCATAAGTTGAATTGTTGTTTTGACATTTGATGACGTCATATCTTTAGAGTGGTTCAATGATGTACTGAACTAGAATCACAAGGAAGGAGTGTGGTTTTTCTTTGCTTGCTGTCTGTAAGCTAATCATTAGTATTGTGTAAATTAGTCATGGGCATGCTCTACAATGTATCATTGATGACATTTAAGAATTTGCATAATAAAATGGTTAACTTTTGCCTATTTATGCAAACAATACTCAGGTCATCTTGGTTCAATTATACCTCGATGCTTGTATTAACTTGCGACATCAAACATCATGAAAGTAGTACTCAGGTCATCATTTGTGCTAACATACCCTTTGATGCTTGTACTAACTTTGAACATATCAAAAGGCTCAATGATGAAAATCAAGTGCGACATGGAATGACAAACAAGAGAATGGTTCATTACTACATTCTAGGACAGCATAATTCATTTAGATTTGCATTTTGGAGGCTGTTTAAGTAGATTTTTGAAGGTTGGAAAAATTTTCATATATATTTTCAAACAAAAATTGATTACATTTAGACATTTGCGGCATCTCATTGCATTGTCATTCATTACATATCATTTCATAATGATTATTCATTTAAGATATCATTATCATTACATTTGCATTATTTTTCCATTATTTTTTTACATCATATCATTTCATTATCACTATTATCATTATCATTATTCGATCTCATTTAGTTTATCATGATCATTATCCATATGTAAATATTATATCATTCTCATCATATTATGCATTGATTATTCATATTTCATAACATTTGCATTTTGCATCCATTTCACATCATCTTACATAAATCTACATTGATATAAATATTGCATCCATTTTTATATCATCATTTAGGTTATTAGTTTCAATTGCATCGTATCATTAGGTATTATTACATTATTATATTCCATTATGTATCATTTTGTTATCATTCATTCATCATTATCATTATCATCATTATTCACCAATTCATATCATTATTATTGTCATTATAGTCATTATTCATTTGGTTCATATATCCCATTTTCATATCATGTGCATATCATTCATTAAATATTCAACTCATTTATATCTCATCACATTATCCCATTCAAATCATAACTTTTCATTTAGGTCTCATTCATATTAGTTTACATCATGTCATTTTTAGGAAATATCATTTCATTGAAATCATACATCATTACATCTTACATACATCATAAAAGAAAATCATTTAGATTGCATTATATATATCATCATATTAGAAATCATTTCATCATAACTCATATTAAATCATATCATCATTGCATCATCATACATAAAATAAAAGCATCATCATTTACATTAAATCATCATTTGCATCATAAACATCATAACATATAGAAATAAACATGCATCTATAATCATTTATCATAAACCATCCATAACACATGCATAATCAAATCACCACTGCATATCATAAATATCATTAAAACGAATTTCCAAAGGTACAAGGATATCAAATGTTTCAACAAGATATATCAAATACAATGAATGTGTCAAGACACTCATCACTAATGGGCATCTGGCCATGGCACATGGCTGCTATTATCTTAGAGGTGGTAGGTCTCACTGGATCTCTACTCCCTGAAGCTCTGATCTCTCATTTGATTGGCTAACCCACACTCTTGGTAGCACTCTTGGTATGGCTGTGTGAATGGGTCTGAGACCGAGTACCTAAATGTGTGAAGGAAATCCTCCTCTCGGGTGGCACTGCCTCAAAGTATCTCATCCTATAATACTCGACCTCCCAAGCAGTCAACAATCCCTCTGCTACAACCTCTCCAATAGAGGTGCTCTTGACTTATCTAAGGAGTCTCTCAACTACCCCCTCAGCCTGTATGCATCTCTCCCGAAAAATATCTCGCTCTGCCATAAGCTGAGTTATCTATGGGTCAGGAGGTGGTGGTTGTGCAACCTGTTCCTGTAATTGGCTGATCGTCACCTATGCCTGTGCTAACTGACTCTGAAGAGTCTGAATCTTTGCCTACAAGGCATCCATCTGTCCCTATGTAGGAGCCCTGATAGTGATCTGTGGAGCCGAAGTACTTTGTTGATCCACCACTCATCTGCGGCCTCGTACTGAAAGGTACATCGAAGAAAAACCTCTAACCTCCACTCCCACCACCTCTGTCCTCCCCGTCATCACCACTATCCTCTAACCCATCTGAATCCTCCTCCTCCATCTCCTCATCCTCCTCCTCCTCCTCATCAACATCCATAGCTACCCCACCTATATCCTCGACCTACCCTGCCTGTGCCCCTGCCTCTTCTGGTACTTGTGCCTGACCCTGTGGCTTCCCTACTGCTGCCTGTTCCTATGACTGCCGTCATGCCTGATGTATCACTGGTCCTCCCAATAATGGGGCAGGATCCTTTGGACTAGTAAATCTTAGAAAGGGATGTGTAAAAGTGTGTTTCGTACTCATCTATCATCCCTACATCTATAACCTCTGGATGTATAGAACAATGATATGGCTACAGGTCTAGGTACTCTTCTATGGCAGCCTCGATCATCACAAATGGACCCCACTCTAGCACATCCTCTTGGCACCTGACATAGTGTGCCACACCCTATGGCATCATCCGTACTAATCCATCTTGTCGTTAGACCCTCATCCCCAAGAACCACTCGATGATAAATGGGGTACGCCCAATCAAGTACCTTGATCTCGTCCAGTAAGGAAGCTCTATATCATCCACCTCCCAGGGATCACAATCTAGATACGGTCTCCAGATGACTGTATCCAAGTCATCTAGCACATGCCACCAGTACTCTAACTTCCTAGCATCAGTTGGAAAAGGGGACCTGTGAAGGCGTAAACATATGGAAAACCAAGTGGGCGATCTCTCTAAACAATGGGGCGGGTAATGGAAAAATGCTCCCATACAAATATCTGTAATAGAGTAACTCCACAGGAGAGACTTTTCCCATCTAAGTACACGACCTAATGAAGATCATGATATAGATGGGAAAGCATGCATGATCCCCATGCATATCTAGTCTGATGGAGAAGTATGTCCTCCAAAATCCTACCCCAACCAACTAATAGTCCCTTTGACTTGGGATTAGGACAAAGGAAACCATTGATGAATCCTGCTAACACCAAAGGCAATGGGGTATATCTCTCCACCATATCCTTCTAGGAAATCCCATACCCACTGGCATGAGGATCCTGGAAGACTAGTCTCAACGCATCAGTCCCTCCAATCTCCTTATGATCATAGATCACAAGCTCACCAACTACAGAAATACCCAAAATCCTTTATACATCCTTTGGAGTCACGATAATCTCTCCTATGGGTAGATGAAAGGTGTTATGCTCACTATGCCACCTCTTAGCTAGCGTAGTCAATAGTGCCCTGTTGATCCTATAATGTGGGATCCTCAATAGTGGACTCAACCCACACTGGTATATAACCTCTAGATCCGCTTGGGACAATCGAGGAATCATCTCCCATGTGCAGGGAAATATCTCTTTGATCTAGAGGAGGTTAAATTCCTTCTTTATAACATTACAAGCAATCATGCAAATCAATCAACAGGGAATATTTAATCAAATCAGTACATCAATCAAGTTCATCAATTGTATCAAATGGGAAATCAACTCAATCAAATCAAATCCTATTTGTTTTTCAATCATGAAAGCAAATTTATCAATCATTTCTACTATTTTTTTTTATATCACATGGAAACAAATTTAACAGTCAATTGAATCAACATCTATCATTCGTCTTTCAATCAAGAAAGAAAATCTATTATCTTTACTATTTGTGTTTCAAACAAGAAAGCAAATTTATCAATCATCTTTACTATTTGTTCTTCAAGCACGAAGACCAATTTATCAAATCAAGCTAATCTATTCTTGATGTTATTCAACAACATATAATCAGTTGTCTTGTATAGAAACAATCATCAAGTACATATCAAATTTTCTTCAAAAATTGAAATTCAGCCAAATTTCATGGATGCGCTAAAACAGTCAATCAATGCGCTAAATCATGTATGCACGACTTTAATCCATGGATGCGCTAAAACATTTATGCAATGCGTGACTCCATCTATGTGCGATTCTATCTAGTCTATGTGCTAAAATAGACTACGGATGCACTAAATCACCTATGCATGATTCTATCATGTAGATGTGCCACTCTATCTCATCAATGCACTAAACTAGCCTATGCGCTAATCTAGCATTCTACATGGGAATATTTCCTAAATGCGCTACTTAATCTATCCTATGTGCAATTTCATCTATGTGTAACTATTCTACATCTATGTGCTACTTTGAATGTCCAACTATATCTAGTGGATGCGCCGAACTATGGCTCGTATGTGCTAAAGAAAAATGCATGAATATCAATCAAAAAAATTTTCACGAAGGGTCAAGTCGACTTACCAGAGGTCCATATGCAGCTGGTCTCTGATATCGGCAGGCTTGCTCAAATTTGTGGTGCTCATAAGGGATCGGGATCTCATTTTTATCTCTTAGATCTTTGAAAATTACAACAAGTTACTGTTCAAATGACAATGACTTTTCACCTTTTCCACCTTTTAAGGGGGTAAAAGTGGGAAATTATTCTTATTTTTACTTTACAGAGTGTTATTTCGAGAATTAAATTGCCAATTTCTCTCTAAAAATCAATTAAATTCTTTCGAATCATCCTCATCATCATGCGATTTATCTCTCGAGGGGGCATATAGCATTGGTAATTTCTAAATTCTGGGGAAAAATTATTTATTGTAATACGTAAAACACATCACTTCAAAGAGGGACAAAATGCACACACCTAAAAATGGTCGCGGTTAATCAAACATGTTAATTAATTAAATATGAATTATTTAATTAATATTCTAAAGTCATCTACATATAAATAAATTTAATTATTTATTTATATTGTTCATTTTTCTAATTCTTCTAGTTTAATTAATAAAATAAGTTTATTTAATTACTGCTATTTTCTTCTTAATTAAATAAAATAAATTTCATAATTTATTTATTTGATTATCATTTTATTTCTAAATTTTGAATATTTAAATTCAAACAAAGGAATATTCATCCTTCATTTTACATTTAAATATTTTATACTTAATATCTTTTTCACCCCACTTAATTAAATATTGTAAAATATTTAATTACTTATCTTTTTCACTTCTTACACATAATTAAATATTAATTATTTAATTGTGGAAGCTTCTAAATTCATTGTCACATGTAATTAAATAAATTTATTTAATTAGCAATTATCCTCAACTTTCAACCAATTTTCATAAATGAAAAGACAAATGGCAATTTCTTTCCATTTTTGAATGAGGATGGTTTTGTGGGTTGAAAACATTCTTCCACTTTCCTCTCAACCTTCCACCTTTCTCTCAACTTCTTAATCTCTCACCATTCATCTTAATAGGTTTGAATTTCAACCATTGATCTCCGCCAACTAGATTCTTGCCTTCGAAAATCTATAAATATAGCCTTCTTGCAAGTAGATTTGATCCTAGATTTCATACGCAGTTACTATAGTTGCATTCGAATCAGCATAATCAACATTTTAGCAATATCATAGCATCTTAGCATTCCAAGTTCAATTTCATAGTTTAAAACCATATAGCAATACACATGCATTTTCAATCAATCTCATCCTCCTAAGTTGTCATTTCAACAAGCTGCTGCTTACACAACTGAGAGCCAGTAGCTTTAATCAAATCCTTGGAGATAGAGGACAATGGGACAAATTTGAAGAAGCTGCTGTCATTTAGAGTTTGCATTTGTATTTTATAAATTAGTTTCTTTTAATCTAATGTCTCACTAATGTGTTAGTTTATCATTTTAATTAGATCACATATTCTAACAACACACTTGCTTATGCTACTTTCAAGAATTACGAAGTCTATTAAATGGATGCGAAGTCAACATTTTTGAATGGTGAATTAGAAGAAGAAGTTTATGTTGAGCAACCGGATGGACTTCAATTGACTGATGAAAAAGACATGGTTTGTCAGTTGAAGAAATAACTATATGGACTCAAACAAGCCCCTAGATCCTGGTATGCTAGATTGGATAAATACTTGTTGAAGCTTGGATTCAATAAAGGTACTGTTGACAACAAACTGTATTTCAAGATGGATTAGGATAAAAAGTTGATTATTGAAGTCTTTGTTGATGACATTATTTTTGAAGGCGATGATGACTTATGCATGAAGTTTGTTGATGAAATGAAAAGTGAATTTGAGATGTCAATGATTGGAGATCTGAAATTCTTTTAAGGATTATAAAATACTTAGTTAGATGATGGAATCTTCATATCTCAGTCCAACTATGTAAGAGATTTACTAAATTTCTTTGGCATGGAAGACTCAAAACCAGTTGGTACATCCATGGTAACCGGATTCAAGCTAACACATAATGATGATTCTCTTAAAGCTAATCAAACAAGGTACATGTCAATGATTGGTGGATTTCTCTATTTCACTCAGACCAGACTAGACATTATGAATGATGTATGCATGGTTGTTAGATATCAAGCTGATTCGATGGAATCACATGTGACTGCAATAAAGAGAATTTTCAAATACTTGAAAGGAATAGTTAATTTTGGTCTTTGGTATTCTAAGGATGATGATTGTAGCACCCCTATGTTTTGCTCTTATGTTAGATAATGATGCCTTATTATTTTATCATTCTTATAGAGCGACATGAACTATGTGTGTGACGAGATGTACTTTCCTTGATGTTATACTTGACATGCTTTGATTAAGGATAATGTTGGTTTATTATGTCATGATTAGTGCTCATGAGTTTTATTAATGATGAAAGTGTCAATTTGGTTGTACTGTATTGGTGAAGGGGACGAAATTGCATCACTCGCTTGCGAGCACCCTGCGATACCACGATTTCCTCTTTGTGGTGTGTTTTATATGATATATATATGCATGTGGATATCCTCTTTATTCATAGGTTGACAGGTACAGGACATCGACTCCACCTAGTTCCACAGGTTTGCGCATGTGCAATTTCCAACGACATTCGATTGGGAGATAGTAGCTAGGTTTTCTGTGCCAAGTCATCACCCTAGTCATAGTGTGTTGTCGGTTTTAGTCAGGTTAAGTTGCTTTAATATGGTTTTATTTGCCTCGATTTTATTTAAATTGCAAGCTAGAAAAAGGTAAATATTTGCTTTTGTAGTTAAGTTGTTGAGTAAATTTATTTGGTTATATGTTAGAAATGTGATTTAATTTATTAATTAATTAAATTAAATTTATTAATTAATTTAATTTAATTATTAAATAATTTAATATTGTATTAGATTTATTTTATGGATTAATTAAATTAATTGTGTTGAATTGAATTAGATTAATTTTTTTGAAATTAAAAGATATTGTGTTTTGAAATTGGAAAATTGGAAAAATGTTTTAATTTGCATTTGTTTCATACTTTGGAAAATTGAATGCAAAAAGGGATTAGGATATTTTCATAGTTATATTAATTAAAAAATATTTATTATTTTATTAATTTTGAGATATTTATTATTTTATTAATTTTGAGATATTTATTATTTTATTCTTATGGGATATTTTCATTCTTTTATCATATAATTTGGATTTTTCATGGAATTTTTGGGGAGAGGATGAAAATTAGAAAGAGAGAGGAATGAAGAACAGGATTTTGGTTTTGTGGGCTTGGATTGGAAGGGTGTTGAAGTCTGTGGACTTGTTGGGAAGGAGTTTGGATCTGAGGAGAAGGCTTTGCACCATTTTTGCCAACCTCTCAAGCTTCTAGAATAAGGTTTTCTATTGATTAATTTAGTGTCAATTTGAAAAGATTCATGTATTTGGTTGTGTTGCTTACAAAACAATTTGTTGAAAACTCAAAATGATTTATGTTGAAAAATAAACCCATGCTCAAACTTGCTCAAATTGTGAAAATCCCTGTTTGGAAATGTTGTTGTTCCAAGAAAAATTGCATAATGACTATATATGATCATTTGGAGATATTATTTTCTCAACTGATTAAATAAAATTATTTAATTTATGTATATATATATACCTACATATATATATATATATATTCATTTTTATTTTGGGTTTTATTGTGAAATGTAAAATTAAAAAAAACCCTATTAGGAATCCGGATTTTGAAATCCGTAGAGGTTTTTTCATACAAAAATAAAAAATAAAAAAAACTAAATCAGAGGGTTTGTGGGGAGGTCGCTAGGGGCTCACCCCACTGCGCCCCCCATGGGAGGTGTTGTGGGGGAGCCACGCCCAACATGACCCCCACACTGGCCGCGCCCTGCATCTTTGGGGAAGGCTGTGTGAATATACAACCACCCCATGTAAATTGGGTCGGCTGTTTATTCACATAGTCGACCCTATTTTCCTTGGCGTGCTCCCAACAATTCCAGGCCCACACCCCTATCCGCACATTGACTTTTGCCATTTTGTTTTTTTTGATAAAAAAAATAAATATAAAATATATTCTTAATATTTAATATTATAAATATATAATATTAAAATATCAAGATATATAAATGATAAAATATATATTTAATATTTTATTTATTATATTTATATAATATTAAAATATTAAGATATATAAATGATAAAATATATATTTATATATATAAATTGAGGTTGCATATGTATATATATATATATATATATATATATATATATATATATATATATATAATTAAATATATATATTAAGTTACTGATTTAAATGATAGAAGGATTTAAATGTAATTGAGCAATTTAAAATATTGAGTATATAGTCAAATTATGGATTTTATTTTAGAATATTATATTTGAAAAGATAAATATTGGATTTGAAGGCATTATTTTTTAATAATGAGATTAATTGACTTTAAAATGATTTATTTTGCAAAGGAGAAATAGTTATTTTAAAATGACATGTTTTGAATGGATGAAGTAAATGTTTATTTTATTATTATTTAAAAGCAATTAGGAAATTAAATATTTGGTTCTAATTTCTCCTCTTGTCTAAAAAAGACGTATTTTTAAATCAGTGTTATTAATGCAATAAATTACTGAATGTTAATAAGGAAATGGATTTAGTAAATCCGAAGTAGATTTAATTCCTGTCTTCTGGCTCATCTTGATTGTGAACTATTTTCATTCTCGTTTAGGGAAATTTTGTTGTAGAGATCAATAAGTCTTCCAGTTGGGGTTTTAATTATGTGGGTTGTCTTATCATGTTGTCAACCTATTGTGAATCCCTTGGGTAGTGCATGGTGTGTTGTCATTAAATTACCCGGTTTCCATGAACAGGGATGTTTTGTGCCTCCTGTGGAAGGAGTGGATTATGTGATTTGTTGCCTCTAGTGTCTGGAGTGAGTTTCATTATATGTTTCCTCCTAGAGTCAGAGTGGATGTATATCTATTTTGCATGCACTTGGGTTCCCTTGGTGCTGGTTTGTATGTGTGTTGTCAAGTAGAAGAGTGGCTTCTATTAGGGGGAAGAGCCATAAAAGGTAAGACTGGGTAACCTTTAGATGTAGTTTAATCGAGTGATAACTAAGCAATGTGATCCATGTCAATAATGTAATGGTGTACTTGTGGTTGTATGGTTCATGTGTTTGGTTGTATCAGTATTAGTTAGCCTATGTCTAGAGGTAGAGGGTCTTGTCTAGGAATCCTTGTTACTATTTCCTAGCACGGGGGGTGGGCCTTCGGGTACCACTTGGTTGGGTGGCATGCACCTTACTCTGTTGGGTTTTATTTTTGTTCGTGTTGACGAGATTTCCAGTTGGAGAGCTCGTGGGATCCAATTACTTTTTATGCTTTATTCATTTTAGTTGATCTTGTAATTTATTACCCCTCTTGGTAATCGAGGTGGAGGTTGTAATTTGTAATCATGCTTATTGGATTTACCTCATTTGGGGAATGAGTGATGTAATCTTATTGTTAAATTATGGTTATTTTTAGTCTATGGCACCTCTTATTATTTGATGTAATTTATCTTGTATGGAATGTATGTGTTCTTAATTTCTTAAGTAGATAATTTCATGGATTCATTTATGTTGTTTGTGGGTTAATAAGTAATCTCAGTCTTGTAACCTTAGAGGTTGTTTGCAATGGGTAGAGAACTTGCATATTAATTGTACTTAAAAAAAATTAAAAATTAGTACGTTTGAGTAGTTAATTGCAACTTCCTCTAGGGTTGCATGGCGAGGTGTTACAATGAGCTTACTTTGAATGCCTTTATAGATAAAGATTGGACAGGAGATGTGGATGACAAGAAAAGTACAAGTGGTGGTTCATTCTTCTTGGGGAAGAAGTTGGTGTCTTGGCTAAGTAAAAAGTAGAATTCCATTTCCTTATCTACTGTTGAGGTAGAATTTATTGCTACTGCAAACAAATGTACTCAAGTAATGTGGATGAAGTAGATGCTGAGAGATATCAAAATTGAGTATGATGAGCCTATTGCTATGTTTTGTGATAACTCAAGTGCCATAAACATTTCCAAGAATCTAGTGTTACATTCAAAGACAAAACATATATCTATCAAGTATCACTTTTTGAGAGACAAAGTGAGTGATAAAGAAGTCGGACTAGAGTATGTGCCCACTAAGGAACAAATTGCAGATATATTCACTAAACTGTTTCCTAAGGATAATTTTGAGTATCTCATAGGAAACTTAGGGGTGATTTCCCCTCCTAATCTGAACTAAGATGCAAGTCTTTGCATCAATCCGTGCACTCATAGTCATATCTTGTTTCAGATTGATGTTGTGGTGGCTACTACTTAGGGGGAGTAGTCAGATGATTCAGATATGTGGTTCAAAGATTGTGTACCTCTTCATTGATGTCAAAGGGGGAGAAGAGCAATGTGAAAAATCTTTGAGGAAGAAAATGAGAGAAGAGTAATGTAAGAAGGAGAAGAACAATATGCGAAGAAGGAGATAGTTTGAGAAGAGTTAGTTGTGTTGATGGTATTTTTCACATCATGTGTTGCCATCAATGCCAAAGGGGGAGATTTTTGGATGTTGTGGTTGTGTTTCTGATATGTGGTTGTCATTGATGTCAACACTATTAGCATTGATGATTTTGAAGGCCATATATGTCGATGATATTGAGAAGATTAGAATAAATATGTTGTAGGAAATCTATGAAGCTGTGATGATAAGAATAGTGGAATTTTTTTGTAAGTTGTTATTCATAAGTCGCACATTAAAGGGTTTTTTCTGAGCCTATCTAGTATGTTGTACAAAATTTTTAGTGGTGTGCATCAAGATTGGAGAAATTTTGTTGCAGACATATCTTTCTTGTTTGTGGAGTCCTATATTGCAGATTTGGAGGATTATTTTGAGGATATTTATCTCCTCTTTGTTGACAAACACATCACCACTATTGGCCCATTATGTTCATCTTCTTTGGAGCATATGCTTCATCCGTCTTTATAGGTTTTAGGATTGGAATTTTCTCTTTCTGACTTGAGGACTCTTGAGCAGTTTTCAGAGACACCTGCCATTTGGATTTGGATTCTAGATTCACCCATGTTTTTGGATTGGCTTCACATTTCATCAGTTGGTCTATTTCTTCCTAAGGGGAGAAATGTTGTTTGCAGGCAGTGGATCATGTTTTGTCTTTAGATGTTTTCCAGTGATACATGAGCTATTTCTTTGTGGGGAGGATTCATATCCTCTTTTTCTCTCTCCTATGGGAGGAACATATTATGTACTTATATGATAGAAGCTATCTATGGGGGGTATCATGTAATCCACCTTCTATCCTTCTTCTATTAGTGCATTACATTCTTTTCTTTTCATCCTATTTTGGGGAGGAGTTTTGTTCCCACTAGATTTTCTCCTTTACCCTGTTTGGTTTAGTTTGCATTGCATTTGTACATGGGTACCTGATCAGGCCTTGTTGTCGAGACCCATATTTGCTTTCATGCATATTTTCCTTAGTGTTTTAGCTACTTCCTAAGTTCATCTTAAGGGGGGTTTTAGAGTAATAAGTTATTTCACTTAATTAATTTAATCATATTGGTTAGTTAATTAAGTCACTTATCACTTTAGTTTTACTTAAGATAAACTTAGGCACATTAATAATTAATTATTTATTAATTATTAAGTGTGCACATTAGGGTTTACTTTTAGGGTTTGATCTCATTTCTTAAGGATTGATCTCATTGTAATTAATATTTTGTATGACAACATATTCAATGCGACAGTTGTTCACATAATGCAAATTGGTGTTTTCATCAGATCTGAGTTGTATAGCAACAATATCTTGCTTGTTTCTTCATAGTGTAATAGGTTTATCATTATAGGTGATTCATGGAGTTGTGGGAGTACATACATCTACTCTAACAAAAGCCTCTAAGATAAACATGAAAATCCATTAACAAGCTGGGAGAGGTAGCTGCATGTATGAAACAATCCTTGGTGAATGAGAAGTGTGTGCACAACTAATTGGTGACTTATGGCTGCTTCCACCAAAAAGATAAAATGAGCATCTAGTAAAATTCCTCTTGATGAAATTTGATGCCCAAAAATCCACTATTGTATTCCTCTAAAACCAAATTATTCACACCAAAATTTCCTTTTCTATGGTCATCAAAATCTACCCATATAATTTCAGATGTAATACCATGTTGCACTTAATCCTTTGAGCAAGAAGAAACCAGCCCTCGAATTGGACACCCCACATACAAATCATGAGATAAAGAAAATTCTTGGATGTTACGTGTAGAAGTGACTACATTATTTAAAAATGTTGGACCACAATTTTCAACACATGCTTCAATAGATTAATTAGACTCAATCTTTGTTTCAGCCATCTCAATTTTTTTTTCATTTTCATCCATCCCACATATTGGTTCAAAAGTTTGACTGAAAAGACTTGAATCTTGTGCAATATTTTCTTCAAAATTTAAAACCTCAAGAATGGGGGAATTAATTACCTCATCATTCACTGCCTTGTCTTCAAGAACTTCATCAATAAACTAGAATGTTTCATATTTAGGCCGCATACATGAAGAGAAAGAATCTGATTTTTTACTCACCACTTGGAATTGATTTTTAATTTCACTTTTAGTTGCACAATTTATATTATCATCTTCAAAAGTGAATGCCTCTATTTCTAATAACTTGATGGAATCTTTTTTTTCTAAAAATTGATCTTCCATATTCATGTTAAACAAATCATATAGTAAATTTATATCAATATTTTCAAATTTGGAAATTTAAATTTCTGGAGCATAAGAAGGCATCAACAATTGTCTATTTTTGTTAACTTCTAGATTATTCATAGTGGACAAGTCTTCAGTATTTACTGCAACTGAAGAAAAAGATGTACAAATTTATTTCTCACAAGAAGAGTAATATTCTTCATCACTAGAAGAATTAGAATCATCTTCATCTATCTCACAGTTAAGATTATAAATTTCAGCATCAAAAGATTCAGTCCTCACATCACTTAGTTCATTTTTCTTAAAAAACTTTGATAAAAAATTGTGAGATTGGAAAATTCAGTTATAGGACAAAAGAGATTTGATGAATTGATTTTTATAAAATTTTAAGTTTTATGCCTTTGAACCATACCATTTTGTGCAAACCTTTCAACTTTATCTTTCTTCCACACCCTAGATAAAATAAAATCATCTTCAATATTAACAACTTCTTGTTTTGCAATCTCAAGATCACTTACCTTACTTCACTTCAAGAGAAAATGGACATCCAGATGTGATTCTCCAGAAAAAGTGATCATTTATAGCTCTTTACTTGGTTGAAGATTATGAGGAATCTTTTGTAGACATCTATCAAACCATTCTATAAACTCCCTTATAAATTCTCCCCCTTTCTTTTTAATATTGAGAAATTGAGATAAGAGTGCACATGCATCAACTACTTGTTTAAATCTTCTAAGAAACTTCTTCTTCATGCTATCCCAATTTGTAATGCATCCATCTTCTAAAGGTTGAAACCAAATTGTAGCAGCTCCAATTAATGATTCAACAAATAACCTGAAAAAGGCATTTTCTTCTCTTACCCCCAAAATTCCACAAGCTACAGTGAAGGCTCGAATGTGATCATCTGCAACATGTGAATCTTCTCCATTAAACTTTGGAAAATTCTTTCTTGAACTTGTAGGAAAGTCTGAATATTGTGGCAGTTCCAAAGGCCCAAATTGAGCACACCATGGTTGGGCTGAAACCAACACCATAATCTAGATTTAGAAAAAGAACGGTTGGGTTTTTTACCAAAAATAATTTCTGGGCAGATCCCAAACAACAGAGTTGCCAACCTCCATTTTAAAGGAGGTATTTTCATATTTCCGAGAAAAGAAAAACACTTGAAAAAATTGGAACTTCAATTCTTTCCCCAACGGAATCGCCAAAAATATGTTAGCGAATGAATTGGCTCATGATAAATATGCTCAAAATAAATGACTCTCAGTCCTATTAAGAACTAGTATCAATCCGCTAATAGCTCTAGAAAGACCATAATTGCATTTGTGGCTTTCCTCTGAATTTTGGAGGTACAACTCCCTCATAATATTTTCAATGAATTTAAATGCTACAGTAAAATATCATCTATGATTTTAACAAAAAATCAGTTAAGGTGAACCCAATATTAGGAAAATTCCTAAATATCAAATGCAAGATCTAGCAGATAAGAAGAATTGGCACAAAGATCAATTTTAGCCAAACTATTTAGCAATTAAAACATACACCCAATACCATTTGAGAAATGAAATTAACTATGAAGATAACTACATCACTTAATCAAAGATAAGATATTGCATTAAGATATTCTCAAATTAACTTCACAAATTGAATGCACAAAGACAACCAGTAATTTCACTCACAACAAAAATATCATATTGAGCTTTCAAAAATGATCTCCCCTTCAACAAATCTCTACAATATATATATAGTATTTATTCCCCAAGACTCTTCAATTTTGTAACTATTTTTCTTTAAAGAATCAGTTAAAATATGACCTTTCACATTTTGGTAACTGCCTTTTAAAAAAAAAAATTAAAAAAAGGCTTCAGATGTCATAGGCGGGATTCTATGTACTTCTGCTAACTCAGGCAAGGGTTTGTGAACTTTTTATAACTTTCCACCCAGGTGGGGTTTTGTGAACTTTTTCTAACTTTCCACCTAGGTGGGGTTTTGTGAACTTTTTCTAACTTTCCATCCAGGTGGGACTATGTAAAATTTTAGACTTTGTAATCACCTCTTTGAGCATAGAGATGAAAAATACCATATCTCTCAACGGAAAACTCAGTTTTGCATGAAATTTGAATAAAAATAAGCATGACCATCGTAAAACAAAACACAAAAAATGTTTTGGCTCTGAATGCACCGACTCCAAGAATTGACCTCATTTGTACATTGCCAACAAAAAACTTAAAATTTTAAAATCTCTCAAACGGTGAGGGTTTTGGCATGAAAATTGGTAGTATGGGGTAAAATAAGGTTAACATCAACAAAAAAAAAGGATTCAACACTAATTTTAACAGATTTTCAAAATTAATTATTTTTGTGATTTGGCAGGCTAAAGGGCATTTGAAGTTTAAAATGGGCCAGGTCAAAACTTGGCCAACATAATGGCAATATTAAAGGTATTTTGTTAAATAGTTTTCCTTCAAAATACAATAATGTTATTTTTACATTTAGTCAAATAATTTCTCAAACTCTAAAAGATATGTTTTCAGACCTGTTGGTGGAGGAAAAACTAACAAACATGTAAAAAAAATAGAAGTTGATTCTCAACATGAAAATGTATTTTACTCATGAAACAATAATAAAAGATCAGATAGAAATAAAGAGGAAATTTAATATTATTATTGTAAGAAAAAGGATCACACAACCTAGCCCTATAAAACTCAAATCAATGATTTTCTGAAAAAAAATCAAAAATAGGTGAAATGAAGTTAACCTAGCCTATGTTGAGGATAAAGATCCGCCATATGATTTTTTTAAATTATTATTTTAAAAATATTACAGATAGATAATTATGTTGAGCCTTCATGATTGAAGGCTAGCGACATCGAAGGTTGGAGGATTTTCATCATTTATAGTCAACTTCTTAATTCAAGGATGGTGCTTTGTTTGATATATATATAATGTTAATAGCATTGAAAAATGCATATATCATGAACTTTATTTTTGAAGATAAAAATTGAATTGGTGAAATCAATATAGATTGTTGTTGTAGTGTCAAAAATTGTCACCCTTGACAATTTCACACTAGGTTTTGCTCCCCCTATGTTGTTGGACCTATTATGCATTAATTTCCCATTTTTATAAACACTGTTGGAAAATCAAACTATGCATTAATATTTTCCCTTGATAGTTTTAATCCCCAAAATAGGTGGATCTAGTCTAGGGTGCACTGTGACCTAGACCACCTAATTTAGCTCCAAATTTGAATATGTTAGTATCTGTAATTTATTATTTTAATTTATAATTTCAATTGTCAGATATTGGTATTTGATTTTCAAAAATTAAAATAATTACATATAAATACCTTGTCATTTTATAATTTGAAACATTAAGCATCCTAGAGGAAAATTCATTGAGCAAATTGAGCATCCTAAAAAATATTCAAGAGCTATCAAGAGAAAAATTATCAATATCATTGCATCATGTGTTATGTAACTTTGTCATATGTTTTATATGCATTTTATTTATGTGGACTAAAACTTATACTTTATCAAATGAAATCAAATCTAGAAACAATTGATCCTTGATGGTGATGAGTGTGACTTTAGTTCATCAAGGAGATCAAATATGAGTGGTGAGTTATAAAAAGTTGTCAATTTATTACTTATTTTTCAATTAGCCTCTATCCATCCAATAATACAATCTTTTATAATAATTTTCCATTGTCGAGGTAGAAATACCAACACTAGGTTTGACTTACACAAGCCCCTATATGGCACAACCCTTCCTATCCTCGTGTGTATGCATGTTACAAATTTGAAGTGAGTTTAAGGAGGAGTAAAGACTACTTATTCATTCATGCACTCTAACCCTACAAGTTTTCAAGTCATGGAATTTGTATTTTCTCATCAATGGATGAATTTTTGACAATAATTCCCAAAGAATAGAAGTTACAAATTGGGTGCCTCAGGTCTATGATTTCAGTTCCCAAAAAATAGGAGGACAATATAGGGCATACTCTACCCTATACTAGCTAGATTTTTATCATATTTTAATACCAAGTTCTTATGTGTATGCTCTCTACACTTCTAGATCTGAATTTTGTCTTTCTATAAGCAGTCTATCAAAAATCATAATAGACTATTACATTTGCATAGTTTTCATAAATAGATCATTGAATTTAGAAATTATTGAATTAATCATCATTCAAATCACATCCATTATTCATCCATACACATAAACGTTGGATTGAAGCTCTGATCCACCATTCTGGATCTCTCGAATAGGTTTGTAGCCAAGCAACTTTTGAGGTCATCTTTAATCAAATCCAAAAATAATTGGGAAGAGGGTCTTCATCCTTTTCACAATCAAACAAATTCTTATATAGTTTGGGAGTCTAAGGATCTAGGGAATTATACCCTTCCAAGGGTCATGAGAAAACTTTATGGAGCAATAAATTTTATCTAATTATTGAAAATATCTATGATTCAAAAGTTCAAGGAGGTGGTAATCCAAAGACTCAAGAATTTAGCTCGAGAGCTACACCCTTCTAAAGGTTATGAGGAAACTTAATGGAGTTGCACTTGCTTCAAGATTTTTTTTTCCAAAAAAAGATCTTCTAAAGAATATGTATTTATTTGTTTTAATCATCAAGTTTTGTTGTATGAAATACAAACCTTGAGGGAGGGGAATTGGAATATAAAGGTTTGTGTATTTTAATAGTCATCTTAGTGAATATATGGTTTATTATTTGTAAGAATTTTCACAATACTTTATTACTATGAATAATCAACAATAATATTTTATTTTATATTCTATTATGTACACTGTGAATTAATTATATATATGTAGTAGTATTTTCCTACACTTTTCTATTGAATGTAGATGATGATGATGAATTTTTGATGTATAGATGTTTATTTATGGTCTTGAAAGATAAAAAGGGAAATATTGGAGAAAGTAAGAGATCTGGTACATTGCAAGCTAATAAAAATAGTGAAAGATCTATGGTTGTCTAGAATACCTTTCATGTAAAGGAAGAAGAAAAATCTTGGGTGATTGATAGTGGTTTTTCTAACCAAATAATTGGTGACAAGAGAAGGTTCATCAGTCTTAATAAGGTTAATGGTGGTGTTACTAAGTTTGGTGGTGATGAGTCAACAAAAATTTATGGACAAGTTGCTATAACAATTGATGGAAAAAGTAGGGCTGAGGATGTTCTCTAGATGTCAAGGGTTTGAAGCATAATCTTTTAAGTTTCAATTAGATGTGCAATAGAGGGTACACTCTTACTTTTAATTCTAATGGTTGTGAGATCAAAAAAGTAGGGTGCAGAAGACTAGTTGCTGAAGGAACAAGGATAAATGGTAATGTCTATCATCTAAAGAAGGCTAATAAAATAATTTTTTTATTGGCTTAGTTCAGAGAGTGTTGGTTGTGACACAAAAGGATGGGACACATAGAATTTGAAAAATTGGTAAAAATTAGTTCCTCTCATACTGCGAGAGATATGTTGAAGATAACAAATCCTGCAAGTTACACTTTATGCAAGGAATGTCAAATGGGAAATCAAACAAATACAAGTTTCAAGAGAAAGGAGTTCTCTGCTACAATGCCATTGGAGTTGATTCATACCGACCTTTGCGGACCCACAAGAACAAGGAGTCAACAAGGTGATAGGTATTTTATGTTACTTATTGATGATTACACTACAATGACTTGGGTCACATTTTTAAGAGATAAATCAGAAGCTTTTGATAAGTTTAAAATATTCAAAGATAAAGTTGAGAATGAAATGGATATTACAATAAAATGCTTAAGGTCACATAGAGGAGGTGAATTTAATTCAAATCAATTTAAAAAGTTTTATGAAGATTATGGTATTAGGAGATATATTTCTACTTCTAGAACCCCTTAGTAGAATGGAGTATTGGAAAGGAAGTATAGGATTGTGCAAGAAATGACTAGAACTATATTGAAAGATGTTGATCTACCTGATATGTATTGGAAGGAAGTAGTTCACAATGTTGTATATTTTCTTAACAAAGTGTAGTTGAGGGTCAATAGCACTAAGACACCTTATGAGTTGTGATATATAAGGCCTCCCACTATTAAATACTTTAGAATTTTTGGAAACAAATGTTATATTTGAAGAGATGAAGATTGATGGGCTAAAAGTTTATCTAGTTTTTCCATTCATTGTAGCCTATATTTTAATATTTTCTCCTAAATTTCCATAATAATTTTATAAAATTAAAAGATGATTAATATGGATTAAAGGATATAATATACCTTAGAAGGTAACTGGTTATTTAGTACTAATTTTAGTGGTTGTGTGAAAAAAAGGTTCCTGTAACCGTGGGAAGGAATGATGAAGAATTTTTGAAGATTTCCATGATCTTTTCATTTCAAATCTCAATTGATATAGTTAATATATTTAGTATATTATTAGTAAATCAATTTAGAAAGAGTGGTCGTAGGCCACCTCACTCTTTCTCAAACCGATTAATGTATTTTCAGCCATAAAACTTTAAAACATGACCATATATTTGGTATTTTGATGTAAAAAACCATATAAGATATCTCATGTGAGAAAAATATTTCAATTCTAAGAAATATAATATTAGTATTATTATCTTATTCTTTGAGTTGATTTTGTGAATTCTTTAAGTTCTCTCTTCAATCAGCCGATTGGGAGGCAGGCCCCACTCTTCAACCATTGGTTGAATTTACTTGTTATTTTTATATAAGGTATGATTTATGAATGTTTGAGTGATTTTGTTAATTTGTAAGGTATGATATGAATCTAGAATGATAGGAATTTGAGGATGTACACATGGAAAATTGACCAACGCACTTGATCCTGATTACTAACACCATTTCTTCCTGAATCATACTCTTAGCTTATCATCATTTTTCATCTCTTAATTAGATAAATCATTATGTATTTAATTAGGCCTTTCTCCCTTGTTGATTAAATTAATCAATTTAATTTAATTAATCCTTTGTCTCTATTCATTTAAATAATTCATTTTATTTAAATTAAATCTCTAAAGTCCTCTTCTTAAATTGAATAAATTAAACCTTATCCCCTTTAGTTAAATAAATCAAAACTGTTATTTAATTAAATCCTTCCTCTTAAATTGATTTAAATAATTCATAAATTTAAGTCTAAGTTGTCACATCTCCTAATTCCTCATTAAATTAATCAATCTTTGATCAATTAATACTAAAACATGTCACATTCTCTAGAGAATGCAACTTGCACAATAAATCAATTACTTTGATTTATTAAATTGGCTATTTTTTCTCAACATGGAATAAGGGAGGAATATTCCTTCAAATTTGAATTCAAATCCAAGAGGATTTGTCCTTCCAACAAAGAATTCACTCCTCTTACATGTCCTTGTGTATTGAGCCAAGTGGCATTTATTTCATTCTTTTTTCCCTCTCACATGTCATTTCCTCAATTTTCAAATTCCACCTAATATCATTTATTGGCACTGTTAGCTCTCAAAAACGTAGGTTTGAACCATGAAAGGTTGCCAAGCTTTCACAACGTTTTAGGGTAACATAACAAGGTTTGAAACAATTAAACCTTCTACTCTTTAGGTACTACTAACCTAGGCTGGTGTACCTCACCGAATTAAGCAAACCCGACTTTTGATCTTTCCCTATTGCCCTAGTTTGTCTATGATGGAAAATTAAAATGGACAAAATAAATCAAATTTGGTATAAATTGCATATCAATATTCAAAACTAAACCCTAATACACTCAGTTAATAGATGTAAAAGAATGAGTGAAACTAAAGAATGAAAATGAAAAGATCAGTGCCTTAAAGGGTTCACGGAGTCAACAAAAATCTAAAACGAGTTTATTTGTTCTGGCAAACATTCAAGTTATTTAGCATTTTATTTGGTTTATAGCTTGTATAAACATGAAAAATTGTGATTATTGAGTTCTTCTTAATAATCCAATTGACATTCCCTAATTATTATGATCAATTTAGAGAATTTAATCTTTACTAGAAAGAAAAAATTAATTTACCATATAGATGCAACAAATGTGCATTCACAAGCTAGGTATAAACTTGTTTACACCAATTCGAACAACCAGAAAACACCATTACAGAGACAACTTCAATAATACTTTTTGACAAATATCATAAACAACCGATACCAAAAAATATTGCACCATCGGATTAGATTTTCATTGATATCTTCATCATTTTACATATGCAACCAGTCTCATCTTTGCCCAAAAAATGTATATTGCTATCTGTTCTCTCTCTTCTATCTAATTCTCTCTCCCATATTGTTTTCAAAATGGACATTTATACATTGAGAACACGAAAGGACGCGTCCTTTCAGAAATAGGAAAAAACAAAATACAAAACAAAAGATAGAGAATAATTAGGCTTTAGTTAGCCACAAGTGAGTCGTAGCGAGGTGGTCCAAATAATCTTGGTGCTTATATGTATCCGCATCTTCGATAACATTCATGATCGTGATTTCCATCTCGACCATTTCCTCATTTTGCTCGCTCACTTCCTCTAATGTTGTATCCTCTGCAGAAGCTATCTTCATGATTCCATTCAGTATTGTGTCACATTCATTCTTCCATCTAGTGGCATCTTTCAACTCCCCTTTACTATCAAAAAATGTGATCACAATTTTCTTGGTAGCTTCAATTAATCCTTGTTTATCCCCCTGCAATTCCTCACAAAATTTTTGATGGCGAATGATAATATGATTTGCAGCTTCAAGTGCAGTACCGTTAGCCTCATCATTCTGGGCCAATTCATGAAACTTCTCCATAATTTGTCCATCCATCCTTTCATGCTCCTCCAATGCAGTCAGAGTACTAGAATATTTTCCCCATAATTTATTCAACCAGGATGTCAAATTATCCTGCCTCCTCTTAACAATTGCTACAATTGCATCATACTTTCCCTGATTATAGGCACTTGACCCTATCCAATGATCTTTTGCTTGAGAACTTTCTCCTTGAGTGAGCATTTTGGCTGGATCAATTGAAATACCAACCAAGTCTTTCAATCTATCATTTTCTCTCAACACTCTCTCATTACTTGCTTTATACATTTCTCTCTCTTTTATCAATGTCTGGATCTGTGCTTTATTCAATTTTGCAATATTTATCCCAATCTCTGTAGTAACCACAGGATCAGCCTCTCCAACATTCAGGGTCATAACATGGCGAAACGCCTTCTTTGTATCAATCACCACTGATTTCCTGTGGGGGCTATACAAAGCCCATATCATCAATAATCCCTCATTAGTATTATACTTAGAGCTTGCATACACCTCTATTACCCTTTCCTTATCAAGTTTGTGTGCAACATCACTATCTCTCAAGAAACTATCAAAAACTAATGCAGAGTTCAAATCAAGTCCAGGAAAAATCATAACACCAGCATTCTCCAACATTTTCCTCCCCTTTTCAGGAGTCATATTTGTCATTTCATTATCCAAACATTTTCTCAATTGACCAAATAATTGCTCTTCATTCCCAGAAGTGACAACACCAACATTTTCTCTTATTTCCTTCCCCTTCTATTTGTACAAGAATTCTTTGAATTCTGGCGAATTTATAAACTCATCATCTGAAACAAATGATCTATATTCCATATGCCTTGCATCAATATCACCACTTTCAATACTCTATTCTCTAATTGGGAAAACATACCTCTGAGTCCTTAACCTAGATACTCTCTCTGTACTGCTCTGTGGCACTTTATCCATTGGGGTTTCCTCATCTCCAGAAGACAATGTCTCCATATCATGTAACCCTTGGTTATAGCTTTCAACCACCACCTCTGCTTCCTCTTCATCCAAATTCCTGATCATATCATCAAAAGGATAAGGTACATGTTGATACCTTCCAAAATTAATCCTTTCCTTGGCTGAATTGATATATCCTTTAGGGTCAAAGTTTTTCCTGGGTGGTCCATTTTTCATATTATAATGCAACAATCTATCATGGATTGAATTATATCCCTCCTTAGCCAACACAATGAAATCACCAAAGCATAATGTACTCGGCATAAAAGCCTGCTTCCCATAAGAACTGAAAAGCATCACACTATTGTAATCCATTTGTCTGACAATTTCCAAATATGCAATTCTGTTTGGAACTGTCCTTGGTAGAATAAAAGGGGTACCTTCAAATCCATACACTCCGATCATTATAGCTCCTTCCAAACAATACCAGTCACCCCAATTATGATCAATTGGCCCATTGAAATCTTTTAATCTCATCAGTCAATGAATAGTTACAAGGATATTTATACAATTTGTACAAATTTTTCACAAAATATTCTTCAAAGTGGATGAAACTAGAACTAGCAAACCTGCTGTCCCAAATAGCAGTCCACAATTGAATAGGCAATGCTTCACCCTCTTTACCAATTTGAGAAACTCTCATCTCTAGAGGCCATACTCCCAACTCTTGTCCAAAATATAGCACCAAGTGCATTAACAATGAATAATGTCTGAGATGAACAATGGAAGCTCCACCCTTAATAGCCACCAATCCTAAATCAAGCTCCCTAGAAATATATGAAGCATAGTCGAATGGCCTAGAGTTGTGATATTGAACATCTGCTGTGATAATCATTGGCACAATTGACATGAGTTTTGGGGCATCCATCCCCAACACTTGACACACTGAGAAATATGTGTACTTCATATAAGGCTCAAACAAATCTACATGATAAGGAGGCCCCTCACTATCTTGCAGAGGTTCTGATTTGTTACCATGCTTAATTCTATGAATAGGCAACCTCCAACCCTTATAGATTGTATCCATTCTTGAAAATTCTTTTTCCAACTCTTCACAATTGATCTCCTCATTGCAAAACCATTCCAATTTGAAAACCTCACCCATTGCTTCTTTAGACACATATATCTGTGGTTTTCCAGAAGGGTCACACATAGCCTTATGCTTTGGATCATAATTATCTGCAAGCAATTTTACTAATTCTACATTTACAAAAATATTAGGGCACACCAGTTTCCCTACATTCAACTTCCATGGGTTACAAACTAGTTCAAAGCAACTTCTTCTGTGGTAATGGAAATTGAATAGCTCATACCCTCTTATGGCAGCCCAGACATCACCTATGAACTTGCACTTTTCATCTAATTTATCAACCTCTGCCCTAAGTTGTGTGGACCTTCTAGCCTTAGGCTCTAAGCCAGGTAGTTGATCAATAAGGTCTTGGTTCAACCTCCTTTCAGTGCCCTCATGCTCCGTATCAACCTTTTGTTTCTTTCCTTTTGACACACTACTTTCACCAGGATTTCTACCCTTACCCCTTCCAGAACTAGAAGACTCCATTCTCAAGCTTACAGAATCGAAATGCAAAAACCAAGAAATAATCACTTACAATATTCTGCTCAAGTTCCTCAAACTGAAAAATGTCCCGGTTCTCTGTTCAGCATGCCAATTCACCTGGAATCAATTTGGAACTGAAGAATTGATACAAAATTTACTGTGATACCCCATTGCACCATTAATGAAGCACGAATGAAAATGCATTTGAAACTAGCACTATCACATCAAATATGCTTTCGATGAGAGACTTTCAAATCTGGGGCGAAGTCCTTTTGCAACGTCTATTACACCCTTCGCCAAGACATAACATGGTCTTACCGACACTTGGGATCAAAAAATAATGATGACTGCTACTTCCTTTTATGTCGCTATAAGAATTCCGAGTTGGGGAGATGTTACCTAGGCTTCATTGTGTCATATCAATATGCATTCTTCAAGTCATTTTCCAATCGCTGAGACAAAATCACCCTTTCACTGATGAATTCTCATTTCGATGTGACATTCAAACTTTGGTGAAACTTATGTCGAAAAGACCTTCTCCTGGCAATGTATATCTCTATCAGCATTCCTTTCAAATTGGTAAGACCGCAATACTCTCTCCAATAGCTTTTCAAATCCCCTTGTATTTAGTTCAGCAAGACAAGAGTCACTTCACCAAGACCTTCCCCGATGAACTTAAGTCTTACCGAGACATTTGCTTACAAGCCAATCGGTAAGATGAAATGACTTCATTATGACTTCATGCCGATACCCATTAGTTTAGCCGAAATGATCCCTCCACATGCTAGTCGACAAGACCAATTGAGTTTGCCGTGACACTACAATGATGCCCCAACATATGCTGATATACTTTTTCTATATGCCAATCGGTAAGAAAAATACTTCGCTATAACGTTACCTCGAGATACCTAATTTGCAGATGTGAATCTTTTTAGTCACCGAAACAAAAGAAAATTCTTGCCGATCGTCTGCAACAAATACATGTTAGTGAAAAATATAGCTTGGGGAGATTTTTACTATGTCTTGCCGATATGGGATTTTCAATGAAATACAAAGAGCTAGACGGATTCTAATGGGTCAGATGACAAAAAATAAGCAAGACAATGCAAAGAGGGGATTTTATGCTTATGATAAGGACTTAATTGCTGGAAACTCTTGAATGCAATAGACTGTAAAAAATTCAAAATTTTGAAGTTCTAACAGTGGCTCCGTCTGGGGATGAATTGTAGAAAGATCATTGCAAGGATTCAGATTTTTGGGTGAGCAGACCAAACTCAGAATGACGAAACATGTGAGCATGATGGAACAAATGGCAATGGAAAAGAATGAGACCCTACACTACTGTACATGGAAAAATAATATTGAAAAAGGAAAATCAGGATTGTCCATGTAGTTACAAATCCTGTTCCTTTTATATCCTAGACTACTGTGCATGGAAAAGAATTTTAAAGAGAATCATCAAGAGTTGTCCATGCATTGGCAACCCTAAATCCTCTGTGTTACCTCAAGAGAAAAAATGTTTTAGAAATTTCCCATGTATAGGAAATTCCTGATCCTCACTAGCCATATTCTGCAGGTAGTATGAGTCTTCGCCTTTCTTTCCAACCACCACAAAAGGCCTTAGCCACAAAGCTTCAAAATTTTCATGTTTTCCCTTCTCCTAGCACCTTGCATTCCATATCAGCACTAGATCACTTTCTCCAAAATTCCTATCCTTTTCCTTTTTGTCAAATAAATATTTCATCTACGCTTGCAACTTTATATTTTGATTTTGAGCCACTCTCCTTATTTCATCCAGTTCAGCTAGTTGCTCCATCCTTTCCTCCATGGGTTCAGGAATATCCAAATCTTCCTAAAGAACAAACTTATAGACTAGTAACAAGTTATGCAAAGGCATGCTGGCCTGTGCTCCATACACTAACTCAAATGGGGACTTCCCAATTGCCTTCTTCACCATAATTCTATCAGCCCATACAACCAGTCTTAATTTCGCATCCCAAGCCTTCTTGTTTTGACCTAGCATCCTTCTTATAATCTTTAGAAGACTCTTATTGATAGATTCTGCTTGTCCATTAGCCTGTGGATGATAAGGTGCTGCATAAGAAATGACAATACCATATGTGCTACAGAAGCCTCTGAACTCATCTTATCTGAAACACATTCCATTGTCAATGATCAACCTCATTGGTATACCAAATCTAGTAATGACATTATCCATTAGAAACTGTGTCACCACCTTACTTGTAGCTTGTTTAGTTGGAATGGCCTCTACCCATTTGGTAAAATAATTAGTGGCTACCAATATCCACCTATGTCCACCACTTGATTTTTCTTGTATTTCACCGATGAAATCAATTCCCCATTGATGAAAAGGGGCATCAGCTTGCAAGGGTCAAAGTGGCAAAGCTCCCTGATACTTCAGTTTTCTAGAGAACTTCTGGCAAGCTTCACATTTTCTCACATGTGCATAAGAATCATTAAAAACCTTTGGCCAATAATATCCCACCCTGAGAATTTTTTGAGCAGTTTTTTTTGCTGAGTAATGTCCTCCACAAACCCATTCATGCATTTCACTCAAAAAATGTTTAGATTGAAATTCATCTAGACATAACAACAATATGCCATCCTTGTTTTTCCAAAATAAATCTCCATCCATAAAAACATATTTAGATGCCTGTAACTTCAGCATTCTTCTCTGGTTGTCATTCATTCCCTCTGGACACTTCATGTATTTAAGATAATACATGATATCTGTATACCACTGAGTATGTTCAATGCTTGCAATTACATTTTCTTCTTCTGAATTGCAAATCTGATTTGCTTCAATATTTGCCTCTGACATTAGTCTAGCCAAACCCTGACCTCTGACTAGTTTAGTAATTTGTATCTCCATGTCAAATTCTTGGATTTTGTTGATCCATTTGCATCTTTTACCTATTACTTCAGAGTGTGACAGAATATCCTTGACTGCTGCATGAGGAACATAAGCAACTACCTTAGCTCCAACAAGATATGGTCTAAAAGCTTTTACAACTTTCACCAGTGCAAATGCTTGATTCTCCATTATATCATACTTTAATTCAGATCCCTATAATGACTTACTGAAGAAAGATACAGGCTGTTCATGACCATCTTCATTCTTTAGTAGCATAACAGCTGCAACAGTGTGCATTGAGGCAAATGAAAAAATCTGTAAAGGTTTTGAAAAATTAGGAGACTTAAGAATAGGGGCCTCCTTGATAGCTCATTTAATAGATACAAAAGCGTCCAAAGCCTCTACAGTCCATTCTATCTTCTGTCCTTTTCTCAACATTCTTGCTATGGGTTTAACAATCTCAACAAAGTTAGAGATAAATCTCCTAACAAAATTTATCTATCCAAAGAATGATTGTATTGCCTTAACATTTATAGGGACATGAATTTTATCAATGGCCTCAACCCTTTTGGGATCTATCCTAACCCCTTCCTTTGAAGCAATATGTCCCAAAAGTTTACCCTTTGTAACTGCAAAATTACCCTTCTTGGGGTTTAAGCTAATACCATATTCAAGAGCTTTTATAAATACCTTTTCCAAATGATGAACATGATCTTCAACCTTCTTGGAGTAAGTAGTGAGGTCATCCTGATACACCACCATGAGAATATTGATCAAATCAGCAAACACCACATCCATGGCTCTTTGAAAAGTCGCTCCTGCATTAGTGAGACCAAATGGCATTCTCAAATAAACATACGTTCCCCAAGGAGTCGTGAATGTTGTTTTGTCTTGTTCAAACTCTTTAACCTTGACCTGATTATACCCTAAAAATCCATCCATCATAGACAACAATTCGCAGCCTGTCACCTTATGTAATATGGCCTCCATATTTGGCGGAGGATAATTGTCTTTAAGGGATGCTATGTTTAGATTTCTAAAATCCACACATAATCTAATATCTCCATTTTTCTTTCTGACAGGGACCAAATTTGAAACCCACGTTGAATGTTTGATAGGCTTAATAATTCCACCATCTCTGAGCTTCACCAATTCCTCCTGCATTTTAGGCTCTAGAGTTGGATTTATAGGTCTTTGCTTTTGTTTGAATGGTTTAGCATCTATTTTCAATGGTATTTCATGCTAAAACAAGTCTTCTCTATACGATTTTAGATCTTCATAAGACCAAGCAAATACATGTTTATAATTTCTCAACAATTCAATCAGCATTTTTCTAATTGCAGGACTTATTTTTTTACCAATGTACACCTTCTTTGGTGCCATCTTAGTTCCCAAATTAATCTCCTCAATATCATCCTTTCCAACTGGTGTTTGCTTCATCAAAGATTGATCATTTCCATCATATACCCTCTCAAGTGCCACCAACCCTTTAGGAAGTTTATTTGTCTTAAGTTGCAAAATCTCCTTCCCAAATACTATTTCTTTTCCATCGACTTCCTCAACAAAGGCATTGAAGTCGATCTCTTGGGCTTCATATTGGTCTATACAGTGAAGGAATTTCAAAAGATCAGTGTCATCATTAAAATCTTGCCAACTATATACATTATCAGGCACATCAGGCCTTGTCTTGAGTTCAATTTGTGACACTCCAGCCAACGTAATATCATCTCTCTTCAACGCTACATTAGCTAGAAAATCTGCCATTATATTCATCGACCTATCTACCCATTCAATTGAGAAGGCATCAAGCAACTCAATTGTATCCCATACAACATTTATATATTGCTTTAGTCTCTTTTTTTTTGCTATATACTTTGACCTAACTTGTGAGACAACTAACTCTGAATCTCCTAGAACAACCAACAACTTGATTTTATGCTTCACCGCTATATTCAGCCCAGTTAATAGAGCTTCATATTCTGCCACATTATTAGTACATTCAAAAGTTAACAGGAATGAATACTTAAATGTAATACCTTTAGGCGAAAAAAATACTATCCCAACTCCATTTCCTTCTTGGTTGCAAGCTCCATTAAAATAAATCTTCCACACACCATTGTGGTTTTGAGCAGCATGCTTCTCAATAGGATCACTATTAGTCAATTTTGGTTGTGCTGGCTCTATATTGAAACTCCCAAGATCAACATCACAAAAAAAATTGATTTGGTCTTGTGGCACATAATCAATAAGCTGATTCAACCTCGGTTCCCTGTACAACTTCACCTCTTGGCCATTTACCAAAATTGTTGCATAAGATAGATCAAACTGGACATTTCCACCAATAGCTGTTGTCCACTGTCTTGATAAAAACATACTGAATTGAGGAGGGGTGTCTATCACTGTTATATCAATATTATAAGCTACTTGAGGATAAGTAGCTAACTTGACTTCTACATCTTTCATTATACCCACCATAGGAATAGGTCGGTTATCCATTGCATAACATTTTCCTTCATATGTATCCACCCACATGCCTAGCTATTTCATCACTCCTACTGGCATAATATTCATGGCAGCACCAAAATCTATCATGCAATTCCTCAATAATTTTTTATTTATGAGTAATGTAATAAAGAAAGGATCAACTTGTGGTGGACTTGTCAATACATTACTCAAGCAAATTTCTGGGATATTTACTTTATCCTGCTTATTTTTAGCAGTCATTTTGTTTTCAGAACTTACATGTTTTTCACTTTAATTTGTTATCAATTGTAGTACACTGTCCCTGTATTCTTTAATTTTCATCATTTCAAGAAGTGGGACAAACATCTTTACTTGAGACAAGGCTTGAGTGAAATCAAAAGAAGAACCTTCTACCTTAATCACTTTCTTTTGTTCTGATGTTTCTCCTTTATTCTCTTCTTTTTCTCTTCTACCTGACTGATTTGTTTTTTGAATTTCTTTGGGTAATTCTTTTACTGCATCTTTTTGGATAGGATTTTGCTTGCTTTCTTCACGTTGTTTGTTTTCAGTCTTCTTTGAAACTCCTTGTACAAATTTCTGATCTTTCATAAAGATACCCCTAGGGACACCTTCCTTCTCATTTACTGTCCTATTTCTCAACCAGTACTTATTCTTCACTTCTTCAACTACAGCAACAGTCAATCTCTCTATTTCCTCATCAGTAAGTCTCCTCACATTACTATGAGCAGGAACCTCAACAAGTTGTGGTTCCACATAATCATCCTTAGAGTCAGAAAATACATGTTGCTCAACCATATGGACATAGTACCTTTATTCTAGAACATCATATTCATAACCTCCTTCCTCCGAAGATGAGTATCTCTCCTCAACACGGTGAAGAGAATTTGAAGTTAAGTAGACCTTGTGATCTTCTCCACCGTCTCCCATTAACACTCCCTCCTCTTGCATCCTTTGGGCTACAACAAAATACTCAAGGGAATGTGGTTTATCACAAGCTTCACAAAAATAATTGTTATTCACCATATATGTTCCCTTCTTTCTCAATGGATTGGGAGTATCCTTATCTCTAGGCCTATCTGTCATAGGTTTCCCATCTTTCCAGTTTGTGTTATAAGGCATATCATGTAGCCTAGGCCTATCCTTCCTATATGTGTTCTCCTGCTTATATTGATAATTATTATTTTGTTGAAGAGCTCTAAGGTTGTCTCTCTTATTCATTATCCCAGCACCCTTTCTATTGTTCTCAATTGTTAATGCTATCTTTTGTGCTTTAGCTAAGTCCCTTGGGAACCTGTTTCTCAACTCATACCCTGTTTTAGGTTCGAATGCATTAAGGTAAACACTTAATGCTACGAAGTCCGATAACTTTGATCTAGGAGGTATTCTATTCTGCAATTTATTGAATCTTCTGTTAAAATCAAAGATTGAATCATTCTGACCCTTCTGAATTCGCATTAGTTCATGGAGAGCAATGTCTAGTGCACTTAGATTCCCAAATTGTTCCAGAAACTGATCTTGAAATATTTGGAAAGAATAAATAGAAGTTGTTGCCAGGCTATTGAACCAATCCCTAGCTTCCTCAATAAGGGACATCATGAATAACCTCATATGCAAATCTTCATAAGGTACATCCAAATCCTGAATAAAAGCATTAAAACTCCTCAGATGATCCTCAGCAGTGATTTCATTACTCCCTATGAATTTAGGCACCAAACTTCTCCAAGAACCATCCATAAGATAAGGGCACAACTAAAACCCTGCCAAATCAAATTGTCTGATGATAGTAGTATACTAATACTGATACATAGGGTTATTATATTGTAGATTTCACTATGGCACATGATGCTGACCAGGTGGTGGATAATTATTTATATGTTGTGTGGGAATATACGGTGGATGATTTGGCTATCTATATTGATTCCCAATTTGATGGTGAGGGATCCTTGGTGGTTTAGAATACCCAGCACCATGATTACCCTGTTTATGTGGTGGTATATACTTTGGGGGAAAACCAGATGGGTGAGGAATGTTCTGAGCTTTCTGCAATTTGAATTCTCTTATTGCTTGAATCATTTGGGCTTTTTCTTGCTCTTCCCTCTCCCTTTTCTGAGACTCAAACCGTGCTTTAACTTCATCATAAGTTAAAGATTCATAATCTTCTTGATGAATTTCCTGATTAGTAAGTCCATTCTGATTACCCTAAATTTTTTGGTCATATTCATATTGAATTTTTAGTCATTCAGATTCGAGTCCAGCATCAAATTCAGCTTGTTTCTGAGGGTTGTAAAAAGGATTTTTCTGATCTTTCGGGGTACAAGGCTCTTCAGTTGAACTATCTTTCCATGTGTCAAAACAATTCTCACCATAAGGTATTGATGATTTGTCTTTGTTTGTTAAGAACATGTCCTCACATTTCCCTTTACCCTTGTCAACCTTATCATCTTTATGTGTCCACCTACTATTGCCAGGAGGAGCTCCAGCATGACCCCCCCTCAATTGAGATCTTCTTCCATTCATATTGCAATGTTCAAATCAGAGTCGCCACTCACTTTTTTGAAAGTGAGAAAAGGATTGTTACTTATTATTCCCAGCAGAGTCTATATATAGGAATTATGACTCTATGATTAAGGTGCAAATTCTTTGTTGTTCCCCAGTAGAGTCGCCAATTTGTTAGCTCTCAAAAATGCAAGTTTGAACCATGAAAGGTTGCCAAGCTTTCACAATGTTTTAGGGTAATAGAACAAGGTTTGAAACAATTAAACCTTCTACTCTTTAGGTACTAATAGACCTAGGCGGGTGTACCTCACCGAATTAAACAAACCTAACTTTTGATCTTTCCCTATTGCCCTAGTTTGTCTACGATGGAAAATTGAAATGGACAAAATAAATCAAATTTGGTATAAATTGCATATCAATATTCAAAACTAAACCCTAATACGCTCAGTTAACAGATGTAAAAGAATGAGTGAAACTAAAGAATGAAAATGAAAAGACCAGTGCCTTAAAGGGTTCACGGAGTCAAGAGAAATCTAAAATGAGTTTATTTGTTCTAGAAAACATTCAAGTTATTTAGCATTTCATTTGGTTTATAGCTTGTATAAACATGCAAAATTGTGATTATTGAGTTCTTCTTAATAATCCAATTGACATTCCCTAATTATTATGATCAATTTAGAGAATTTAATTTTTACTGGAAAGAAACAATTAATTGACCATACAGATGCAGCAAATGTGCATTGACAAACTAGGTATAAACTTGTTTACACTAATTCGAACAACCAGAAAACACCATTATGGAGAAAACTTCAATAATACTTTTTGACAAATATCATAAACAACCGGTACCAGAAAATATTGCACCATTAGATTAGATTTTCATTGATATCTCCATCATTTTACATATGCAACCAGTCTCATCTTTTCCCAAAAAATGTATATTGTTGTCTGTTCTCTCTCTTCTATTTAATTCTCTCTCCCATATTGATTTCAAAATGGAAATTTATACATTGAGAACACGAAAGGACGTGTCCTTTCAGAAATAGGAAAAAACAAAATACAAAACAAAAGCTAGAGAATAATTAGGCTTTAGTTAGCCACAAGTGAGTCATAGCGAGGTGGTCCAAATAATCTTGGTGCTTATATGTATACGCATCTTCAATAACATTCATGATCGTGATTTCCATCGCGACCATTTCCTCATTTTGTTCGCTCACTTCCTCTAATGTTGTATCCTCTACAGAAGCTATCTTCATGATTCCATTCAGTATTGTGTCACATTCATTCTTCCATCTAGTGGCATCTTTCAACTCCCCTTTACTATCAAAAAATATGATCACAGTTTTCTTGGCAGCTTCAATTAATCCTTGTTTATCCCCCTGCAATTCCTCACAAAATTTTCGATGGCGAATGATAATATGATTTGCAAGTTCAAGTGTAGTATCGTTAGCCTCATCATTCTAGGCCAATTCATGAAACTTCTCCATAATTCATCCATCCATCCTTTCATGCTCCTCCAATGCAGTCAGAGTACTAGAATATTTTCCCCATAATTTATTCAACCAAAATGTCAAATTATCCTACCTCCTCTTAAAAATTGCTACAATTGCATCATACTTTTACTGATTATAGGCACTTGACCCTATCCAATGATCTTTTTCTTGAGAGCTTTCTCCTTGAGTGAGCATTTTAGTTGGATCAATTGAAATACCAACCAAGTCTTTCAATCTATCATTTTCTCTCAACACTCTCTCATTACTTGCTTCATACATTTCTCTTTCTTTTATCAATGTCTGGATATATGCTTTATTCAATTTTGCAATATTTATCCCAATCTTTGCAGTAACCATAGGATCAGCCTCTCCAACCTTCAGGGTCATAACATGGCCAAACGCCTTCTTTGTATCGATCACCACTGATTTCCTGTGGGGGGGATACAAAGCCCATATCATCAATGATCCCTCATCAGTATTATACTTAGAGCCTGCATACACCTCTATTACCCTTTCCTTATCAAGTTTGTGTGCAACATCACTATCTCTCAAGAAACTATCAAAAACTAATGCAGAGTTCAAATCAAGTCCAGGAAAAATCATAACACCAGCATTCTCCAACATTTTCCTCCCTTTTTTAGGATTCATATTTGTCATTTCATCATCCACACATTTTCTCAATTGACCCACTAATTGCTCTTCATTCCCAGAGCTGACAACACCAACATTTTCTCCTATTTCCTTCCCCTTCTATTTGCACAAGAATGCTTTGAATTCTGGCGAATTTATAAACTCATCATCTGAAAAAAATGATCTATATTCCATATGCCTTGCATCAATATCACCACTTTCAATACTATGTTCTCTAATTGGGCAAACATACCTCTGAGTCCTTAACTTAGATAACCTCTCTGTACTGCTCTGTGGCACTTTATCCATTAGGGTTTCCTCATCTCCAGAAGACAATGTCTCCATATCCTGTAACCCTTGGTTATAGCTTTCAACCACCACCTCTGCTTCCTCTTCATCCAAATTCCTGATGATATCATCAAAAGGATAAGGTACATGCTAATACCTTCCAAAATTAATCCTTTCCTTGGCTGAATTGATATATCCTTCAGGGTCAAAGTTTTTCCTGGGTGGTCCACTTTTCATATTATAATGCAACAATCTATCATGGATTGAATTATATCCCTCCTTGGCCAACATAGTGAAATCACGAAATTATAATGTACTAGGCATAAAAGCCTACTTCCCATAAGAACTGAAAAGCATCATAGTGTTGTAATCCATTTGTCTGACAATTTCCAAATATGCAATTATGTTTGGAACTGTCCTTGGTAGAATAAAAGGGGTACGTTCAAATCCATACACTCTGATCATTGTAGCTCCTTCCAAACAATACCAGTCACCCCAATTATGATCAATTGGCCCATTGAAATATTTTGGCCAAAGAAATCTTTTAATCTCATCAGTCAATGAATAGTTACAAAGATATTTATACAATTTATCCAAAGTTTTCACAAAATATTCTTCAAAGTGGATGAAACTAGAACTAGCAAACCTGTTGTCCCAAATAGCAGTCCACAACTGAATAGGCAATGCTTCACCCTCTTTACCAATTTGAGAAACTCTCATCTCTGGAGGCCATACTCCCAACTCCTATCCAAAATATAGCACCAAGTGCATGAACAATGAATAATGTCTGAGATTAACAATAGAAGCTCCACCCTTAATAGCCACCAATCCTAAATCAAGCTCCTTAGAAATATATGAAGCATAGTTGAATGGCCTAGAGTTGTGATACTGAATGTCTGCTGTGATAATCATTGGCACAATTGATATGAGTTCTAGGGCATCCATCCACAACACTTGACACACTGAGAAATATGTGTACTTCATATAAGGCTCAAACAAATCTACATGATAAGGAGGCCCCTCACTATCTTGCAGAGGTTCTGATTTGTTACCCTGCTTAATTCTATGAATAGGCAACCTCCAACCCGTATAGATTGTATCCATTCTTGAAAATTCTTTTTCCAACTCTTCACAATTGATCTCCTCATTGCAAAACCATTCCAATTTGAAAACCTCACCCATTGCTTCTTTTGACACATATATCTGTGGTTTTCCGGATGGGTCACATATAGCCTTATGCTTTGGATCATAATTATCTGCAAGCAATTTTACTAATTCTGCATTTACAAAAATATTAGGGCACACCAGTTTCCGTACATTCAACTTCCATGGGTTACAGATTGGTTCAAAGCGACTTCTTCTCTGGTAATGGAAATTGAATAGCTCATACCCTCTTATGGTAGTCCAGACATCACCTATGAACTTGCACTTGTCATCTAATTTATCAACCTCTGCCCTAAGTTGTGCAGACCTTCTAGCCTTAGGCCCCGAGCCAAGTAGTTGATCAATAAGGTCTTGGTTCAACCTCCTTTCAGTGCCCTCATGCTCCGTATCAACCTTTTGTTTTTTTCCTTTTGACACACCACTCTCACCAGGATTTCTACCCTTACCCCTTCCAGAACCAGAAGACTCCATTCTCAACCTTACAGAATCAAAATGCAAAAAACCAAGAAACAATCACTTACAGTATTTTGCTCGAGCTCCTCAAACTGAAAAATGTCCCAGTTCTCTGTTCAGCATGCCAATTCACCTGCAATCAATTTGGAATTGAAGAATTGATACAAACTTTACTGTCATACCCCGTCGCGCCATTAATGAAGCATGAATGAAAACCCATTTGAAACTGGCATTGTCACATCAAATATCCTTTCGATGAGAGACTTTCAAATCTAGGGCAAAGTCCTTTTGCAATGTCTATTACACCCTTCGCCAAGACATAACATGGTCTTACCGACACTTGGGATCAAAAAATAATGATGACTGTTACTTCCTTTTATGTCGCTATAACAATTCCAAGTTGGGAAGATGTTACATAGACTTCATTGTGTCATACCGATATGTATTCTTCAAGTCATTTTCCAGTCGTTGAGACAAAATCACCCTTTCACCGATGAATTCTCATTTTGATGTGACATTCAAACTTTGGTGAAACTTATGTCGAAAAGACCTTCTCCTAGCGATGCATATCTCTATCGGCATACCTTTCAAATCGGCAAGACCCCAATACTCTCTCCAATAGCTTTTCGAATCCCCTTGTATTTAGTTCAGCAAGACAAGAGTCACTTTGCCAAGACCTTCCCTGACGAACAGAAATCTTACTGAGACATTTGCTTACAAGCCAATCGGTAAGACGAAATGATTTCGTTATGACTTCATGCCGATACCCATTAGTTTAGCCGAAATGACCCCTCCACATGCTAGTCGAGAAGACCAATTGAGTTCGTCGTGACACTACAATGACGCCCCAACATATGCCGATATACTTTTTCTATATTCCGATCGGCAAGAAAAATACTTCGCTATAACGTTACCCCAAAATACCTAATTTGTAGATTTGAATCTTTTCAGTCGCCGAAACAAAAGAAAATTCTTGCTGATTGTCTGCAACAAATACATGTTAGTGCAAAACATAGCTCATGGAGACTTTTACTCTGTCTTGCCTATATGGGACTTTCAATGAAATACAAAGAGCTAGACGGATTCTAATGGGTCACATGACAAAAAATAAGCAAGACAATGCAAAGAGGGGATTTTATGCTTATGATAAGGACTTAATTGCTAGAAACTCTTGAATGCAATAGACTTTAAAAAATTGAAAATTTTACAGTTCTAACAGGCACTTTGATCAAAATGTGCACAACCTTTAACTATTCACATCTTGACAAGTGGCACTTGGACATTGGATGTTGAATGATCCCACATTGCTCAATTTCACTCTCTTTTCCAATTTGGAAATCTATAAATGAGAAACTCTTCCTCTCATTCTATTATCCAAAAATTGAGTAAACTTACTATACTCAACTTCATCCTCAAGCATTTCCATTTTCATCAATTTCATCAAGTTCTTAGCTAGTTTATGCACATTTCTCATTATGGAGCTTGATTGAGTCTTCATCAAACTGGATCAGTCATCAAATTATCAACATTGCAACAAAGGAGTTGGGAAAGGGCCAATTTATACACACAATTGGCACCAATTCCCCCATGGGATCAAGAGTTTGCATTGCTTAATTAGGATTTCATTTATCTCTTATGTTTGTTCTTCATTTTTCCTATTATTGAGCATTATAAATGGATTTCATTGGGAATCTTAGTTCTATCTTGCATATGAGCTTACTAATGTGTTTGTTTCTTGTCTTTGTGCAGGTATAGTATTGGGGTTCATAGAGGATAGTTTATGTGTTCAAAATTAATAATTTATTTTTTGTATGAGTGAAATTAAAATTACCCAACTCATGGTGTTGAAATATAACAACTTATGTTCCAAGAATAAAATAATTCTTGTCACTAGGATATAACAGTTCTTGTTTCCAGGAGTCTATCAATAAGATTACTATAGTACAAAAGCTGATAAGTTTTTAATAAATCTCAGAGTGTTTCAGATAAATTTATTTTCCTAAGCTATTCAATTTGTAATAACTTTTAGTCTTTTAAAGGCAGATTTATTTCCTAAAGCTATTCAATTTGTACTAAATTTCAAAATGTTTTAGATAGATTTATTTCCATAAAATTTACATCATAGAAGTGCTCGATTTACTATCTTCAGCCCTTAGGCATATATCCATTACGCATTTCAAAATTTTACGTTTCCTGGATTGACATAAGAGAAAACTAAAATTGTGAATCTAAAACCAACCATAATTGTGAATTAATCTCCTCAATTTTGACTCAACATTTTTGCACCATTTGTGAGGAAAGGCATTAAAGGCTTGAAAAACTAGTAAGTTAAGTTAGGACTAGTGCGTCAAGGAGAAAGCCCACACATTTGTCGACCTTGTCTAGGTAATTACTCTTGGTTTGCACTATTGTAGATCATATAGATACATGAATCATACTAGAGATAGTAAGGAAAGGTTTTTTAAGAAATATATAGGAAGTAGTTCAAAATAAGAAAACCCAAAAAAACTATTAAAGCCACTAATTGTGAATACACCATCAAAAAAGGAATTAGTTGAACTTGATATTGAAAAGTGTGTAACTGAGTCCACTACTATTGAGAATTATTTTGAGTCTCCTTCTATCACACAATAAGAAACACTTGAGACTCAAAAATAATCATCTAATATTATCACTCCTGAGCTTTCAAAACTATTTAGAGACTTTTATAAGCTTCAAAGTGGTAGAAACCAAGACCTTAAGTCATTCTAAACTTTTTACATGCATTGGGCATTTTGAAACCATGGCTGAAAACAATAACAATAGTGATAGAGAATTGGTCAATAATAATCCTATCACCTTTGAATTTCTTATTGCTCATCTAGCAGAAGATGCGAGCCCATGAAAAAATATACCTCATTTTTCTTTTCCTAATTTTTGAGGACTTTCTATGGAAGATTCTAACATGTTTCTATATGAGTTTCATGTTGTGTCATAGCTATGACTACAAAATGATGTTCAAAAGCTCAATCTATTTCCAACCATGTTAAAAGATGCAACATTATGGTTGTTCATGGGCCTGGGATCACAAATTGTTCGAACATTGGAAGACATGAAGGATAAGTTCTTGACTAAGTATAAAGAATATTGTAACATGAAAGAAGCTCAAGATGAAATCTTCTAAATGATACAACGAGAGGAGGAAAATTTGGAGGATTATCTCAAGATATTTTCATTTAGTCTTCAAAGGACAAGATAAACAATATTAAATAATGATACTATAAAAATTATTTTTCTTATGGGAATATGTGATGAATGGATGCATATTTTAAATCTTATAGGGGAAGGTGATATTTCTAAATTAATATTTGACGATATTTGTGATGTGTGTAGGAATTATTCAAGATCCACCTATTCTATAAGAGGATTCCCTGGGAAGAATATCTCTTCCAAGAGCACATCAGGTATCAAAAAACAAGAGCTAGGCATGTTCTCAATGATCTCAAGACTGATCTTTTAAGCCACATGGGTAAAAAACTGACACTTTGTACAAACATAAGAAACAAGAAGAGGCTGAAAAAGAATTTTCTATATTTTGTCTAGATTGTTGTAAGAAACATAGTAATGAGGAATGTCCTTATAGAAAAAAAATAAAATTCTTTAGAGGATGCTAGTAAGGTTACTACATTATGACCTCTTCCAACCGATATGGAAAATGTGGAATTTAGTGAAGAATCTATTGACTATATGGATCCATGGAGGCCTTGGTATCCATAAACTATGCCCCCAATGATGAATGACCTCATAATGTAGGGCCTAGTGGTTAGCCTAGTTCCTTTCCAACTCAACAAGGATGGTATGGAGGGTGGAAACAACCTCCACATCATTCAGTGGAAATTTTTTTACCAATATGCCCCTCAACCTTGGTAACAAGCTTGGAGGACACCAACACACCTCGTAATGTAGGGCCTAGTGGTCAGCCTAGTTCCTTTGCAACTCAACCAAGATGGTATGGAGGGTGGTAACAACCTACACATTATTTAGAGTGGAAAAAATAGTACCAATATGCCCCTCAACCTTGGGAACAAGGAGGATGCCACTATCATATTTTTCATAGTATATGTCTTATCCCACACCACCTATATTTACTCTATACCAATAGCCACCATAATTATTTCAACCAATACCACCCTCATCCAATAATCCACCATCCAACCCATCACAACCACTAAAGGAAACACCAATTCTTGCAAATCCATCACCAAACCCAAATAACAAGGTGGCACAACTAGTATATAATAATGAGGTGGCATGATATCCAACCTACCTTGTCAATACACTAGACATTAATGGAGTTCAATTATGATCAAGTAAAGCTCTTCAAGGATTCACCATTATTGAAATAGATGAAGCACTAGAATAGCTTGAGGAAAATCAAGATAAACAAAATGAGCCATCTAAGTTTCCTCCATATCATGATTGGTTTCAGTCTCAACCAAAAAAAAGGAAGCGGTTGGGCTAGAATTTGGTTTTATAAATGAATTGAGAAATGTTAATATTAAAATTCCACTTTTGTAGGAAATCAAGGACATCACAGTGTACATGAAGATAGTTCAAGAATTGTGTACCTAGAATCAAACAAAGAAACGAGACCCAAAGATGGTGCAAGTTATTGGGAAACTTGTTGATCTCATGTTAGGAAATATTTCAATTCTCAAGTATTCAGATCTAGGGAGTCCTATGATTCTACTATGAATTGGTCACATTAATTGATTTAGGAGCTTCCATTAATGTCATGACCAATGAAAATAAGGATAAAAATTATGTCTTCAAGGACTTAGGCCTTCACCTGCAGTCCTACAAATGGTAGATCACTCCTTAGCCAAACCTGAAGGAATTATAGAGCATATAATTTCTATTGATTCTTGGGAATATCCTACTTATTTCATGATCTTTCAGCCCAAAATAAAGTTGGGGGGATACCCCTTGAGTTTAGGGAGATCGTGGTTGGTTGTAGTAGACACTTATATCAACTGTCGATTAGGTAATAGGGTTACCTCTAATGGGGAATAGAAGAAATAGTTGAATTTGTACCCACTAGTGCAACCATTGTTGGAGATTGAAGATCTCCTGTGGGTTGATAGTGATTTGGAGGAATCTCTACCTATTTTGACAATTGATCTAGCCCTTGATATTGAGGATACTATTTTTTCCAATTACTTTCAAAATTGATACTTGTTTGATGATATTTTAGAGATATTTTTTTTCATTCATGTATAGATAATTATCCATTTCAGAACTTTCCTCTACTTAGTGATTCACAACCACTCCAATATTTTATTACATTACATCAATTTCTCATAATTGTGTACATATAGTCCATTTATTTTTATTTTGACACATCTTCACCATCCATCTCACAATTACATGATATAGATTTACCTACAAAATATCAAGAAATGAAAATTCTACTAGGACATACTCTTAATATTAATCCATAGTTGAGTGATGTGCAAATTCAAGATTTAATTACCATGTTAAAGAATCATAAAACTAGTTAAAGAATCATAAAACTACATTTATATGGGAGTATCAAGATATGCATGGTATACATCTAGATACATGCACACACGACATTTACATAGAGGAAGGTAGTCATCCTGTTAGGCAAGTACAAAGAAGGTTAAACCTAGTTTTATGAGAAATTGTTAAAGAAGAATTACAAAAGCTATTAAATGTAGTATTTATCTATCCAATTTCTGATAGTCAATGGGTTTCTCCTTTGGTGGTAGTTCCTAAGAAAAATGATAAATGTTGGATATGTGCTGATTATAGAGCCCTTAACAAGGCTACTAAAAAGGATCATTTTCCATTACCTTTTATTGACCAAGTTTTGGATACACTTGCAGGTAAGAAATTCTTCTCCTTCCTAGATGGATTCAGTGGGTACAATCAGATCCACATCGCACCTAAGGATCAATACAAGAATACTTTTACTTGTCCTTGGGAGACATTTTCATATAATGTTTTACCCTTTGGTTTATGTAATGCCCCTGCTACTTTTTAAAGGGAAGTGTTAAATATTTTTTTTGATTTGATTCATGATTGCATTGAGGTTTATATGGAATATTTTATTGTGTATGGTGATACCTATGAGGAAGCTAAAAATAATTTAGAAAAAGTTTTATAGCTGTGGGAAGATACTAATTTGTCTTTAATGCATGAAAAGTGCCATATTTTTATGATGGAAGGTATAGTATTAGGACACTACATCTATGCTAAAGGAATTCAGGTTGACCCAAAAAAGGTGCAAATAATTTAATATTTTCTCATTCATGTTTGTCAAAAAGATGTTCATAGCTTTCTAGGACATGGAAGATATTATAGGCAGTTTATTCAAAAATTTAGTAAAATTGTTGCACCACTTTTTGTTTTATTGAGCAAAGATAATTCTTTTTATTGGACACAATAATTTCAACAAGATTTTGAGACCATCAAGGAAAATCTTGTGACCACACCGGTATTACAAGGACCCAATTGGGATATTTTCTTTCATATCCATATAGATGCTTTTGATTTTTCAATGGGAGTTATCCTAGGTCGAAAAGAGGACACATTATTTTATTCTATTTATTAGATTGGCAAGAATTTCACATATGCTAAGATAAACTATATGGTTACTGAAAAGGAATTTCTTATTGTTGTCTATGCAATTAATAAATTTTGTTATTATATAACTAGTTACAAAGTCTTTATCTATTCAAATCACTCTGCAATAAGTTTTTTAAATGAATAAACCAATAGTTATAGGAAGAGTAATTAGATGGTTACTATTATTGTATGATTTTCATATAACTATACTTTATAAGCATGGTCGAGAAAATGTGGTTGCAGTTTTTTTATCTAGGTTGCAATACGAGGATGAGCCTGTGCTTGTTGATGATGCTTTCCTTGATGAGCATATTTTTTTTTCTATATCAGTTAAGAGTTCATGGTTTGTAGACATTGAAAACTACTTAGTTACTTGCAAGTTTCCCCTACACTTTTCTCCTCAAGATGATCAAAAATTTGTGGGGATAATTGGTTAATATGCATGGATTAACAGACTCTTATTCTACATTGAAATTGATAACATCATGTGACGATGTGTAGCTGAAGATGATGTCTTCAATATACTTCAAGCATATCATTTAGAGCCTCGTGGAGGTCATTTTGCAGCTTAGAGAACTGCCAATAAAATCCTAATTATTGGATATTATTGGCCTACACTCCATAAATATTGTAAAAAGTATGTGTAATACTATGATAAATTCCAATGTATGGGTCAAACCACACATTCTGATGAGATTTATCTTCAACCCCAATTGTCTCTTGAACATTTTGAAAAATGGGGTTTATATTTTGTTGGGCCAATCAACCCTCCCTGTAGGAATAAGGAATATATATTGGTTTGTACTGATTATGTCACTAAATGGATAGAGGTTGTGGCATTAAAACATGCAAGGGATACTAAAGATGTTGGATATTGTATTCTAATTTTTTTACTAGGTTTGGTGTAGCTCACGAAATTGTTATGGATCAAGGACCTCAATTCATGTCTAATTTGATTGTTGCCTTGGCTCAAGAGTATGAAATTTGACATTGCAAGTCCTCTCCGTATCACTCTTAGGCCAATGGACAAGTTGAAGTGACTAATCAGGAACTTGAAAATATCTTGAAAAAGATTGTAGCACTTCATAAGAAATATTGGGCAACAATACTTCCAAAATTAGTATGGGCATATTGAACCACTTGGAAGACCACCACTGGTCTTACACCATATGAACTTGTTTATGGTAAGAAAACAATTTTACCTATTGAATTTGAGATAAAGACTCTACGTACTACTTTTCAAATTGGAATGAATCTAACTAACATTTAGAAGGCAAGGATTGATAATCTTCATGCACTTGATGAAATGTGGCAACACGATCTTTTTCATGTAGAGGTCTAGTTAAGAAATTGCATGCTCTCTGACATGATTGTTACATCCAAAAAAGGTCATTTTAGCTAGGAGATTGGGAACTACTCTATGGTTCCATATTCTAAGAATTTAAGGGAAAGTTTCACACTAGATCTAGTTATGGCCATATGAAATTTAAATTGGCAATGAAAATGGTGCAATTAGGCTTCACACTGTCAACTCTAATTGCATGGCTCTTGTTGTTAATGGGTATCTCTTAAAATCATACAAGTGGCCTATTTCTAAAGAATATTTTGTTTCTAGTTTGATGAAGGAACTCACTATTGTATCTCAAGTTCCTATCACCTCTTCAAGTACCTTATAGGTACTTTTTGATCTAAAACATAATTAAAAAAATGCAATAAGATCTAGTAATGAAAACCTTTGGGCATTACTAGATGGTTACAATCTAAAAATTGGGTTTCCTATGGTTTGTAACTAATTAAATAAACTAGGGGAAAAAACTGATTCTTTGACGTCCCTAGGTGGTACATAGTTGAAAACTAGGTTTCTGGTAGTTGTGTACTGAGAGAAAAAAGAAAGAGACAAAAAAAAGTAGAAAAATAAAAATAAAAAATGTAGTCGGTCTCTTGTCACCCTAGCAATAGGATACTGCTTCTTTGGAATTCCTATCACTACCTATTTAATGGTGCATCATTAATGATTTCTATCACCAATAGGCCACTCCGATCGACTGGTTAGCAGACATACCTTTCCATGAAGATTGACCATTGATAGATCATCAAAGCTCCAGTCACCTAGATCCACCTCATTGGTGATCTCATTTTCCTTCACCAACTACCTTGGCACTACTAGGATCAACCACCTCATTGGCATTGCCAATGGTATCCTCCATACAATGAACACATCGACATTTCTTCCACATCAACATCAAACTATCTATTAACATTAGTCCTATTGGACCACCTCACCTTCGATATGGGAGCCACATCCATATTCACAAGGCTCTTCAAAAAGGAAACATCATGTTGTACATCCCTGAAGCATCATCTAGTATCTACACACTTGTGCTAGCTCAACTGCCTCATCACCCTACTTGAAGACTCATCACCTCTTCATCATTAATCTCATTGGTATCTTCCTCCATGTCATCCTCCAATGTACTTTGAATGGTAACTTTCAATAGTCTATTTTCTTTTAATTCATATGAATCTCTTTTATTGTATAATTTTTTTTATGGAAATCCCAAGGACAGTGCCATACATTCAGCTAGGGGGTGTAAGTCATGTCAAGATCCCAAATGTATCCAATTATGCCCCTAGTCATTCGCTTCATGCGAATTTAACTAGGATAATTATTATTAAACCTTTTTTGGATTCCTAATATGTTAAAATTATTTCATGCTAATTTTTATTTGCCATGGTCATATTTTCTTTTGTTCTTATTTTTTGATCACCCAAAGTTTAAAACCTATAGTTTTCTTCTACCAATCACTTCTACCTTTTATTTTATTTTTTGTTGTGACTTCTTATTTTTTGATCACCATCTATGCATAAGTCTCCATGGGTGGCCATCACATTCGATGGGAGCCAACTAGCATGAAAAATTTGAGAGCTAACATATGAGTTTACAAGGTCTTTAATGAAGCAAATTGCCTTGTTTTCTTTAAGAAACGTGTTGGTATGATGATGACATGGCTTATGAATTTTCCATGGCATTCAATGATAGTGATATCTCTACAATAGTGTATGGTCTTTCCTTTTTAGTTACTATTCAACTCAGCTCTAAGGTAACTTGACTACCTCCTATAGGGGAAGCCTACTTCCCTATAGCTACAACTAGAATGACTGGCCTACAACACCTCACGAAGCATTTTCTACGAGGGAAAGATAAATTGAAAATAGTACAGGGACAAGGAACCTTGCAAAGTTCACTTCCACAACCCTAGGTTGATGTCTCCAAGGTCATCATACAATATATTACAAAAGGGAGGTATGCATACATTTTTTCTCAACATTTCAAGTTGTTATGTCATTTACAACATAATGATCTGGTGAACTTAGCACATTACCTCTTTTATTCCATAAAAAGAATGTGTTTAGAAGTACAAAAGGGAATCATGGTTCTTTAGCATATCACATATTGATCAAGCTAATTGTCATGGAAGGTTTAAAATAGGTTGTTCCCCCAATTAGTTTTCCTATCTTTGTAGGTGAAGAAATTCCTTCCAATTCCTTGGCTTTAGAAGTTGAGATAGAGGCTCAAGAAGCTGAGAGTAGTCATACCAAATTCGAAATTTAAGATTATGAAGTCAAGAACTCAAACAATGAAACACCAGGCGAGGATAATGAAATTGATAACGAAACCTTGGGTAAGGACACACAGCTAGATGATCTAGAAACAATGAAAAAATGCATTGAACTTGAGAGCCAAGAAAGTGAACAACGAAATGGTGAATTTGAAAACCTAGGAATAACTTTGCAAGAAAAGCATGTAGAAGGTAGGGTTCAAGGTATTAAAAAGAGTAAATCCCAAAAATTTTCCAAAAATCCTCAATACTGAAATGAAATCTTCCTATAATACTTGGAAAAAAGGAAGATAGAGGTGGAAGGACCTTCAACCTCTAAGTTGCAAAAATTAGCTAATATTGTCAGTACTATGTGCCAAGAACAAACATAGCCAGATATTGAAATAATGACCACTTATATTATGAGAACAAGAGATAGACAAAGTTGGCAATAGAGGAGGAAAATTTGACAAAGGAAAAAGGAAAGACAAAGGAGGAAACAAATGGAAATTGAAATGCAGATTGGGTCTTTTGAAGAACATGATGAACAAGATATTCGAGAAGAAAACATACATGATACCTCCACTTCTCTGCATTTGTCAAATGAAGAAGAGGATATATTTGATCAAGATAATGATGAGAAAAATACTATTTTTTTTGGCGAGAAGATGAGGATATGCCCAATTAGGATAATTTTCTTCTTAGGACCGATGAAACCTAGACAACACAAGACTCTCTACAAGGAGATAAGAAAAACTTAAAGATACAAGAAACTAGTATGTCACACCCTACCTTTTCTCTTGGTGGGAAACTACCAGTGAAATAGATGTAAGTCCTAGATGTACAAAGAGTGTTCTTCCTATCTCTAGTTAGCATTGAAGAGATAACCCCATGACTATTGTTGAAGAAAAAATATCACATGAATATTTTGAAGAATTTTTTATGGACCAAATACTTAAAAAACAACATAAAGAAATTCATATTTTACATTCTAGTGTGAATCATTTAGAGATACAAGTTTAGTCCCTCCAAATATGGTTATAACAAGATAAAGAGAACATGAATAGGTCAAGAAACCAATTAGAGAAATCAATTCAAAATCATGAATTTGATATGGTAGCTCATATATCCCTTGAGGAACACCAAAAGATAGTGGAAAAATTAAGAGATAATTTTAAAAAGGAAGTCATGGGTGATTATATGGCTATTACAAAAAATCAACAAACAATTGACAAATTGAAGTCTTCATGAGAACAAAGAATCACAATAGACTAAATAACATAGGAAGTGTGCCAATAGATAATAAAAAAATTGAAAGACAATTGGGGAAAAGAGATAATGGCAACAATACAAAAATTGAAAATTGACCAACCTAAGACTATATGTAGTGCATGAGGACATGCAATGTCTTTAGCTTGGGGGGGAAATGATGGGATAAAATTTTATCTAGTTTTTCCATTGATTCTAGCCTATATTTTAATCTTTTCTCCTAAATTTCTAGAATAATTTTATAGAATTAAAATATAGTTACTATGGATTAGAGGATATAATATACCTTAGAAGGTAACTATTGCAAGAATGAAAAGATGAATGAAAGTGTTTTAATTGATGTCAACTGGTTAGCCAATTATCTACTAGTTGTTGTTGTCTATATATGTTGAGGATATTGGGAAAATTGTACATTAAAAGAAGATTACAGGTATTCAACTATTGAGGATGTTGATCTGATACTTGTGAACTATATTTTTCTATGTTTCGGTTGATGTTGAGGAGAGTTATTTTTGGTTCATATTTCTCTTTATTGAACTCTTATGAGTTGTTCTAGAGTTGTGTTTCTCTGGTTCTATTGAAGATGGCTTTGATATTTGGAAGTATCGAGTTTAATTAATATATGTGTTTTACACTGGTTTGGTTGACTATGTGTCAAGAACTATCTCCAAAGTTGATGAAGCATGTTGGATCTATTATGGGTCTCAGTGAAGCTTGTGTTTGGGTCACGCTCATTCTAATTTCACCCTAGGATGCTTGGCACCGACCTTATTTGAATTTTAAGTTGGATGGCCGAATTTGTATCTTTTCAAGGTTGGAGATGCTATAAATATAGAATGTGCTAGAAATGAAAATTGTACATAAGAAAATAAGGAAGATAAGTGAAAGAGTAGACGTGAGTTTGATTCTATTCTGAAAGTGTGTGAGTTATGTGTGTGGTTGATCAATGTGAAGTTTAACATTGAGTTTCTAGATGGAGTGAGAAGAAGGAGAACTCTATCATTCATGCAATTTGATCAGTGATTGTGGTGGAATCTTTTGTTGCATTGGGAGTGTTGTCTCTTTGTAACAAGTCTACTTTGTATTCTTTGTATCTCTATGGCAGTGAGCCCTCCGAGTTGTATCCCTATGGACAATGAGTCTGGACACTGAGTCCTTAGTTCATGTAGTGGGCCTTATCTCAGGTAGCGAGCCTTTAATAATTGGTTTTGATGTTTTCTATAGTGTGAGTTAATCCTCACCATGGTTTTTTCCTCATTAGGTTTTCGATGTAAATATGGTGTTATTGTGTTTGTGCATTGGTATTTGATGATTAATCACTTAATCAGTTTATGTGTTAGTTATGATAGTTGAATTTAAGGTTAAAATCTATGACAAACTATTCACCCCCCTCTCATTTGTCCTATCCAACAATTGGTATTAGAGATTGGTTCCTTGGTGAAGAGCTTAATTGCTTGAGGAAAGTCTGGGATGGCTAGTAAAATGGTCTTTGATTATTCAAGGTTTGATGGAACTAATTATGCTACCTGGAAAGTATTAATGGAATAATATCTTGAGTATTGTAGATATGATGTAGGGAAAGCTTATAAGAATCCCTACACTCCTTCTACTAATAGTGCAAGTACACCTGAAGAAATTAGAGCACATGAAGTGAATAAAAAGGAAAAGTTCATCTTGAAGAATACTTTGGTACATTTTAAGTTGATTAAGGTTTAGAATTTGAAGAAAACGAAGGAATTATGGGATGTTTTAGAAAGAGCACATGATGGTGGTGATGAGAGGGTAAAAGAGGAAAAATTAGAGAACTTGGAAATATGGTTTGATCTTATACATATGTCTAAAGATGAGATTGCTAAAGCCCATGTACAAAGATTGGATGAGGTAGTGGCTATAATATGATCTCTTGGCGCTATTATAGATGAAACCAGAATTGTAAAGAAGATTCTTAGAAATTTTCTTGATGCTTACAATGAAAAGGTGAGTGCGATTGAGAAGACTATAGATTATAAGACATAATAAGGATCTGTTGCTAGTATTTTTTACATCTTATGAGATGAGGAAGTTGAATCTAAGATGTGGAGGTAAAAAAAAGACTTCTTTTAAAGCTATAGAAATCAAAGATCAAGATGAAGAAAACTTTGATGAAATCAAGGATAAATTTATAGGAAGAATGAGAAAATTCTTTGGTATGTATGAAGGTAAAATTCCCATTAAGTGCTTTAGTTGTGGAGAAATTGGTCACTATGTTGCAAAGTGTTCAGAAAGAGCTAAAAAGAATAAACAAAGATATGAGAAAGAAAATAAAGGAAAGAAGATTAACAAAGCTTACTATGTTAATGAGAATGATAGTATTTCAGATGAAGATTTAGAATATGAAGATCTAGATGAAAATGATTGCTTGTTCTTGGAGATTAAGGATGAACCTACTTCTACTAATTCAGAAAAATAGTTAAAGGAAAGTCCTACAGAGAAGGAGAAGGATAAGGAGAAAGATAAGGAGAAAGAGAAAAATGAAGGTACATTTATATTTGTCCTACATGTTAAATAGGGAAATAATTTTTGGGTAGTTGATAGTGGTTTCTCACATCACATGACTGGTAACAAGAGCAAGTTTTTGAAACTTGAGAAATATGATGGAGGTCTGGTTATGTTTGGAGATGATATCGGTGCTAAAATTTGTGTGATAAGTTCAGTAAGATTTGATGGAAAGCATCATATTGATGATGTTTACTATGTTAAGGGTTTAAGGCATAATTTGATGAGTGTTGGTCATATGTGTAGAATAGGATATGATCTTGTGTTTAACGATGAGAAATGTGAGATCTGGAAAGGATCCAAAACATTGATTTCTACAGGAAAGAAATATGAAGGGAATATTTATCAACTTAAAGGTGTTGATGGATGATGTTTTATGACTCAGATAAATGGTAGTTGGCTATGGAATGTGTCACATGAGTTTTGCTAACTTGGCAAGGATTAGTATTGTTCAAGCCATGAGAGATCTACTAAGAATTACAAAGCCTGTAAATGCTATCTACAAGAATTTTTAGTTTGGGAAGCGAACAAGAAATCATTATAGATCAAGAGAACAATCTGCTACTGGATTATTGGATTTGGTTCATACAAATATTTTTGGTGCCATGAGAGTGCAAAGTCTACTTTGTGAAAGGTACTTTATCATTTTAATTGATGATTATCCTAGATATACATGGGTTACATTTCTAAGAGAGAAATTAGATACATTAGATGGATTCAAGGCATTCAAGGCTATTGTTGAAAATAAAGTGAATTTCAAGATAAAATTCTTGAGATCTGACAGAGGTGGAGAATTCACCTCCCATGAGTTCAATATATTCTATGAAGTGCCTGGAATAAAGAGACAGTTATCTGCTCTGAGAACCCCTTAGCAAAATGGAGTTGTTGAAAAGAAAAATGGAATAGTTCAAGAAGCTGCTAGGTGAATGATCACTAAAGTCAGATTACTAGAAGTTTACTGGAAATAAGCTATTCAAAATGTTGTATATGTATTCCATCAAGTTCAGGAAAGAGAAAACAATACAAATACTCCCTATGAGCTATGGCCCAAAATAATTCCTACAGTTAAACATTTCAAGGTATTCGAAAGCAAATGCTATATCAGAAGAGATGAGGAAATTTTGGGTAAGTTTGATGCAAGAAGTGATGAAGGAATATTTCTTAGATACTCTACTAAAAGAAAGTCATACAAATATTTCAAAAAAATATTGTGGAAAATTGTAGAAAGCTTGAATGTAAAGGTTGATGAAATAGTGAAGAATTCTATTGATATTGATGGATATGTGTCTGATGAACATGACTATGCAAGCATAGAAGAAATTATGGAAGAATAGGATAAAGATGAAAAGAAAAGAAAAATGAACAAATTGAAAAAGAAGATGATGCTCTAGTGATGTCCCCTCGAACACCAAAATATGTATAGAGGAATCATTCAAAAAGTCATATTATTTGAGACAAGACAAAATGTGTGTTAACTAGAAGCAAAGTTGCTATTGATGTAAATTTGTACTTATTCTCTAAGATTGAGCCAAAGTCAGTAAGTGAAGCCTGTAATGATGAAAATTGGAAGGAAGCAATGAAAGAAGAACTTTTGCAAATTAAGAAGAATCAATCTTGGGAATTGGTCCCAAGACTAGCAAACAAAAATATCATTGGATCAAAATGGGTATTTAGAAATAAGCTGAATCAGAATGGGAAAGTTGTCAAAAATAAAGCAAGGATTATGTGTAAAGGATGCTCACAAGTGGAAGGTATAGATTTTTAGGATACTTTTTCCCCAGTAGCAAGAATGGAAGCTATAAGGATGTTCTTGGCATTAGTTTCTTATAAATATTTCAAATTCTATCAGATGGATGTCAAGTCAAAATTTTTGAATGGTGAACTATAAGAAGAGGTCTACATGGAACAACCAAAAGAATTTCAGTTAATAGATCAACCAGATATGGTGTGCAAATTGAAAAATCTTTATATGGATTGAAGCAAGCTCCTAAAGCCTAGTATGCAAGGCTAGAAAAGTATTTGAGTCACCAAGGATTTAACAAAGGTACAATAGATAGTAATTTGTATTTCAAGACTGAAAATGACAAAATATTGATTGTAATTGTATATGTTGATGATATTATTTGGAGGAAATGAAAATATGTGCAAGATGTTTGTGGAAGAGATGCAAAAATAATTTGAAATGTCTATGTTTGGCGAGATGAATTTATTTCTTGGGCAATGTTGATGGTGTTTTCTGCACAACAACAACATACATAATGTAGTATTATATCTCTCTTGAAAGGTTTATCTCTATGAACAAAGAGATAACCCCAAGGTATCTAATGTCAAGTCATGACTTGCAACAAAACAACTCAGAGATAAATCGGAAAATGTTGGTAATCACAAAGGGACCTTACAAAAAAAATACTAGAAACTCTAAACTTATTAGATTCCGCAATATAATGATACACGAATTCCTATTTTAACCAAGGTTCAAATAAATAACAAAAGATAAGGGTTTCAAAAATCCTATGATTAAGATTACTCCTAAGATCAACAATAATGATGATGAAATACTTGGAATAGACCAATCCCTCAAAACTAATTTCTAGTTAACCTAGGCTATACCTGCAATCTCATAGAAACAATGCAATATTCTAAGGAATTAAGGATTTTGAGATTATGGACATTCATTCAATTGAATTGGATAAATACCCACAATTGAACTAAGCACACAAATATCAGGTATAGGTTGACCTTGTACAACAATCCCAAAATAAAGAAGCTACCCAAAGTATGAACCAGAGATTGCTACAACACTCCAACCACTAAATCACAAGCACCATTAAATCATTTAACTCTAAATATAAAATGCATTCAGTTATTTTTAGGAAATTTCAAAGATGGAATAAGAACCATGCAAGACAAGTCAATCCAAAGAAGCCACCAATAATAGCACAATGTATTCACTTGTATTGAATCATCAATGATAGCAATAATTATGATATTTTGTATTACAACACTTGCTTGAAAATAAAACTAACTCCTAATTCTAACTTTCTGCTCTAAAAATATAATCCTCTATAGCCTGTCTAACCCTAGTCGAGCTCTCTATCTGACTAACTAACTAACTCTTTTTTTTCACTTTCTAACTAACCAACCCTTTTTAGAAGAGGTGAAATGCCATACTTATAAATATATATCCCATCAGCCCAAGCTAGGGTTACAAAGCAAGGTCGACCACCAACTAGGTTGGCCTTGGATAGTTCACAATAAATTGCCACTCTGCATTGAATGCATGAGGTTCCCCTTCAGATTGGCCTTGGAACTCTACACATCAGCTCAGACTGAGTACACCCTATGGGTCACTTCTTCCATTAATGTCTCACCTACGTGAAGCAGAAGAATTGCAATGGGTGCACAACGTGAGTTTGAATATGGGTCATCGATTGGTAGCTAAGTTGGGTACCTGAACGAACCCGATTGAGTCAAACCTATTTGAATTTTCCATGTCATGTCCAACTTAGATGGATGGCCATCGAGCATTCATTATATTAACCTTCCAATGTGCGAGTGGGTTTCACCTACCCATAGCCACAAAATGTACTTGGCTATATCCCACAGATCTCACAACATCTTTAAAGTACACTCATCCTCTTGATCTCCTTAGCCTTGCCAACAACTACTTTGCTTGATCCAACCTGCACTCAAAAGGCCACAATAATTATCATTTATAGCATCAAAACCCAAGTTAGTCCATCATAAACAACATGCTAATCATTAAAGAAATCCAAATAATCAATCAGAATCCCTTTCAAAATAATTAAAATACCCTTTCTCAAAGTTTAGGATTTTCACCCCTTCATGGAATTCAAGTCAAAAAGGGATTTCGAGGAATTCCGGGCTAGGTGAATTTTAGTGAGGGAAGCCCAAGAAGCACACAAAACCACTCAATCATCACCCAAAACTCAAGACATGCCTGTAAATATCATTAAATTAGCCAAATCAATCATGTAAATGCAAAATCATTAACCATTAACTCATGTATTTGTTCATTTGTTCATTCCTAACAGTTCCTCGGGGAATTCCATTGGGGACAAAAATCTTCAAAACTAGAAAGACTTAAGACATCCCGAGAAAATGAAGGAGGAATGAAATTTAGGGAAATCCCAGGACAATATATTTTGACGAAACCAGCCAAATTTCCATGTTTTATGAAAATTTTGGGAAAACAACCACGGAATGGAAATTTGGGGAAATCCAAAGGTGATGGAAATCCGTGAGGACACAGAAAACTCAAAATCATAACCCAAGTGGAAGTGGGAACAAAACCAGATGGAACCGGGGCCAAAACAAGACGAGACCAAAAAAAAACAAGACAGAGGAGAAACAAAACAAGGTAGAGGCAAAAATAAAATCGAACAAAGGTGAAAACAAGACGTGACAGGAAACAAAACAAGACGGGACCGGAAACAAAACAAGATGGAGGTGGAAAAAAAACAAGATGGGACTAGGAACAAAATAAGATGGAGGCAAAAAAAAAACCAGATGGAGTCGGGTCCAAAACCAGACGAGACCGAAAACAAAACAAGATGGGACCAGAAACAAAACAAGACATAGGAAAAAACAAAAAAAGATGGAACCTTTTGTAAAGTTCTAAGTTCAATTCCCACCCCGGTTCCATCCTCGGTGAAAGGAAAGGAGACGAAAGAAAAAAGGAAAAACAAAGAAGACCTAAGGGAGGAAACCAAACCAAAGGCCGAACACAAGAAAAACAACAAAGAAAACAAAGAGACAAGAAGTGGTTGGAGCCAGAACCAGAACAAAAACTAAACCAAGAACTTTGTGAAGGTTTAGAGTTTAGTTTCATCTCGTGCTCACCTCCAGAGATGAAAGAAAAAAGGAAAACCAAAGATACCCAAGGGATAAAAACAACCCAAAGGCCGAACATAAGAAGAACAACAAACAAAACAAGGAGACCATAAACAGAGCCAGAGCCAGAACTAGAACGAAAACCGAACCAAGAAATTTGTGAAGGTTCAGAGTTTAGTTTCATCCAGCACCCCACCTCCGCAAAGCAAAGGAAACAAGGTCTTAGGAGGAAAAGAACAACTTGTAAGACCGGAAAAAACACCAAGGACAAACAAAAGGCAAAGGGAACCCACTTCTAGAGAGGACATCTACAAGACTCCTTGACCACTTGGAACTCAAAATAGGGGCACTTTACAAACACAACAATCATTTAGGAAGAGTGCAAAGTAACCCAACCCCATGACCAAAGGACCAAATAATCAAAGACCAAAATCTCAAGTTTTTCAAAGACAAGCTCAAAAGGCATGGCCATAGAAAAGAGCCAAAAGACCAGGAAAAAGGGGTCCCTACTTTCAGTGGGGCGTGTGTGCAAAAGGTGCACAACAAATGGAAACTATGCTGGGGAAATGCTCCAAAGCATTTCAATGACAAACTGGAATCATCCCAAAATCTCTGGTTTCAGTCCTTACATCAGGTCACCTTATGAATAAGGTTTCATAAATTAAAAAAAAATCAAATCTTTCCTATACTTAGGTCAAAGTGTGTGTATGCATTCATTTCCTTTTCCTAAGTTGCAAAGGGACCAAACTTAGTCTGATAGGGCTACATACAGATTCCAACTATAAAATCAACCTGGATAGAGCCTCGCTACTAGTCAGGAATCCACAGCCCTGACGAGGTTATCATTGTGACCCTCCCTAGTATAGCTCTACTACCAACCAGGTGTCCATAGCCCTAGTAGAGATATTAGGATACCTTGATAAGGTGAACACTTCCTTTGATTTTCAACATTTTGTTTTTGCTCTTTTTTTTTTTATATTCTCTTTGAGATCTTTTAAGCTTTTCCTTTCACCTTGCAAGCAATGAAGCCCACAATCACGGATGAGAAACACAACAATGCTAGAGAAAAATATAAGATTTTTCACTTGACCAAACTTCATAAGGATCATATGCAACCTTGGAATCTTTAATATTTGTGCCAAAATATGAGACCCAAATACATTCCATAATTTGACTTAATCAAGTGACTCCAATTCCAAGAATATGCAACATCAAATAAAGGAACTCCACCAACTGGATCTGAAAAGATTATTAGAGTTTGTAAAATAAATCCCCGGAACAACCCCAGGCAAGCAACTAGTCATATAGATGCAACATGCCCAGAAGAAGAAAGAAAACCCAAAGCAAGAGCAGAGTAGAAAGAAAAAGCAACCAAAGCAAACCTAATCTAACCACAATAGTAGCAAACAAAAATCCATCTAAACTAACCAAAGAAAACTAATCTTAAAGAAATCTATCCCAAAGAAAACAAAAATAGACTAAAGAAAAATAACAGCAAGGTAAGTTGCATTTATTCAGACGAAACTATGTACAAAGAGAATCGAAATGGATCATGATTAGACAAGGAAAACTAAGGCCTGTCCCAAAATGGTTCATCAATGCACAAACAAGCAACAATAAAATGGTAACAGTCCTCAAGAATGCAAATTCATATTTATGTTCAACAAAATAAGTCTCAATGAGGCAACATTCAAACTTAACCCTATTGACAGGAACAATTCATATGCAAGTTGAATTTCCTAAACTTCCATAATCAAATTGATAAGCTTCAAAATTCTCAGTAAGGAAAGAAACAACCTGATTTTGTACTCCCATGGATCGAATATTGTATTCATCATTTCCCAATTGTGAAGAGTTGATCCTAGTATCATCAGGAGGTCTCCAATAATGGTGCAACATTCTAGTTTGTGTTTCTTCATGAAGTATAAACGATGAAAATGCAGCAACTTCATCATGCACAGTGAATTCCTCAACATGATGTTCATTAAGAGGCATCATAGACTGGTCTTTAAGAATATTGTGATCAACTCATCAATAATGACTGCAACATTACTATTTTCAACATCATTCATGTTTTCTTACACATTAGTATGAACCACATTCGTGACCTCACCCTTAATACATAAAATCTATAAATTTTTAGTGCTTAATTCATCAACAAACATAGAAGAAACAAAATTTGATAAATGAGAGAACTCCTTGAATTCATCCTTTTTTGGCATTGGTTTAGACTCTTGATCACAATAAGCAGGAATTTTGACCACTCCATTAAGTGCTTCCTCATGTTCTTCAAGAGGTTTATCAACGACTTGTTCAAATTCTTCCATTGGAGACTTGTTTGATGTATCTTTCTGTGTATCTCTTGTATGTTGCAGCAACTGTACTTGTTCTTCCACCTCTTTTATGGTTGTCTAGAACTGGAGATAGGTGAATTTAGAATGTTCTTCCTCATGTATCTTGCACCAAGTTGGTAACAACAACTCCCCTAGGAATACTCTATAACTTAGGCTTGACCAATCCTTCAAAAATATTTCCACAAAATCATCATGTCTAGTTTGTATTAAATCTTCATCATGAACATAGGAAATCTAACTTAGCTCTTCTTCCTATTGTTGTTCAATTTCAACTACATTTTGCATTTCAAACACTTTATTAGCCTCTATGGGACCAACATCCATTGTGTTTCCAGGCTATTCTTCACTTGAATGTTCATCAACTACCTCCATTGCCTCAAATATTTCAGAATCTTCCTTTTGGCATGTTGCTTGATTTGTGGATGGACAAACACTTGTTGCACATTCTCTAGATCAAGAATTTGTCTCCTCTATAGTAAATTCTTTGAATGACTACTCTCCCCATTCAAGATATCTCCCAACTTTAACGATAATATCCACACATGAATGGCAAGTGAATTCTGAATGAGATGCACTATGAACTCTGCACCATTAGATGAGATAAAATATTGCAAACATCTACCACTACTAAGCTAATCTTTAACTATCTTTGTAAAGGCCTTGATTGCAACAACAAAAAACTCTAAATCTATGGAGGCCAGTGGTTCAAGCAAGTTCCGTATAAAATTATCCCTTTGCAAAACTATCTCGATTTTACCCGAAAAGGTTAAGCATTCAAACTCATTATGCCTAGAAGCATTATGAATTCTACATTGGTCTAGTAATGCATAGTGATGTAAACCCTTACTATTCTAGAGATCCAACCTCTTATTCAGAGACACACAAAGTTGAGGGAAATCAATCTAAAGCCTGTTTCCATCATGGAAAGCATAAGACTTCTTTTCCATTTGGGCTCCGAATTTGTACTTCAGATTTAGAGATCTATCATATCTCAGATTTTCAACATGAAGGTTTGATGGTGTTTTCTGCACAGCAACAACTTAGACAAAATGTAGTATTCTATCTCTCTTGAAAGGATGATCTCTATGAACAAAGAGATAACCCCAAGGTATCTAATGTTAGGTCATACCTTGCAACAAAACAACTCAGAGATAAATGTGAAAATGTTGGTAATCAAAAAGGGACCTTACAAAACAAATACTAGAAACTCTAAACTTATCAGATTCTGCAATATAATGATACTCAAATTCCTATTTTAACCAAGGTTGAAATAAATAGCAAAAGATAAGGGTTTCAAAAATCCTAAGATTAAGATTAATCCTAAGATCAACAATACTAATGATGAAATACTTGGAACTAACCAATCCCTCAAAACTAATTTCTGCTTAACCTAGGCTATACTTGTAATCTCATAGAAATAGTGCAATCTTCTAAGGAATTAAATATTTTCAGATCATGGACATTCATTCAATTTAACTAAGTAAACAAATATCAGGTACAAGTTGACCTTGCACAACAATCCAAAAATCAATAAGCTGCCCAAAGTATGAACGAAAGATCGATACAACACTGCAAGCACTAAATCACAAGCACCATTAAATCATTTAACTCTAAATCTAAAATGCATTCAGTTATTTTTAGGCAATTCCAAAGATGGAATAATAACCATGCAAGAAAAATCAATCCAAAGAATCCACCAATAATAGCACAATGTCTTCATTTGTATTGAATCATCAATGATAGCAACAATTTTGATATTCAATATTACAACACTTACTTGAAAATAAAATTAACTCCTAATTCTAACTTTCTGCTCTAAAAATCTAATCCTCTATAGCCTATCTAACCCTAGTTGAACTCGCTAACTGAATAACTAACTAACACTTTTTTTACTAACTTTCTAATTGACAAACCCTTTTCAGAAGAGGCGAAATGCCATACTTATAGAGATATATTCCATTGGCCCAAGCTAGGGTTATAAAGCAATGTCAGACACCAACTAGGTCAACCTTGGATAGTTCACAATAAATCTCCACCCCACATTCAATGCACGAGGTGCCCCTTCAAATCAACCTTGGATCTCTACAAATCAGCTCAGACTAAATACACCCTACAGGTCACTTCCACCATTAATTTCTCACCCATGTGAAGCATAAGAATTGCAATGAGCACACAATGTGAGTTTGAATATGGGCCACCGATCTGTAGCTGAGTTTGGAACTTGAATGACCTTGATCAAGTCAAACTTGTTTGAATTTTCCATGTCACGTCCAACTCAAATGGATGGCCATCGAGAATTTTTTGACTTAACCCTCCAGAGTATGAGCGGGTTTCACCTACTCGTAGCCACAAAATGTACTTGGCTATATCTCGTGGATCTCGCAACATCTTTAAAGTACATTCATCCTCTTGATCTCCTCAGACCTGCTAGCAACTACTTAAATTGATCCAACCTGCACTCAAAAGGCCACAATAAGTATCCATTATAGCATCAAAATCCAAGTTAGTCCATCATTAAAAACATGCTAATCATCAAAGAAATCCAAATAATCAATCGAAATCCCTTAAAATATCATTAAAAAACCCTTTCTCAAAGTTCAGAATTTTCACCCCTTCGTGGAATTTAGGTCAGAAAGGAATTTCGGGGAATTCTGGGTTAGGCGAATTTTAGCGAGGGAAGCCCAAAAAGCACACAAAATTGCTCAATCATCACCCAAAACTCAAGAAATGCCTATAAATATCATTAAATTAGCCAAATCAATCATGTAAATGCAAAATCTTTAACCATTAACTCACGCATTCATTCATTTCTTCATTCCTAGCAGTTCCTTAAGGAATTCCATTCGGGACGAAAATCTCTGAAACCAACAGGACTTAACACATCTCGGGAAAATGAAGGAGGAATGAAATTTGGGGAAATCCTAGGACAACGAATTTTCGTGAAACTAGCCAAATTTCCATGTTTTATGCAACTTTCGAGGAAACAACCACAGGATAGAAATTCAGGGAAATCCAAAGGCGAGGGAAATCTGCGAGGACATAGAAAACCTGAAATCACAACCAAGGCGAAACCAGGAAAAAACCAAACGGAATCAGGGCCAAAACAAGATGGGATCGAAAATAAAACAAGACAGAGGCAAAACAAAACAAGGCAGAGGCATAAAAAAAATCAGAGGGAGGCAGAAACAAGATGAGACTAGAAACAAAAGAAGACGCGATCAGAAACAAAACAAGATGGGACCAAAAACAAAAGAAGATAGAGGCAAAAACAAAACTAGACGAAGCTGGTGCCAAAACTAGATGGGATCGAAAATAAAACAAGATGGGGCTGGAAACAAAACAAGACGAGACCTTTTGCGAAGTTTTGAGTTCAATTCCCACCCTAGTTCTGTCCCCAGCGAAAGGAGAGGAGACAAAAGAAAAAAGGGAAACCAAAGAAGACCCAAGGGAGGAAACCAACGCAAAGGCCGAACACAAGAAAAACAACAAAGAAATCAAGGAGACAAGAAGCGGAGCCAGAGTCAAAACCGGAATGGAAACCGAACCAAGAACTTTGTGAAGGTTTAGAGTTTAGTTTCATCCTGTACCTGCCTCCAGAGACAAAAGAAAAAAGGAAAAAAAAAGAATACCCAAGGGGGAAAACCAGCCCAAAGGCCGAACACAAGAAAAACAACAAAGAAAACAAGGAGACAAGTAGCAGAGCCAAAGCTGAAACTAGAATGGAAACAAAACCAAGAAATTTGTGAAGGTTTAGAGTTTAGTTTCATCCCGTGCCCTGCCTCCAGAAAGCAAAGGAAACAAGGTCTTAGGAGGAAAATAAAAAATCCTAAGATGAGACAAAACACCAATGACAAACAAAAGGAAAAGGGAACCCACTTCCAGAGAGGACATCTGCAAGAATCCTTGACCACTTGGAACTCAAAATAGGGGCACTTTATAAACACGACAATCATTTAGGAATAGTGCAAAGTAACCCAACGCCATGACCAAAGGACCAAAGCATCAAAGACCAAAATATCAATATTTTCAAATATAATCTCAAAAGGCATGGCCACAAAAAAGAGCCAAAAGACCAGGCAAAAGGGGCCCCTACTTTCAGTGGGGCGTGTGTGCAAAAACTGCACAACAGGCTATAGATTAATCAATCATAGAAAATAATTTTCATTTCATAGTCTAACTATGTGAAAGATATGTTGAAAAGATTTAGGATGGACGGTTCCAAACTGGTGATTACTCATATGGTGACTATTTGCAAGCTGGGTAAAGATGATGATTCACCTAAGGTTGATTAGAGCAAGTATAGATCTATGATTGGTGGACTATTGTATTTGACTGCTACTAGACCCGATATTATGCATGTGGTTTGTCTTGTAGCTAGATTTCAAGAAGACCCAAAGGAAACACATGTTACTACAGTTAAAATAATATTAAAATATTTGAATGGAACCATGGATTATGGATTATGGTCTCCTAAAGAAATTGATTTTACACTTAGTGCTTATATAGATACAGATTGGGCTGGAAGTATAGATGAAAAAAAGTACAAGTGGTGGTGCATTCTTTCTTGGATGTAAATTGGTGGCATGGTTAAGTAAGAAGCAAGATTCAGTCTCTTTGTCTACTATTGAAGTTGAGTATATTGCAGCTGCATCTCATTGTACACAAGTCTTATGGATGAAACACACATTCAAGGATATCACAGTGATATATGATGATCCTATTTATATCTTCTATGATAACAAAAGTGCAATTAACATTTTGAAGAATCTTGTAATGCACTCGAGAATGAAGCATATATCTATCAGGTATTATTTCTTGAGAGAGAAGGTCATGGAGAATTAATTCAAGATTGAGTATGTTTTGACAAAGGTTTAGATTGCAGATATATTTACAAAGGCTCTTCCTAAAGATACTTTTGAGTATCTTCAAGATAAGCTAGGGTTATTGCCCATCCTTTTACAAACTAATATACAGTTGGAGATGCATCAGTCTAGTGCATTCATGGCTCTATCTTTTTGGATTGATGTTTCTTCGTGGCTACCTCTCATGGGGATTAGGTACTTTTAAGTGTTATCATTATGAGTATTTTGTTTTCATGTCAAAGGAAGTTTCAATGAACATATATTTTCCCTTTGCCATTGATGTTAAAGGGGGAGAGAGAGAATGTGAAAAAGAGAAAGAGAAAACATGTGAAGAGGAAATAAACCTAATAGGAGAAAGAAAGTAATGAGGAAGATGATCTTCTAAGGGGGTGTAACAAAGATTTTGACACCTTACTGCTTTCTTACACTTCTAGGGTTTTTCACCTAAAAGGAGAAAGATGGGCCAAAATGCATATGTTACATTCAAAGGATTGTGGGTTGATTGGGAGTTTGTGATGTGTGTGGGATGCCGTAAATGAAATAAACTAGAAATGCAAATGATTTATTAATGCTAAGCCTAAGAAATGGAAAGTCCTAGAAAATACATAATGATATGTAAGCATATACAAAATGACCTAGAAATGTACACTAAACTAAATAAAAAGCTAAGAAATAGAATCTGTGCACCTAAAATCTGAAGAAGGATCTAATGGAGGTTTGGAATACTAATGAAAATTTTGTAGAAGATGAAAGGGACACTAGTGCCAATCTGGGTGACCTAGTCCCAAATCTAAGAAAATTGGTCTGGAGCCCGTTTTTGCCAAATGGGTGTGAAAATGCAAAACTCACTGAAAGGCATATCCAGTGGAACAAGGTCACCATTGTTGGAAACTTAGTCCTCTTCTAGATTTCTAGAAATTTGGAAGGGGAAACAAAAGCCCTCGGTCTGCACCTCGGTTCTTCATAGGTGTCCACTTCTGAAAGTGACTTTTGGTGGATGTTTGGATTTTGAAAGCAAGGATAGGTCTTCAAAAAGTATTCAAAGCCTTAAATTATCTTCAATGTACCTAAATATGCAAACAAACAAGGAGAGAAAGAGAAAATGTTGATTGTTAGGGCATGGGGGTTTGCCTTGGTCAAACCCATTTTAGGTAACTAAACCAAAATAGAGAAATAAAGTAATGAAGCATGAACATGAAATACTAGAGTCAATACCTTTCCATGATGATTGGTCTTGAGTTGTTGCAACAATAATCTCTTGAATGCTTTAGAAAAGATGTCTTGTTGACTTAGGATACTTAAACCCTAGCTTGCTTGAGAAGAAGGAGAGAGAGGAGAGCTAGGAAGAATAAAGGTGAGTTATAAGATTGGAGATTAGGTTGAAAAAGATGAGAAAAGGCCTTATTTATATAAGTTATATATCCTAATTTTCTTGAAATAACACCATACAGGACGAACTTAAGGTTTTAGAGATAAAATGCCGAAATGATTTTAAGTTAAATTTTAATTTTAAGCCACATGGGACTAGGTCGCCAAAGGTGGCGACCTAGTCCACCTAAGCAATTTTCATTTGTTTTTTAGGGATTAAAGTGTGATGATTATTGTTTATCAGGATTGTCTCACAAAAAACACTAAAATAAAGCATGTATGTACATTAAGGGGTCATTATGTTGGAATCAAGCAACACTAAGAGGGGGGGGGGGTGTGAATCAATATTCTACAATTTCTAACTTTATTGATTTGATCCTTTAAGCATTTAAAACATTCATTCAAAAGAAAGATGCTTGAACATAAAATGAAAAACCACAACACCATAATATGATCTGAGTATACTCAAATGAAGTTTATAATATGGGGAATGCACTTGCATTCAGGTGCACTGCCTAGAGCTCACTGCTCAAAAGAAGACTCATTTTCTTACAAATAAAATCAGATTAAATCCATCTGAGAAAATAGCATCTACATATGCTTGATTACAGTTCTGGTTAGGCTCAACAATCAATCTTCTATCCTTGAGACTGATTCTGCACTTCTGCTCTCTTCTACTCAGACTTACAACACAAATCCTTTATGTACAAGAGAAACTATGCATTATCACTTTTATGCTCTACTCTAATTTGTAAAACACATTAACACATCTTCTTCATATATAAAATTGATATGAACGATATCTTATATATATCCGTGACTAAGAATTTAATCGAAATATGTTGAATTCAATAGAACACAAAAAATATTTGCAACTGTCAGCTCAAATCATGAGTAATCCTTAATGTGCACCAACCAAAGTTAGATATAGAATAGAAATGATCAAAATCAACATGTATGAACATAACAAATTTTAAAAAATTATTTCCCAAAGATCTGTGACATGCTACATTCATGAAGTCGACTTCTATATTGATAAAATAGAGAATCAGCCAATCAGATCTTCTAACTCGCACACAAATCAATACAAGGTACTAAGATTCATAGATAACACAAAGCATACATCGATCAACATTCCCTGAGATATGCAACACAAAATATTAACAAAAAATCTTCATGTGAATCGATGAACACAAAACTGTCAGATGCTCTATTCTTCCTTAACTATTTACAACTTGACTACCGATATGATAAATGATGATATGCGGATCCAATCACCAACTAGGGTTGCCAAAAATGACAAAACCAAATGATATTCACAGTGTATCTTGCCAAAAATCTCCCTCTTTGGCATTGATGACAACACTTAGTGAAAAATGACTAAGTGTCAGATTAGTACCATCATCAATTACACTACCATTCTTCAAAATTTCAAAAAAAAAACTCTCCCCTTGAGATGACAATACATTTTCACTCTACTACTCTCCCCCTTTGACATCAATGGAAAAGGCAGGAATCCGCATATCAAAAACAAAACAAAAATGTTATGAAAAAATTGCTTATGTACAAACAGGCTTCTTCAACTTACATAAACTTGAAAATATCTACAAAATCTTTCTTCAACAGAGTCAAATTTGTGTCCCAAATCCTTTTGAGACTCTCTAAAATTGTTATGTGACCACAAACCAAGTAGGATTGTGTCTCTACAGACTCAAGGTTCACTGGATCACCAACTACCTTAGCATCTTCAGTTTCCTTTAATTAACTTGACATTATTTCTATCTTCAAACCAATTAGGCCTTTAAGTTCACTTTCTCTTTCCACAATTTTGTCATTGTCATGCTTCAAGCACCTTATTTTGTCAAGTAGAGATATCACCTCACCTTCTAACTTTACAACACCACTAGCTAAAGGATCAAAAGCTTCAAAAATAACAACTAACTATTTTTCAAGATCCTTAACCTTCTTCTCATTAACCTCAGTAAATTTTTTCAAAGAAAAACATGACTTATAAATCTTTCCACTTTCAGATAGAGAATTTTGAATATTATTCACATAGGTGGCTAACAAAGTTTTATCATTTGTTATCATTCCTTGCAACCTATTTAACCTTTTGACATCAAATTCCTTATGAACCTTAACCATGGCTGACTTCTCAAGTGACTTGAAATGATTACTTATAGAGCTGATGAGCTTCTTAAATTCATCGAAGGAGGAACCGGCCAAATTTTTGACATGAGTAGGCATTATCTTCTCTAGAACTCAAGATGAAAGATTTAAGAGTTCATTGTCCTCAATGTGAGACTTCAATAGTTCTTCTCTATCTTTTTCCTAGGAAAATGATGCTTCCTTCATTTTTTGAATTGGAGACAAAGTGGATAGGTCGATAGGAACTTCAACCAATTCAGGATCAAATTCTTGCTTTTGTTCTACCAGAAATTTCTTCACTGCCTTTGCAGTGTCTCTTGCTTCCACTGGACTTTCCTTCACATCAACTTTCTTTTATTCAACCACTGTTTCCTCAACCGTAGGTTCTTATTTATCTTTAGGAATCTCAACTTTCTCAATCAATAGAATTTTAGGAACTTCAATCTCCATAGGTATTTATGTATTGTCCACATCAGGAGGAATCTGAGTATCCTCAGTTGTATCTTGTTTTGCTTCTTCTTCTATTGGAATAGATGAGACATATTTATCTTCAGAGACAACATCAATTTTGTTACTTAACAAAAAATTTCTCAGAATATGTTCAGTTTCTTCTACAACTTCTTTAGTCTGACCAATCATGAGCTTATTCACTCTTGTCTTTCTCTTGAATTCATTTTTAGCTTCATTCAATATTGTCTTCATTTCTTCCATAGACACTACTAGACATAAATTAGCAAGAATTGTTTCTCTCATTTTCTCTTCTTCTGATCTAGCATTTACTCTTCTCATTTCCAAAATCTCATACAAGATTTTAGGTAAATTAGGAATTATTTCAATCAGAACTTTATTGAAAACATTTAAATGCTTTATTGTAGCCTCCTCAAGAGTTCTTTGACTAGATTTATCAAAAGTTTCATACCATTTACAAAGTATCTTAAGATTTCCATCTTTAACCAAAGCTTTCTCAACTTATTCTACTACATACTAGGTTTGTCAATTTTTACCTTTTTCTTTGCTTTGTCATCT
>CM021108.1:272277813-272482233 GCA_007115665.2 Sequoiadendron giganteum | reverse complement strand
GCAATTTCTGAACTTCATATTTTGACTGATCAAGATCATCTAGGTCTACCATAAGTTGTTGTTGAAGACTACTTGAATCCATTGAAACACTTTCCAAGATCTCCCCAAGTTGTTAGAATTATTCTTTTGAGGAACTAGCTCTGATACCAATTGTTGGAATCAAGAAACACTGAGAGGGGGGGTGAATCGGTGTCCTACAATTTCTAACTTTATTGATCTGATCCTTCAAGCATTTAAAACATTAATTCAAAAGAAATATGCTTGAACTTAAAAAAAATAACCACAACACCATAACACAAGAATTTTTACGTGGAAACCTTGTTAGGGGAAAAACCATGGTGGATGGCCAATCCATAATATGATCTGAGTATACTCAAATGAATTTTATAATATGAGGAATGCACTTGCATTCAGGTGTACTACCAAGAGTTCACTGCTCAAAGAAGACTCACTATCTTACAAAGAAAATTAGATTAAGTCCATCCAAGAATTTGAACTAAGAAAATAACATCTACATATGCTTGATTACAGTTCTGGTTAGGCTCAACAATCAATCTTCTATCCTTCAGACTGATTCTACACTTCTGGTCTCTTCTGCTCAAACTCGCAACACAAATCCTTTATGCACAAGTGAAACTGTGCATTATCACTTTTCTTCTCTACTCTGATTTGCAACACAAATAAAACCATCTTATTTGTATATTAAATTAATATGAATGATCTCATATATATATCCACGACTAAGAATTTAATCGCAATATGTCGGCTTCAATAGAACACAAAAAATATTTACAACTGTCAGCTCAAATCATGAGTAATCCTTAATGCGCACCAACCAAAGTTGGCTATAGCATAGAAATGATGAACATCAACATGTACGAACACAAAAATACTTAAAAAATTATTTCCCAAACATCCACGACATGTTACATTCACAAAGTTAGCTTTTGTACTGATAAAGTAGAGAATTAGCCAACCAAATCTTCTAACTCGCACACAGATCAATACGAGGAACTGAGACTCACAGATAACACAAAGCATACATCGATCAACCTTTCCTAAGATACACAACATAAAATATTAACAAAAAAATCTTCATGTGAATCGATGAACACAAAACTGTCAGATTTTCTGTACTTCCTTAACTATTTGCAATCTGACTACCAGTATGATCAAATGATGATGCACAGATCAATTCACCAACTAGGTTTTCCATAAATGACAACACCAAATGATATTTGCAGTGTATCTTACCAACTCATTATAGCATTAGAAAGGGTTGAATTAGTTATGACAATCCTAGGAAAGTGTGAAAATGTCTTACAACACCTTATAACACTTTGGCACAAGGCTTGTAAAATGGGTAAAAAGAGGTTGAAAAAGGTCCAAACTCCATAGGAAAGGGTCCAGATGACTGAAAAGTGTGAAAGGCTACACTTTTTGGTGACACATTTAGCCCCCACTTTAGTGAGAGGATTAATTTGCTTCAAACTCACACTAAAGTATCCTAATGGAGATGGTGAAGAAATTCAAAGACGAAGGAGGTGGTCAAGCCCCCATGATTCAAGATTTTAAGTAAAAAATACATCAATGCAAGAAGACACATTCAAAGGTGAATGATATGTAGAAAAATGAGATACATGATCATGCAATGATGAGGATTAGTATGAAGAGAAGAAGGAAAGGTGAAAAGATACACTCACTCTAGGGTCACAGAACATTAGGTCATTCACGAGGTGAGTTTTCCCAAAGAAGGTGAGAAACAAACACGATTAGTATGTACTCACACACACAGAGGTGGTTGTGGGGAAAGTCATGCCACTGGTTGGGCTTTCTTCTCAAACCATACCAAATTTATCCCTTTTGATAACTTTGATAAGCTGCCACAAAAGGAAATGTGATGTTTGAAATGATGATGTAAAGAATGTTTCAAAGGTATTTTTCTTTTGTTTATGCAATTTCTCAACCTAGGGAACATCATGTGTAATGTCACCAATAGAGGAAAAGTGCAAATGGACTCATCTTGTATGCAAGAGAGGAAAAATGCAGATGTCTCATCCTGAGCAACATTGTACCTAATGTTTCCAAGAGAGGGATCACAAGAAAAAGAAAATTGCGCAATGAAATTTGAGTGGTGATGTATGCCCCCACCTTAAAGAAGTTGATAACACCATTATTGTGAGAAATTGATTTAAAATAGAAGAAGAGAGGACATGAGAGCTTGTTCAGAAAGCCCTATGTCGAGTCATATGTTTTTGATAAGATACGTCATGAAAGGGGTGTATGTCACATGTGATTCAACTTAAGACATGTCATCCACATCCCAAGCTTTCTCTTATATGTTCAGGAAAGGTTAATGAGTAGCCGAAAGAGACAATGACAAGTGACATATGAGGACAAGGCTACCTAACCCATTTCCCCCACTTAGTGTAAGACAAGAATGAGCTGAAAGGGCTAGGTGAAATGCAAGGTAGAGTGAAAATCAGTATCAATTAGAGGAATGAAGTGCCCCCACATAAAGGAGAGCACCAAAATCCTTAAGATGTTGGATTTTTCTACTGAAGGCCTAACACTCATTAGTGTGATGACCATGAACTTGATGGTAGGTACAAAAGGAATGTTTGTTGGAACATTTCTTGTGAGTTCTAGGATGAAGAGAGATTAAATGATCTTGGAGGAGTCTCAACAAGATGCCCTCTTGAGTAAGGGGAGAAGGTGTTCCTTTGGTGTGAAACAAAGAAGTGTCTTTCTTAGTATAGGATTTCATACGTACACAAGGCACTATATATTGTGAGATTTTTAACACTCTTGTAGAAGAGTGTGTAAAATTTGAATTAGTAGTGGGTTGCGAGATGACATTGGCATTAAGTGAAGTCTTTTGTTGGTTGCAAAGGATTAATTTTGAAGGTTGGTTTAGAAAGGTGATTGGAGATGGTGTTGATGTTGGAGGAAGGTTTGATGATCTCAGTCAAAGGACAATAAGTAAGACCATGATTAGTTATTTGCATATGAGGCTCAATAGGGTTGCAGATACCTTGTTCGTTAGCACCACAACCTTTTCCACTATAGCCAAGTTGTTTCATGAGCTCATAACCTTTTCCATAGATATTTTGTAGTGCTTTTGGATTAGGTGAGGGTTCATTGTTTGCATTGGTGGCTAAAGTAGTTGAGGGGGATGCTTGTGAAGGATTTGTCGAGTCTTGTGTTGACAAGACTATGTGTCCCTTTGTAGAGTCTTTGTTGGTGATCTTGGATTCTCCCATTAAAGGAGGCGTGAAGTCTAAGGAATCCCAATGAACATCTAAGAGCGATTATTGGATGGGTTCCACTTGGGTGGTTGGTGCTAGGGTGTTGAAATGATTCTCTTTGGATTGCTCAATGTTTAAGCAACTATTAGGTTCAGGGTCGGCATCAAGTGTGTACACTTTATTATTGTATATATACTTCATCTTACGATGAAGAATGGAAGGCACTCCATTCATAGCATGAATCCATGACCTGCCTAAGAGAAGATTATATGAAATTTCATGAGGCATAACATGGATTTTTGTGTCCAATGTGGCCATTCCAATTGTAAGAGGTATCGTGATCACACCGAATGGTTGCTTGGAGATGTCAAATCCTCAGATAGATAGAGAATCAAGTTTTATGTGGGATCTATCAATTCCAAGCCTATCCAGAAGGCTCACAATACACACATTAAGAGTAGAGCCGGTATCTACAAGAGTTTGCTTGATCCCTTTAGTTTTTTATTGAGAGATTATTATGAAAGATTCATTTTGTTTTTGCACATCCAAAGGAGGAAGCTCAATTTGGTGAAAAACAATATCAGCATTAATTCCATGAATAATAGCTGCTATGTCATTTGGTTGTGTATTAGAAGGGATAGGAAACTATTGTAGGTCATCCTACATCATGTTGTGATAGTGAGGGGAGACTTGAATGAGATCCCATAAGGATATCTTAGTAGGAGTATTCCTTAGTTGGTCAACAAGGTCATACTCCCTAAGAATTGAATTTAAGTGAGGGGCAATAGGTAATATTGGATTAGGTAAAGGTAAAGGAGTTGGGTATGTGCAGAATCATCATGGAAAAAATAGGCCCTTAAGTGGTGATAAAATTCAGAAAAATAAAAGTTAGACAACTTGATGTAAAAATTTGAATAAGTTATCTATATTATTTCAAAAATATGTAAGAGTAGAATATGTAGAAAATTGAATGTAGTTTCTAAACTAATAGGTTTATTTTAAAAAAAATAAATCTATTTGGTGAAAATTTGAAATTTTAATGTAGTAGTCCTTAAATTTCAGGGAAAAATAAGAAGTAGGTGTCTGTTTGACCACCCTTACCACAATAAAATGATAATATATTGTTATAATATTTTTTATATAAGTAGAGGACTCATGTCCTAATATGATGCATATTTTTTTTCCAAGTAAATAATTAATTATGAATTTTTTATTACAACTTTTAAAAAACATAAAAAATTGTATGTCTAACCACCTTAACTTGGTAAAAAAATCATGAAATTCAATTTTTTTATAAATATTATAGTATGTGAAGCGTAGAATGTGACACATGTTTCAGATTCAAAAAATGTGATACCCTTTGAAAGATATAGTTTTTTTCAATCAGCCTATCAATCAGGACTTTAGTCGTAATTCAAATAGAAAATGAATAATAATTATTTATTAAATTCAAAGTAAAGAATAATTTGTATTGGTGGAAAGATGAGAATCTCCTTTAAAAACCCTTTTCGTTTCATCAATTTTGGGTAAAAAAAAAGTCGTCAGCCACATGGGCCATCATATCACTTACATATTGCCACTTTTTGGCCCATCATGATCGTGCACATACCCAGTTGAGGGTGCTAGTTGTATTCATAGATTGTTTCTTGTGTAATATGTATGAGCAATGGTATTATGACTCGGTTGCTACGACACACTATTCTGAGGTGGGTAGAGGGTGAATTTGGGATGGGTTTTAGTTCAAGGTTTGTTTGAGGGTGGGTAAAGGATAAGTTGAGGTTGAATAATATTAACATCCTTGAGCAAGACAGAGGCTAATTTTGTCTCTTTATCTACATCTAAGGATACAATATTATTATGATCAAGGTTATCCTTATGGTGTATCATGTTATCCTCCCTAGGAGGAAGGGTTTTAGGAGAACTACAAACCAACTTCTTTTGACAACCAAAGGTTGGTTCTTATAAAAGGACTTCATCACTAAGAGGGGAATGATCAATGGTTGAATTGTCTTGTGTAGGAAGGATGCTTTTAGGTGAAGGGGGATAACTAGGATGTTCATGACCTTCACTAATTATGTTTTTAACAACGTATCTTCTTCACAAGTAGGATAAATACTAGGAGAAAAGCAAATTTTCTTGTCATGAATAGCTATGTTTATGTTGTATTGTTCAGTGAGGTCTTGTCCACTAAGAGAGGTAATAGGAGAGAAACAACTAGGATTCTCATAACTTCCATTGATTGGTTCTTCTAACGAAATATCTTCGCCAAAAAGATGAGAGATATTAGGAGAAGAACAAATATGATCATTAGGAATGTCCAAAGGTGTCTCTTCATTCACTACAACACTCTCATAGGGAGGGGAGATTAATTTTTTCTTAGAATGTCTAGTTATGTAAGCTACTAACATTGTTTGAATAAAATGGAAAAGTGCATGTAACCATTTCATGCAATGTTTCAGCAATATAAAGAATTTATATGCAATAATACAAAATATTTTTATCCAATATATGCTAAGCTTTAAGAATGTATATAATGTACATGCAAGAATGAAAAGAACTTTTAACAAACTAATGCAAATATTGATAAATACAAACATTGTATATGCACAAGTGAAAATTACTTTTATTAATGTGATGCAAAATTACAGAAATGTAAACATTTTCAGATCGAAGAATGAAATGATTTTAAGAGTGACCATCCTAACATGATGATTTTGAGCTAGAAGGATAAAACCTATGTTCCTGAAACTTTCCAGACTTATAGTATATGATACTAGGAGCCTAGGAAAGAACATAAATGAGGTTTCTGGTGTTGTGACAAATAGTGAAAAATTTGGAAAGGGACTAGGTTGCCCAGAATGGCGAATTCGTCCCAATTAGAATTTTTTTCAAAATTTCCATAAATTTGCAACTATTTAGGATGGGTATGATGGTGGGTGAGCAAAAGAATAAAGGTAGGTGTAGACTTGGGATGATTGATAATGATTTGAGATGCAAGAATGCAAAGTATATACACTTTCATGCATGCAAAATGCAATGAAAACTAAATCCAGGGCAATAATGGACTCTAAACCAGAAAGCAAGGTATGTAGACGTCAAGTTCACCAAAATGTAATTAATATTTTGGCACCTTAATGCTTTCTTACACTTCTAGGGTTTTTCACCTAAAAGGAGAAAGATGGGTCAAAATGCATATCTTACATTCAAATGATCATGGGTTGATTGGGGGTTTGTGATGCGTGTGGGATGTTGTAAATGTAATAAACTGGAAATGCAAATGATTTATTAATGCTAAGCCTAAGAAATGCAAAGTGGTGGAAAACACATAATGATATGTAAGCATATGCAAAATGACCTAGTAATGTACACCAAACTAAACAAAAAGATAAGAAATAGAATGTGTGCACCTAGAATCTAAAGAAGGATCTAATGGAGGTCTAGAATACTAATGAAAATGTTGTAGAAGATGAAAGGGACACTTGTGCCAATCTAGGTGACCTAGTCCCAGATCTGAGGAAATTGGTTTAGAGCTCGTTTCTACCAAATGGGTGTCTAAAAATGAAAAATTCACTGCAAGGCATATCTAGTGGGACTAGGTCACCACTTTTGGTGACTTAGTCCTCTTCTAGATTTTTGGAAATCTGGAAGAGGAAACGGAAGCCCTCGGTCTACACCTTGGTTCTTTTGAGGTGTCCACTTCTGAAACCCTAATTTTTATGCCTGAAAGTTACTTTTGGTGGATGTTTGGACTTTTCAAGCAAGGAGAGCTCTTCAACAAGTCTTCAAAGCCTTCAATGATCTTCAATTTACCTAAATATGCAAACACACAAGGATAGAAAGAGAAAATGTTGATTGTTAGGGCATGGGGGTTTGCCTTGGTCAACCCCCTTTTAGGTAACTAAACCAAAATAGAGAAATAATGTAATGAAGCATGAACATGAAATAATGGAGTTAGTACCTTTCCATGATGATTGATCTTGAGTTGTTATAGAAATCAACCCTTGAATTCTTCAAAATAGATTTCTTGTTGACTTAGGATACTCAAACCCTAGCTTGCTTGAGAAGGAGGAGAGAGAGGAGAGCTAAGAAGAATAGAGGTGAGTTAGAAGATTGGAGATTGGGGTGAAAAATATGAGAAAATCCCTTATTTATACAATTTATGCCCTAATTTTCCCAAAATAACACCATACAGGCCGACCTTAGGGTTTTAGAGATAAAATCCTGAAATAATTTTAAGCCACATGGGACTAAGTCACCCAAGGAGTCGACCTAGTCTAATTGGGAAATTTTCATTGGTTGTCGGGGATTAAAGTGTGATTATTATTGTTTGTCGAGATTGTCTCACAAAACACATTAGAATAAGGCATGTATGTGCATTAAGGGGTCATTATAGCATAGGAAAGGGTTGAATTAGTGATGACAAGCCTAGGAAAGTGTGAAAATGTTTTACAACACCTTACAAAACTTTGGCACAAGGTTTGGAAAATGGGTAAAAATAGGTTTGAAAAAGGTCCAAAATCCATTGGCAAGGGTCCAAATGAGAGAAAAGTGTCAAAGGCTACACTTTTCGGTGACATAGGGGGAGAAGAAAAAGGAAAAATCTTGAGAAGTATTTTCAGAACTGGTATGGTGTCTTTGATGGTTTTTCACATCATGTGTTGCCATCAATGGCAAAGGGATAAATTGTTACAAGAATGGAAAGAGGAATGAAAGTGTTGTCATTGATTTCAATCGGCTAGTTGTTTATCTACTAGTTGTTGTTGACTATATATGTTGAGGATATTGAGAAAATTATATTAAAAGAAGATTAAAGGTATTTAGTTGATGTGGATGTTGATCTGGTACTTGTGAACTATGTTTTTTTATGTTTTAGCTGAGGTCCAAGAGAGTTGTTGCTGGTCTAGATTTCTTTTTGTTGAAGTCTTATGACTTGTGGTTCTAGAATTGTGTTTTCCTAGTTCTATTGAAGATGGTTTCAACATATGGAAGTATTGAGTTTAATTGATCTATGTGTTTTACATTGGTTTGGTTGACTCTGTGTCAAGCACTATCTTTGAAGTTGATGAAGCATGTTGGATCTATTATGGGTCATGGTGAAGCATGTGTTTGGGTTTCCCTCATTCTAATTCCACCATAGGATGCTTGGTGCCAAACTAATTTGAATTTGAAGTTGGATGGAAAAGTTTGTATCTTTTCAAGGTTGGAGATGGTAAAAATATAGAATGTGCTAGCAATGAAAATTGTACATAAGAAAAGAAGGTAGATAAGTGAAAGAGAAAACACAACTTTAATGATATTCTGATTTTTTTTTATTTGTGTGTGGTTGATCAATGTAAAGCTTAACGTTGAGTTTCTAGACATGTAGTGAGTAGAAGGTGAACTCTATCATTCATGCAAGTTGATCAGTGATTGTGGTGGAATCCTTTGTTACATTGGGATTGTTGTCTCTCTATAACAAGTCTTCTTTGTCTTCTTTGTATCTCTATGGTAGTGGTCCATTTGGATTGTATCCCTATGGATAGTGAGTCCTTATTTTAGGTAGTGAGTCTTTTGTAATCGGTTTTGATATTCTCTATAGTGCGAGTTAATCCTCACCATAGTTTTTCCCTCAAATGTTGGGTTTTCCATGTAAATATGATGTTATTGTGTTTGTGCATTTTCATTTGATGGTTAATCACTTAATCAATTTATGTGTTATTTTTTAGTAATTGAATTTAAGGTTAAAATATCTAACAACTAATTCACCCCCCCTCTTAGTTGTCCTATCCAACAATAACTGGTTATTTAGTACTAATTTTAGTGGTTGTGTGAAAACAGGGTTCCTATAACCATGAGAAGGAATGATGAAGACATTTTGAAAATTTTAATTATATTTTCATTTCAAATCTCAATTGATATAGTTAATATCTTTAGCATTTTATTAGTAAATTGGTTTAGAAAGAGTGGTTGTAGGCCACCTCACTCTTTCTCAAACTGATTAATGTATTTTCATCCATAAAGCTTTAAAACATGAACATATATTTGGTATTTTGTTTTATATATAAAAAAGTATATAATATATCTCATGGGAGTAGACAATTTTAATTCGAAGAAATATAATATCAGTATTTTTATCTTATGCTTTGAGTTGATTTTACAAATTCTTTAAGTGCTATCTTCAATTAGTCATCTAGGAGGTAGGAACCACTCTTTAGCCACCGGTTGAATTTACTTTCATGTTATTTTTCTGTAAGGTATGATTTATGAATGTGTGAGTGATTTTGTTAATTTCTTAAGTATGATATGAATCTAGAATGATAGGACTTTGAAAATATTTATTGTGTTTAGAATTAATAATTTATTTTCTAGATGAGTGAAATTAAAATTGCATAGCTCCTATCACTAGAATATATTAGCTCCTATTGCCAGAATACAATAGTTCCTGTCACTGATACTCTATCAATAAGATTAGTATAGTATAGAAGCTATTTAGTTTGTAATAAATATAAAAATGTTCTAGATATATTTTCTTAAGCTATTCAATTTCTAATAAATTTTAGAGTTTTTCAAAGGCATATATATTTCCTTAAGCTCTTCAAATTATAATAAATTTTAGAATATTTTAGATAGCTTTATTTCCATAAAATTCACATCATACTTGCTTGACTTACTATCTTCAACCCTTAGGCATATAGTCATTATGCCTTTCAAAATTTTATGTTTCTCGGATTGACATAAGAACAAACTAAAATTGTGAATCTGAACCCAACCATAATTGTGAATTAATCTCCTCAATTTTGACACAATTGATACCTTGGAAAGTTTGTGTAATATCATAAAATTTCACCCTATGGTAATTTCACATTTGTACATTTACCCCCCACATTTATGATAAGGACCTTACGCGTCAAAATTTTGCGATTCAAAATCCATAAGGGGAAATGGTGAAGTGACAATAGTTTTCTACCTCATTTCTTGTAATGTTATGATCGCACAAGCATCCTCGAGCTTTACGAGTTCAAATATGGAATCTTGGGAACCTTTTCTCGTGCACATGTCACCATGAAAGAATTTCGAGTGTGATGACTCTTCCTTCCCATGAAACCTAACAAAACTCTCATTTGCAAGCATTCTCACTCTTTCTCACTCCAACTTGCTTATCTCTTCTACATCATGATTGTACAGTGAAGCTCTACTGGATTAAAGTCTCACCAGCAACCAAAGATCTCTTGCAAGCACTCAACGTCACATTTATCAAGCCAAGAGATAGCCACAAACTATTGGTATTTCTCTCTTGCTCACTTGTCTATTTGCTAGCATATCTCATTATGTCTATATTTTGTGATACAGGTTCTCCTCCATAGTGGGGTTTTCTTTGGTCACTTATTGTGTTTATTTTGTGATACAAGTTATCCTCCATCACAAGGTTTTATTTTATCACTCATTGTGCCTACTTTACTATGTATCTTTTATGCTCTCTACCTATTTGGCTATCTAAGGAGGTGGGAACACCAAAATGGGGGTTTGACTAAGGCAAGCCCCAAAAAAACCCCAACACTTTTCCTTATTCGCCTTGTGTGCCAGTTTCTCATGCAAAGATTTGCAAGAGGCTTCAAACCATAGGACCTCTTGTGAGTGAACATCTTTTTTTCTTTGTAATTTAATCTCATTCTCGCTTTCTAAGTTAGTAGATCAAATAAACCCCCGATCCTGAATAGTTGGTAGATTCTTTGAGTTTTATGTAAAGGATCTTGTTCTTTGTCTCTATGACACACCAACATGTCGTTCAAAGTATAGCATGCCTTGCTATCATCCCAATCCCATGCAAACATCCTTTGACCGAGAGCTTTTCCTCTTGTCTCAAAAATATATGTAATCTACTCTTTTGATCCCCAAGATCCTTTATCTATGATCATTCCAAAAACTTTGTTTTAAATAAGTTTTTCCAATCTCTTTCATCTCAAGACTTTGTCACTTGAGTCCATATCATTTGAGGTGATTGAGGGTAATTCCATCCCTACTGAATCTTTCTTTTCCTAGAGACAGAGGAGTAGTGAATACCCTCCTTCACATTTTGGTGAACCCAACATGAAGAATGAATCATGTCAAATATTTTTCTATAATGTTTTAATTCTTATCAAAATTATTTTTCTAAGGAATATTTCGATATATTAGATGATTCACTAGATGATTTCATAGAGGAATATTCTCCTATCTATATATCTCCTAAACAAACTTCTTCATCACAACCATCTACTTCCTCTTTGCAAGTTGAGGAATCTATAAATGTAGTGGTTGTCTTTGTGGCTCCTTAAAGGCCTAAGGGACCTGCCAATTACTTGACTCTAGCTAACCCTTATCCTAATAGGATTCATTCTATTTGTGGGGTTCTGATCTCTAATGACTCGATGAACCTTTACACAAGATTTTTAAAAGTTATAGATTCTTTCCATAATATTATAGGACATACGTATAACACTAGAAGAAATAAAAAAATTGAATCAACCTACTTTTATTCCTACTTCTCTACAACCTTCTCAAACAATTTTTCCTCCAACACATAAATCTATAGCTAAAGCACTTGCTGATTATGATCTTGTAAAGAAAATTCATGTTACTTTGACCAAGATCTCATTGTGGGATTTTCTTAAGTCTACTCTGATCTATCAAGGTATGCTTTAGGAATCCTTGAAAAATGTCCCTTTTCCTTGTTCTACTAGGACAACAGATGTTAATGCGTTGATGGATCATATTCATGTGGATTTGTCAAATATTACGCTCTATCTACAAGAACTCTCACACCCAAAAGTATAGAAGCAAGGAGATCCTCTAATGATTATTGTTAATATTAATAACACCGGTATTATTCATGATCTTTTCATCACCAATTCCTCTCTCAATGTATGCATCTTTGATCTATTACCTAAGATTAAAATTGATTCTTTTTCTTTAGCTACTTCTTATTTGTATATTCATGGATTTGATAACACTAGTTGTCAGGCCCTAGGCATGATAATATTACCTTTAAGGTTGGGACCCATTACCTTACCCACCTTATTCTATATGATTTTTGGTCTGATACCTCACAATATTCTCTTGGGAAGAACCTAGATTTATTATTTGAGAGATGTAACTTATACTTTGCATCATTGTATAAAATTTGTTGCTAATAACGAGGTAATTACAATCAAGGTTGACCCTAATTCTATACACCTTTGTGACATGGCAATAGTAGTTCAGGCTGTGATTATTTCCACTCTTAAAAATTGTATTCCATCATTATCTTTTGATGCATTGACATGCTCTTTCAAAGTCCCTATTTTAAAGGTTTCCCTAAAGATAGATGCCCCTAAGGAAGATCATCCTAAAATGAAGAATCCAAATTCTACCCCTTCTTCATCTTCTTCTAAATCAAATGCATGTCTTAATGATGATTGGGGATCCTTGGACTTTTTCGAGTTCTTCATTGAAAAATACAAAGTCGACCCTATCCACCTTCACCTTCCAACAGTTTCATATACCTCCGTTAAGAAGATTGACTATCCTCCTATAGGGAAAGGTGTTCATCATCCTATTAAGGAAAATGGTTGTACCCCTATTGAGGAAGGTAATCATTCTTATATTGAGGAGGATAATTTGTGTAGTCCTATCAAGAAGGATGGTTGTGATCTCATGGGTGAGTATGATACTCATTGGTGGACTGATTCTCTCTATGCTAATCCACCTCCTTCCCAATATTTTCAAACACATTACGACCCTAGCTATAGACTTGTTTCTAAATATGGTTATGGACATAAAGGTTGTGGGCATAATGAACAAGGCATTCAAGTCCCTATAAAATGTATTCCTTGTAAGTGTAACTTGGGGCTTGGCTACTCTCTTGAGAATTATAGGTAGAAAAAATGATGGAGTGTCAACATGATTTCCATTGAACCTCTTAGTTTAGTTCATCCTGAACTAATTAAGAGAAATGCAGAATCTAACAAAGTTTCTCTAGATGTCCTCTCTTTGGAGGAAGTGTTGGAAAATTTCATAGGTGTCTACTCTCACTTGCCTTCTCATCATCATAAATGGTTATTCTTGTATTTCTTACATAAACAAGCTTACTTTGGAGAAAAATTTTTCAATATGGGTGAGGAGTCTCCCTTATCTAATGTGGACGATGATGTTCCTATTCCCCATACTGAAGACCATATTTCTCTCCTTAAAAGGGAATCTATTGACATTTTCATGGATCCTAAATATTTTGAAAAGGTGATTAAGATTGGAAAGTTCCTTTCTTCAAAAGAATCTAAACAACATTATGATTTGTTACATTCTCATCCCAAAACTTTTGCTTGGTGTGTCACCAAAAAGTGTAGCCTTTGACACTTTTCACTCTTTTGAACCCTTGCCTATGTATTTTGGACCTAAATAGCCTCTTTTCATCATCATTTATAGGCCCTTATGACCCCTTATTGTGCATCCCAAGGCTTAATTTAATCAAATATTTGATAAAATCATCATATAAACTTGATTTCTTCACTCTCGGATAATCCAACTGGAAAAAGGGCCCCTGTGGGACTAGGTCACCCATCTGGGTGAATTAGTCCTATCAAGGTGGACTAGGTCACACAAGCTAGTGACCTAGACCCATTGGAGCTATTTTTGAGGTTTTGAGCGAGAAAAGTTAGGGTTTTAGATTATTTCTCCTTCTTGTTGGCCTTGAGGATCAAATAATAGGTATTTTAGGTGGATTTCCTATAAATATCCTCAAAAACCCTAATTCTTCATATTACACACTCATTATTCAATCTCCCATTCACCACTCTTCTCAAGTAAGTTAGGGTTTCTGCATACTAAGTCATCAAGACATCTCTTTAAGGCATTCAAGGGATGAATCTTTGCTGCAACTCAAGATCTCTCATCATGGCAAGGTACTAAGTCCATTTTCCTTACATTTCATTCTTTATTATCTTGTTTCTTCACTTGATTTAATTATCTAAAAGGGGTTTGAATAAGGAAAACCCCCATGCCTTAACAATTAACATCTTTTTCTCTTTATGTGTGTTTGTAGATTTAGGTATTTTGCAGGTTTGGAGATCATTCAAGAATGGGTTGAAGACTTATCTATGGAATATCCTTGACAACTAGGGAAAAAGATCCACAAAAAGACACCTAGAGGCCAAAAATCAAGGTTTCTAGTCCGAACACTTGGATGAGAAGAAAGTGCAGATCAAGAACTCTCATTTCCACCTTCAGATTTTTAGAAAAGGTAAAAGGGACACTCCCATAAGTTGTCATGACCTAGTCTCATTGTGCTTATTTTTTAGAGATTTTTGCAGATCCAGATACCCATTTGGTTGAAATAGGCCAGAAGCAGTTTTTTGAAATCACCCCAAAAAAGGACTAGGTCGCCCAACTTGGCACAAGTGTCCTACCAAACATAAAAATCAGATTTATTAGAATTTATTGGACAGATACAGTCTTCACTCTAGCCTCTGCCACTTTCTAGGTGCGTACTTTCATTTCTACAGTTTTCTATGTTGCTTCATAAGCTTTCATAGGTTGTTTAATTTAATACTTTCATATCTATATGTGTTTTCAAACACTTTTGCATTTCAATAGTTTACATTCAATAGATAGCTTCTTTCATTAGTTTGCAGAATTTATACACATTTCACACACATCTACCCCATTAACACACAATCCTTTGAATGTAACCTAAGCATTTTGGCCTACCTCTCTCCTTTTAGGTAAAAACCCTAGAAGTGTTAGAGAGTCTTGTGGTGCCAAAAATCTACGTTATTGGTGAACCTGACTTTAGAACCCCCTTTTCTCTTATTTGGAGTTCATTATCATCCTAGGTTTGCATTGCATTACATTGTGTATTGTTTACTTTGCATTCTATGGTTTTAAAATTTGCATTAGTGTAAAGCTCATCTAGCTTGCATTTTTGCATTGCATATGATTCAAAATCATCAAAAAAATTCATTTTCATTTTAGGTCTACATCATACAACCCTGACACCATCAAAATCAAATAGAAAAATCAGAAAATTATTGAAAAAATCACCAAGAGGACTAGGTTGCCACCCTAGGCGACCTAGTCCCTTTAGGCCTCTGAAACAACCTTTTATAGAGCTGAAAACTCTATTTTTAGGCTTTTGTTTTCTCCCATTATCTATCTATATCAGTTGGTTGAGTTTTCATAGCATGCATTTCATTCAATCTAGCATATAATAGCCCATTTCATGCATTTCTTAAATTTCATTTTACATTCATAACATTTTATTTTCAGTACAATTTGTAAATTACATTGTTTAAAATCAGAAAGTTTCATTTCATCCTATGTCTTTATATTGCATTGTAAGTTTGAATCACTTATATTACATTCAAATTATTAGAAATAAACATTTTTTACATTCATGGAAATTATACTTTTGCAATTTTATTTTTCTACATCAGTTCCTAGTTCATTTAGATCAAATTCATTACAAAATGAAAACAATAATTCAGCATCACAGGCACCGACTCACAACTTTCTTAAGCCCTTTAGTAGTGATAACTTGGAAATGTTGGATGAATCCCTTGACGACTTCATCTCTCCTCACTCATCCACTAAATATTTTCCACAAGAGGATGCAAACATCGATAATCATGATAATGAAAATTGTTCTTTGCTTGATATCTCTCCCTTTGGTGATGAAGGTATATTATGGAAAGAGGACACAATAATTGAAGATCATGATGGTATTGCTTGTCTTCCTCTTCCTCCCCCTTGAAAATTACCTTATAAAACACAAAGCTAAAATCGTGGTTACTACCTTACCTAGTCTTCAATCTTCTCCCAACACCTCCCTTATTTGTGATAATTCTTTAATAACTATGGATATGTTGGTATCAAGCAACCCAATGATTGAGAGTTGTAGAATTATTTCTCTCCTTCCTAGTGTTCCTCACATTTGGAAGGGTATATTTGAATGCACAATTCCAATCATTGGTAACCATCTAATTCAAGCTATCCTTCTCTTAATGCCTCTCCTAGGAGTGATGAATCTACTTTACCAACCCTAGTCATGCAATGTGATAAAACTATTGCTTTTCACTTTCCAAAAATCTCTCCTCTTAGGATAGATACCATGGCACAAGAGAATGACACCTTAGAGGAAAAAAATTCAACCATCAACAATCACAACAATCAACTTTCCCCCTCTCCTAATATTTCTCCTATTAGTGAGGATGATATTATGATATTACAAGACCCAATTGATATGAATCTTGACAATCTTATGGAACAAGACACTTAAACCATAGATACTTCCCTTAATTGTGATGAAGTCAATAGTGTAGAACCAAATAATAAATGTCCCAAACATTATTTTTGTAGTTCTCTTAAATACACTCCTACTAGGGAAGGTATCATGGTGGAAGAACACCATACCTTGGTTGCACTCCTTTCAAGCAATACTACTGTGTCTTCCTTGGGTAATGGTAAAAAGATGATACTCAATTTCCCTTTCCTCAAGATAAATCAACCCAAGACCGCTAAGGTTTTGCATACACATGTGTCCATTAGATCCCCATCTCCTATTGTACCTCCTAAGAATCCTCTCATCCTTCACCCACCTAAGAACAATGTCCCACATCACCCAAGTTACCATGAAATTACCCACATCTATGACAAAGTGTATACCATCAAGGCTAACTTTGCCGACACTTTGCTTACTCATCCAGATAAATAAAATTAGTTGTTGCTCCTTAACTTGTAATAGTTGTTTCTCCTTAAATTGTAATAGTTGTAGGGTCATAGCACACTCACTATTGCATGTTTTTCATCCCTCACAAGGAGAATCATACCATCATCCATTCCAAGCTCACCTTTGTCCTAAATTAATTGGGGCACTCAGTTAAGTAGCCTTATCCCTGTATGTCATTTGTCATTGTCTCTTGCAATTAGTCATTAACCTTTCATTAACTTATAAGAGAAAGCTTGGGATGTGGATGACATGCCTTATGATTGAATCACATGTGACATACTATACCCTTATTCATGATGCAACTTACTTTGGAAACATATGACTTGGCATAGGGCTTTCCAAGTTAGCTCTCATGTCTTCTTTCACATATCCTTGGCTACTTTAAAGAAATTTCTCACAGTGATTGTGTAGCAATTGCTTTAAAGCGGGGGGGTACATAGACAAAATATTTTACAAAATTTCCTGGTGTTATTTCTATTTTTCTTGTGATGTGTCCTCTTCTTGGTGGTGTCATTGGGTTTGATGCCTTCCAAGAGTGTACAATCAACAGAAGTGGCCTGATGCAAATGAGGCATACCATGGATAATGGTTTGACACCCTGACTTGTACTCTCTTGGAGACAATAGGAACAATGCTCCCTAAGAAGAAGACCTCACATGAACAAAGAAAAATCCCCTTCAACAAAATCATTACATAACATTTAAATTCACAAGCATTGTGGTGCCTTATCAAAGTTGTCAAGTGAGGTAACTTTGGTATGGTTAGTATAATGGGAAGCCGACACACTAGAATAAATTTCTCATTATATGGTGGGAAGCCAACACATTGGCATGAATTTCTCACTAAAACACTCCTTTGGGACAACTCACCCTGCAGACGACCTAATGTTCTGTGGCCCCGAAGTGAGCACATATTTTTCCACTTCATTCTTCTCTCCTTCTAGATCTTGTCATTTCATGATCATGTATCTCATCTTGCTGCAAATTATTCACCCTTGAATGTGTCCTCTTGCATTGATGTATTTTTGACTTAGAATCTTGAACCTTGGGGGCTTGACCGCCTTCTTCACTCTTGTCATTCTTCACCATCTACACCACTTGGGCTACTTTAGTGTGAGTTTGAAGCAAGTCCATCCTCTCACTAAAGTGGGGGCTAAATTTGTTACCAAAACATGTAGCCTTCGACACTTTTCACTTGTTTGGACCCTTGCCTATGGATTTTGGATCTAAATAACCTCTTTTCATCATCATTTATAGACCCTTGTGACCCCTTATTGTGCATACCAAGACTTAATTTAATAAAATATCTAATAAAATCATCATATAAACTCAATTTCTTTGCTCTCAAACAATCTAGCTAGAAAAAGGCTCCCTATGGGACTAGGTCGCCCATCTGGGAAAATTAGTCCTATCCAGATGGACTAGGTCACCCAAGGTGGCGACCTAGTCCCATTGGAGCTATTTTCAGGGTTTTGAGTGGGAAAACTTAGGGTTATAGTTTATTTCTCCTTCATGTCAAACTTGAGGATCAAATAACAGTTGTTTTAGGTGGATTTCCTATAAATAAGCCTCAAAAACCCTAATTCTTCATATTACACACTCATTAATCAATCTCCCATTCACCACTCTTCTCAAGAAAGCTAGGGTTTCTCCATACTAAGTCATCAATACATCTCTCCAAGGCATTCAAGGGCTGAATATTTGCTGCAACTCAAGATCTCTCATCATGTCAAGGTACTAAGTCTATTTTTCTTACATTTCATGCATTATTATCTTGTTTCTTCACTTGATTTAATTATCTAAAAGGGGTTTGACCAAGGAAAACCCCCATGCCTTAACAATCAATATCTCTTTCTCTTTGTGTGTGTTTACATATTTAGGTATTTTTTAGGTTTGGAGATATTTCAAGAATGGGTTAAAGACTTACCTAGGGAACCTCCTTGACAAATAGGGAAAAACATCCACAAAAAGACAACCATAGGCCGAAAATCAAGGTTTCTAGTTAGAACACTTGGAGGACCAGAAAGTGCAGACCAAGAACTCTCGTTTCCACCTTCAGATTTTCAAAAAAGGAGAAAGGGACACTCCCACAACTTCTGGTGACCTAGTCCCATTGTACTTTATTTTTAAAGATTTCTTTAGATCCGAATACCCATTTGGCTAAAACAGGCCTCAAAGCAGTTTTTTGAAATCACCCTGAAAAAGGACTAGGTCACCCAGCTTGGCACAAGTGTCTCGCCAGACATGAAAATCAGATTTTGTAGAATTTATGGGACATCTATGGTCTTCACTCTAGTATTTTCCACTTTCCATGTGCATACTTTGATTTTTTATAGTTTTCTATCTTATTTCACAAGCTTTCAAAGGTTGTTTAATTTAATGCTTGCATATCTATATTTGTTTTCAAACACTTTTTCATTTCAATTGTTTACATTCAATAGATAGTTTCTTTCATTAGTTTTCAGAATTTATACACATTTCACACACATCTACCCCATTAACACATAATCCTTTGAATGTAACCTAAGAATTTTGGCCTACCTCTTTCCTTTTAGGTGAAAAACCCTAGAAGTGTTAGAGAGTCTTGTGGTGCCAAAAATCTACCCTACAGTTGGTCATATGAGGACATGCCTAGTATTGATGATTCTATAGTGGTTCATAATATCATTGTATGTCCCTATGTTAATCCCATCAAACAAAATATCTGGAAGATGATTCCCAAGGTTGCATTGTTAATTAAGATCGAGATAGAGAAGCTATTAAAAATGAGATTTATACATCCTATTGACTATTCACCTTGGATATCAAATATTACCATTGTTTGAAAACATGATGGGTGTATTCGCATTTGGATTTTTTTTTATCTCAATAAGGCAAGTCTCTTAAGGATGATTTTCCATTGTCTAATATATATATGATAGTAGACTCGATTGCAGGCCATGCATTGTTGTCCTTCACGGATGGATTGTCAGGCTATAATCAAATTTGTATTAAATCAAAAGATCAGTATAAGACAACCTTCACTACACCTTAGGGTACTTTCTATTATGTGGTTATGCTATTTGGGTTAAAGAATGTAGAAGAAACTTAGCAATGGGTGATGACCCTTATCTTTCATGACTTTATTCACAAAATTCTGGAATATTATGTTGATAGCTTGGCTAAGTCTATAACTCATCAAGATCACATAGAAAATATTCATCTTATTTTTGGAAGGCTTTGACTCTATAAGATGAGTCTAAATCATCTTAAGTGTGTCTTCAAAGTTGACAAAGGAAAAATTCTAGAATTTATTGTTTCTCACTATGGAATCAAAGTCAATACAAATAAGATTGATGTGATTGTTAATATGCCTACACCCAAAAAAATCTCTCAACTATGTATTTTGCAGGGAAGGATTCAATAAATTCATAGATTTGTATCTCAATTGGTTGATCATAATCTTCCTTTCACATGTTTTTTGAAGAAATATGTTTTCTTTTGATGGGACGATGAGTGCAAAAAAACTTTTGAGTCAATCAAGAGTTATTTGGCCAATCCTCCTCTTCTAGTGTCGGCTATGAAAGATAGACCCTTTTGGCTTTATATCTTTGCATCACCTCATGCCTTGGAAGCCCTATTAGCTCAACATGATGATGATGGTAAAGAAAGAGTGGTCTACTACATCAGTCATATTATTGTTGATCATGAAACTTGTTATTCCACCATGGAGAACCAATGTCTTGCTCTTATATTTCCAAAGCATAATTTATGACATTATGTTCTTCATGTTGAAACTCATGTCATTTTAAAGAGTGATCTTCTAAAGCATCTATTTACTAGAGCCAATCTTTTGGGAAGGTTGGAAAAATGGTTAATGTTTCTCTCTGAGTTCAACATCAAGTTCGTTACTCAAAAATAAATTAAGGGTCAAGTTGTTGCCGATCAATTGGTAGAAGCTCCCTCATCTCACACTTTTCATAATCTAGATTTTTTTCCTAATGAAAACATTTTTGTAACAAACGATGAACCTGTATGGGTTTCGAGCAATCGAGATGTCAAGTTGGATTTGGAGTTGGTGTATTTTTAATCTCACCTAAAGTAAATTCAGTTCATATATCCATTTGGTTGGAATTTCATTATACTAACAACATCGCTGAGTATGAATCACTTATAGATGGCTTGTATGTTGTGATTGCACTGAACATTAAACATCTTCACATACATGGTGATTCTAAACTTATCATAAATAAAATTACAAGAACATATCAATCCAAGAAGAATAAGCTATCTTAATATTAGGATTTAGCCTTATCCTTTCTTGATTATTTCTCTTCTTTTACAATAAATAGTGTTCCTAGAAAAGAAAATCGGTGTGTAGATGCAATGGTGAGTGTCACATCCCTTGTATCTTTGGATGAAGGCATAAAATAATACCAATTTATGGTTTATATTCTTTTCTCTCTTGCTATCTCATATAAACCTAAATCTAATGCTGTAGTGTGTGCTCACATAGACTTAGAGGAATGATATTCTCATATTTATAATTATCTTAAGACTAAAAATCTTCCAAACAATGTGATGAAGAACACTCGCACTTAGATACAAAAAATTTCAATCTACTACATTATTTTCTTAGGTGTTATTTATCAAAAATATTATAATGGTCTTATTCTTTGGTGTCTCACTAAAGTGGAAATACCCCTTTCCCTTCAAGAATCCCATTTGGGCTCGAGGGGTGAAAATTTTGGTGGTAAATCCCTAGCGCATAAACCAATTTACATGGGATAATTTTGGAAAACAATCGATCAAGATTCATTTTCCTTTATCAAAAAGTGTCTGCAATACCAATAACACAATAACCGTATTCATGTGCTCCTACTCAAGAGATTCAAAATCAAACCTCTCCTTTGCAATTTGCAAAACAAGGGTTGAATATTACTAGAAAAATATCACCTCCTTCTTCTAAAGGACATATCTTCATCATTACTGCTATAAATTACTTTACAAAATAGGTCAAAGTTTTCCACTTTGATCCATGAATGTTGAAGCAATATGCATCTTTCTTCTAAAAAATATCATTGCTCATTTTGGATTTCCTCCTACCCTTGTTTTTGTAATGGTACTTTGTTTAAGAACAAAGAGGTGAAGCAATTCCTAGAAAAGTTTCACATTGAACACCATTTTTCTTCACCATACTATCCTCAATCTAATGGCCAAGACAAGGCATCTAGTAAAAATCTTGAGTTGATTCTCTGGAAAACAGTAAATAAACACACTGAATATTGGCATACTTAATTAATATACACCTTATGGGCCTATTGCACAAGTTTTGATATGAAGACTAGTACAATGACGTATAACCTTGTGTATGGTGCCAAGGCTATCATGCCTTAGATTTGGAAATTCTATATTTGTGAGTTTCCCTTAAAGGATTAATTGATGATGAGACTTACCATGCTAATCATTTCCATTATCTTGAGTTGCTCAATAATGATAATCGATTGTAGGCCCTTGGCCATCTTCAAGATTATCAACAATCACTTTCTAAACATTATATTTAGGGTGTTCATTCTATAAATTTCAAGGTAGGTGACCTGGTTCTTTATGAGAATCAAAGAAATGTAAATGTGTCACTTGATCAAAAGGAAAAGTTTATCCTTACTTGGATAGTTTTGATGGCGTTTTTTGCACAACAACAACTCAAATAGAATATTAAATATCCTATCTCTCTTGAAAGATTGATCTCTATGAGAAAAGAGATAACCCCAAGGTCTCTCAGGTGTCAGGTCATGACAATATAGTGGAACCACTTAGTGATAAATATGAAAATGTTGGTAATCACAAAGGGACCTTACAAAATAAATGTTGGAGACTTCAAACTTATCAGATTTTGCAACATAGTGATACTTGAGTTCCTACTTAACCATAGTTTAAAGAAATAGCAAAAGGTAAGGGTTCTAGAAATCCTAAAACTAATATTACTCCTAAGATCAACAGTACCAATGAATAAATACTTGGAACGGACCAATCCCTTTAAAAATACTTTATGTTTAACCCAGGTTATACCTGCAATCTCACAGAAATAGTGTAATCTTCTAAGGAATTAAATATTTTCATAAGATGGACATTCATTCAATAGAACTGGATAAATTCCCACAATTGAACTAAGCACATAAATAATAGGTATAGGTTGAACTTGCACAACTGTCCTAAATCAAGAAGCTGCCCAAAGTATTAACCAAAGATTGCTACAACACTCCAAGCATTCAATCACAAGCACCATTAAATTATTTACTCTAAACCTAAAACACATTCAAATATTTCTGAGCAATTTTGAAGATAGAATAAGAACCATGCAAGACAAATCAATGCAAAGAAGACACCCATAATAACACAATGTCTTCACTTGTATTAAATCATCAGTAATAGAAACAATTCTAATGTTCTGTGTTACAACACTTGCTTGAAATATGACTAACTCCTAATTCTAACTTCCTACTCTACTTGCCAATCTACTTACAAGATCAAATCTTCTAACTTTGAACCAACTATTTAACATCCAGTTTCTCTAATTTTTTCTAACACTTTCTAATTTTTTTCTCTTTAAACTTTTCTAATGAGGCGAAATGCCAAAATTTAGAAATATTGCCTATTTTGGCCCAAGCTAGGGTTACAGAGAAAGTCAACCACCAACCCTATTGGCCCAGACAACCCACAATAAATTCCCATCCTATAATGAATGCATGAGGCACCCCTTTAGATCGGCCTGGGATCTCCAAAAATCCTGATTCAAATTGATCAAACCCCATAGGTCACCTCTACCATTAATGTCCGACCGATGTGAAGTAGAGAAAGGGTAACGAGCACATCATATGAGTATGAAAATGACCCACCATCCAATCAGCCAAGTTGGGCCTCTCCAACGACTCCGATCGAGTCAAATCAGTTCAAACCCTCCATGTCACACCCAACTTGGATGAATGACCCTCGAGCATGTCAACCCAGCCACGTATGAGTGAGTTTCACCTGATCACATCCACAAAATGTACCTGGATGCAATCCCACAAATCTCGCAAATCTTCAAATTACATCCACTTCTTCGGCCTTGACAACAACAACTTGCCCGATCCAACCTGCACAGAAAATGGCCACCATTAATATTCATTATAGCATCAAAATATGTGTTAATCAATCATAAACAACATGCTAATCATTAGAGAGATCCAAAATAGCCACCAGAATCAATCAAAACTTCATTAAAATATCCCTGTCAAAGTTTGGGAATTTCACCCCTCTGCAAAATTTGAGTCAGGAAGGAAATTTGAGAAATTTTGGGCTAGGCAGATTTAGGCGAGGTAAGCACATAAATCACCAAAGGCCAATTACTCATCAGTCAAAACTCCAGGAATGTCTACACATATCATTAAATTATCCAAATCCATCATGCAATGTAGAGCCATGAACAATTAGGCCATGAATCCTCTGAGTTCTTGACAAATAATAGATTTCAAAAAAATCCAACTGGGATAGAAATCACCGAAACTGGCAATACTTAGCACATTTCAGAAAAAGGAAGCAGGGACAGAGTATCAAGATTTTTCCAAAGCAATGGATTCTTACGAAGTCAACATGATTCACACACCATTGACTGATAGTTTGACCTTCCAATGCCTACAAAGTGACCAAAACCATGTTACCGTGAGCCAAACATTCAACCACTGAGGTAACACGGTAACTGTAGCACCGCAAGCCAAACATGAAACCCCTTGTGGTATGACAGGGAATCGCACAACCATGACCTAGCTTAGAGACACCCGTGACATCGAGGTAAACCATGCTACCATGCCAGATGGACCAAACCCCATGCAACCACACCGCTGACCAAAGACTCTCGTGGTAAGGCGGTACCACTACCCAACCGCAGCCTAGATACAAAGCCCTCATGGTATCGAGGTAAATAGCCCCAAAGACACAAACTGAGGAAATTAAGGAATGAAGGAAAATTCATAAAAAATTGGGGAAGATAGAAATCCATGAAGCAACAAAATCCTCAAAGATAGTGCAGAACCAGTCCTATAGGATTTTCTAGGCAGCCGGGGAAATCCGTCCAAAGGGAAAATTTCCGCAAACATTGAAAAACCCAAAATTGTCCAAGAGACTTAGAATTTTTGAAGTGTTAGCATAATAGGGGCACTTTACAAGCAAGATAGGCATCAAGGAACATTACAAAGTAGCAAAAAACTAGGACCAAAGGGCCAAAGCACCCAAAAACCAAAAACTCTAGATTTTCAAAGACAAGCTCAAAAAGGGCAAGGCCATAGAAAAGAGCCAAAAGGCCAAGCAAAAGAGGGTCCCTACTTTTAGTGGGATGTGTGTGCAAAACTGCACAGCAAATGGTGACTTCACTAGGGAAATTCTCCAGAGCATTTCAATGACAAACTAGAATCAACCCAGAATCTCTGGTTTCGCAGACTAGATATGGATGGATCAGGCTACCTATGGACAAGGTTTCAGAAATCACAAAAAAGAAAAAATTTCCTGTATGAGGGTCAAATTGTGTGTATATGCATTCATTTCCTTTTTCCTTAGTGGAAACAGGGACCAAACTTAGTCTGATAGGTCTACATAAGGATTCCAACTCCAAAAGCAACTTGGATAGAGCCTCACTGCCAGCAAAGCATCCATAGCCTCGATGAGGTTATCACTGTGACCCTCCCTAGCATAGCTCTACTACCAGCTAGGCATCCATAGCCCTGGTAGAGATACTAGGATACCCCTGATAAAGTGAACATTTCTTTCATTTTCTTTTCTTTTCTTTTGATATTCTCTTTGAGATCTTTTAAACCTTCTCTTTCACCTTGCAAGAAATGAAGCTTGCACTCAGGGATGAGAACCATAGTGGCACTAGAGAAGAATATAAGTTTTTTCACCCAATCAGACCTCACAAGGACCATATGCAACCTTGGAAACCTTAAGATTTGTGTGTACATATGAGACCCAAATTCATTCCAGAATTTGACTTAATCAAATAATTCCAATTCCAAGCATATGCAACATCAAACAAAGGAAATCCACCAACTAACTCTGAAAACATGATTGGATTTTGTAAAGGAAATTCCTAGAATGACCCCAAACAAGAAAAAAATGATATAGATGCAACAAACCTAGAAGAAAGCCAAAAAACCCAAAGTAGGAGCAAAGTAGAAAGAAAAACCAACCGAAGAAGACCTACCCCAACCAAAAGAAAAAAAATAACAAAAAGGAAACCTTAATCTACCTATGTACAAGGATAGAGTTGTGAATAGCTCAAGACTGAAAATAATGCTTCAAATACTACCCATTGATAGGCAGTGGGATATCCTCTCCAGTAAGATTCTTCAAATGGATAGCATTGTCTCCCAAAATCTCCAAAATCTGATAAGGGTCGAGCCAAAGTCTGTCAATCTTTCCATGTTCCCCTTTTCGATCATGGGCTTTGTTCCAGTAGAGAACCAAGCTAGATATTTTAAAGGCTTTCACCTTGCCTCTCCTATCAAACCATCTTTTCACTACACCCTAATGTTTGGGAAAGTTTTCTAAAGCTTGATCTCTTCTCTCTTCAAGGTGTAATAGTTCAGTTAAGCGGGCTTCACGTTTATCCTCTCCATCATAATATTCATTGATAAATTGCAAGATAGGGATCTTAAGCTAGATGGGAAATGTAGGTTCCAAGCCATACACTAAGTGATAAGGAGAGGTTCCTAAGAATGTTTTATGTCTGGTACGATCTACCCAAAGAGAAAATCAAAGCTAGGCGTGCCAATCCTTGGGGTTCTTTTCTAATAGTTTACAAATGATTGTCAACATAAACTTATTGGAAGACTCAACCAAACCATTGCCCTGTGGGTATTAACTAGATGAAAATTTTATGAAAATTCCATGATCAAAAGCCTAGTTAGAAAATTTCAATGATGCAAATGTAGGACCATTATCACAAACTAAAGCCAATGGACATCCAAAGCGATTAATAATACTTGACTCAATGAAATTGATTACCACTTCTGAAGTGCATTGTTTGCATGCAAGAACCTTGGTTCATCTAGTAAAGTAATCAATTATAGTAAGAATATACCTATGGCCTATAGAGGAAGGTGGATTGATTAGACCTATGAAGTCCATTCCTCATTGTACAAATGGTTTTACCTCTATGACTGGCTGAAGTGGAAGGGCTACATATTTCTCCTTACTTGATGCAGTCTGACACACATGACAAGTCCTCACATGATTATGTGTGTCTTTGAACAGGGTAGGCCAATAATAGCCTACCCTCAGGATCTGATTTGGAATGGAAGGTGATGAGACATGGCCTGTGCCATACTTTCCATCAAATTAAGTCATCACTCTCCCAAATTCTTCCTTCCCTGGGCATCTCAAATAAACCCCCTCATGATTTCTCTTGTACAAGACAACTCCTTTCATCATAAAATTGCCACTCTTCAAACATAGAGCTCTTCTTTGTATTGCATTAAGGTGTTAAGGACACTGCTGGTTCAACAGATAGTAGATGACTTCATCATACCAGTCTCCTGGAGACACCTCCTGGAGGTGGTATTGCTAAGTTGTGAGGTTAGAACCCATCTCAACCATTGTGTTTGTCAGACCCCTGCCCTCTCACTAGTTTCATGGGTTGGATCTCCAGATCATATTCCTATAACATAGTTACCCACTTAGCCCTACGTTCTCCCAATTCATTATGCATTAATAACAACTTTACTATAGGATCAGGTACTATAGCAATGACCTTATTTCTCAAGATATAGTGTCTGAATTTCTTTACTGCTCGAACTAGGGCATAAGCCTATTTTTCTACATTGGGATATCTCAGTTCTGCATCCTTTAGAGGAGCACTCATTAAGGTTATGGGATGTTCATTCCTTTGGTCATATTTCTAGGTCATCATGTCAGCATGAGAATTTTTTAAAGCAAACAAATAGATATAAAAGGGTTTGGCATAATTAGGACTTTCCAATACTGGAGCTTCAACAATAGATCTCTTGATTTATGCAAATGCCTCCCTAGCTTTTGCACTCCATTCAACCTTTGCTTCCCATTTCAGCATGGCATTCAAGGGCTACTAGTTCTATAAATCTAGTGATAAAATTTCTAACAAAGTTAATTTTCCCAAATAATGACTTCATTTCCTTTTTTCTTGTAGGAAGCTAAATTTTTAGTATAGCCTCTACCCATTTTGGATCAATGGCAATACGTTGTTCTGAAACAATAGGACCTAATAGCTTTCCTTCAATCACTCCAAAGATGCACTTCTTTGGATAAGTGAGATTCCAAACTCTCTGCACCTTTGGAATACTTGGCATATAACTATAATATGATCACTTCTCCTCTTAGAAAAGACTGTCAAATCATCCATGTAAATGATGATGCACCTTCCAATGATGTCTTTAAAAGCAATATCCATTTCTCTTTGGAATGTAGCCCCGACATTGATTAGTCCAAAGGACATCCTCTTGTAAGAAAAAGTTCCCCATTTTGTAGTAAAGGAAGTTTTGTCCCGATGCTCATATTGTACCATAACTTGATTGTATTCAAAGTACCCATCCAAAAAGACATCATCTGAGACCCATTAACAATATGATATACATTATACAGTGAAGGAACTGGATAATTATCCTTCTTAGACGCCTTGTTAAGGTTCTTGAAAGCAGCGCACAGTCTGATTTCTCCATTTTTCTTCCTTATTGTAACCAAGTTTTCAACCAATGTTGAATTGTTTTACTAGGAATATGATTTGTGCTGAAAGAAGCTTTTGCACCTCTTTTTGAATGATGGGCTCCACTAGAGCATTAATTGGCCCATGTCTTTGCCTGAATGGCTTAACATTTGACTTTAGGGGAATAGTATGTGTAATGATTGAAGTATCATATGTCTTTAAGTCATCATAGCTCCATGCTATCACATCTTGATAAGTGTGCAAGGCATCAATAATTCTTATCCTTCCCTCTGGAGTGCACAGCTTACCAATAAAGACATTTTTGACACTCTCTTGGGTCCCTATGTTGTATGTCTCACACTGACCGCTGAGAGATTCCCTTTTCACTTGCTGCTCCTAATATTTTATCTTATCCAGATCAAAAATTTGTTCTAATTGAACCATCCCCCTTGGGATGGTATTATTTTTTAGGTTAATGACCCCTTCTAGGTCCATTTCAGCCTCTTGATGTTCTACCTCATCAATCACTTGAGAAGAAAACACATCACAGCTAGTGATGAAATCAAGAATGTTCTTGTTGTCCTCAAATACTTGGAAATTAGTGATGTTGTCAGGCATGGAGGGTATTGGGGTGAGCTCCATAGTGAAATTCTTCAAACCCGAAAGTGATAAATATTGTAATGTACTTGTGGATTGTGCTAGAGAATCAATAGTTTGATTCTTTCTCTAAGGGATCAATTGAATGTTGAATGCATCAAATCCCTCAATGAGATCCCATACTCTATGCCTATAGTTGGTCATTCTTCTGTTATGGCACAAATATTTTTTCCTTGTTTAACTACTAGCTCAGAATCTCCAACCACTTGAAAGATCTTGACTTCCTTTCTCAATTCCATTAATAATCCATGTACCAAACCCTCATACTCAGCTACATTATTAGTGCACTGGAATGGGAGTTTGTGAGTAGAAAAATAGGTTTTACCTTTAGGTCTAATTAGCTCAAATCCTATTCCAGCACCCTACTTTGATTTGGATCCATCAAATATCAATATCCAAAAACCATCAGCTCATGATTTCTTTTGACTAACCTTGTCCTTGTTGTTGCTTGAAGGTTCTTCAGGAGGCCTTGGGCTCTTTCCTTTTAGATCATTTTGAATGCTTTTTATATCTAGCCTAACATCTGGGGTTGGATTAATACATCTTTGTATCTTCCCTACGACTTCTTGGCACAAGAAACATTCCAGCTGAAAGTGAAGGGCATTCTGAACTCTACACCAATTGGGGAGCAACAATTCCTTAAAATCCATATTTCTACCCAATTGAATTTGATCCTCCACACACTTCTAGATAAACTCTTGGAAATTATAGAGCAAGTTGAGTTTTCTATCTTCCTGATCATAAAGTACCTTTGTTTGTTCAAGCAATGCTCCAAAACTATTGGCTTCTGATGTGGACTCATTAGAGAAGCCTTGCAACATAAAAACTTCTTATGTATTTGAAACAAGGGCGACCAGGACATAGTTCCCCATGCTGACTTCTAACACTAAAATCTCATTCGAAGTATTTTGATATTCAGTGATCACATACTTCATTCAAGGTTCTCTTTCAATTTTGATTTGATTTGGGACTCCTTTCCAAGGGAGCCACATGTGAGAATGATTTGTGGATGTATATCCATTTAATGCCTTGGTGAAATCTTAACCCAAGATCAAACCATAAATGTCAGGAATATTTTCCACCTGAATATTAAGTACCTATTGCACTCTAGGATCTGAAACAATTTGCATGGGGATCATGTTCAGTTCTCCCACTATATTTACCTATGTTTTGTCCAATTGGGTGACCTTCTTCTGAGAGGCTATAGGGATAATGCCTAGAGCCCTTCAGATAGCAAAAGGCATAACATTTGTAGATGCACCTAAATCCAAAAGACAATTGTGTAGATTATTCCCAAAGATACGAATAGAAATCAGGAAGGGAGGAGTTTCCATCTTGCCTTGGAACAAATTTAATTGAGTGTCAACTTGTGAAACATGGTTCTTATCCTTTTCTTTACCCTTGTCTCCAAGCTATGCTTGACTTGGATCTTTAGGTGCCTATGAACTAGGAGACATATAAACTACCTCGTTGACTGCTACTCCCTATGGTGTTGTACTTAAATTGAAATACCCTAGGACTACATTTCTAATTTTAGGAACCCTTAACAACTCAAAAGTAGAGAGATTCACCTTTACTTTCTTGAGTTCTTCAGTTACATATTCACATAATTGTCCCACATTCATGTCAGTGTAGGTCTCCCTAGAATGACCAACATGCTTATCCTTTGTTGCATCACCATTACTTCCTTTTGATATATCAGGTTGTCCTCCTTTTGCAAATTATTGTGTTGGCACCTAAGGGTAAGATGGATTATTAATGGCATGTGAGTCTGGTGGAGTGGTAAATTTTTTAGGAGGAATAGATGTGGTAAATGGACCTCCAGCTTGTGGATTCCTGTTAGGCCTATTCCTCAAATCAGACTTTCTTGTAGGTTGCTGAAACATTTGTACTTCTTCAATACTAGTTTCCTCTTCATCTAAGGGACCATTATCATTCTTAGTTCCCTCATTAAATAACTGAGAGATTTCATCTTCATTGAGAACTTGTTCAGCCTCTTCATTATGGATACTTGACTCATCCTTTGGTTCATTCTCTTCATCCCTAGGAAAAGGAGAATGATTCAACACCAAAACTGGGGAATCATATGGATTTGAGAAAACCAACTCTCGACGAGTGGAGTTTTTTTCAACTTCATATTGAAATATGGAAGCATTAGTTTGAAATTTAGAACAATCCAACTCAAAGTGTTGGCTTGTCTTGTGAAGCCTGCACCACCTTGACAAAGTTGCTTCAGCTACATATACTCCACTCGAAGGTTGGTCATGTGGAGTGGGGGCTCCTCCATTATTAGGTCCAATATTCCATGGCATATTCTACCTTGGTGGCTGTATCCTTTCAAACCCTTGTCCACCTTGTTGGCCTCTTTCAAAATTCTAATTTTTGTAAGAGTGTTGCCCTCGTGCAACATCTTGATTCTCCTTATTGTAATTTGATTGCATGCTCCTCTGAGCAGCTTGGAGTTGGTTTTTCTGGCTCCTTAAGTATGTTACCTCCATATTCAACTTCTTCACTTGCTCAGTTAGCTCATCTAACCTTTCCTTATTAGGACTAATGTAAGGCACTAAATTTCCATTGTTTGGGGAGTATCCTGACACTCCTTTGGGACCAGCAGACTGATTCAAAACTTTTGAGTTATGAAATTATGTATGGAAACCAAATTGTGGTTGTGGATAAAGGGGTTGATTGGCACCCTACTACGGATAATTGGGCATTAGGTGAGCTTGACTTATTGGATGACCTGGGTGTGGAACCAAAGGCAACTATGGAATGGGATTCATAATGAGAGTGATTATTTAGTGCCTAGTTAAGAGCTTGGACTTGCCCAGGGTGAGTAGATAATCATAGAGATGGTAGGGGTCCTGACAAGTGTTGTCTCATATCAGTATTGACCTTAACAACCTTTAAATATGTAGTGATTAGGGTGGTTGGGGGATTAGTTCTCCACTTAAAGAAGGTGGATGTAAGGCTATCTAGGGCCTCAAAATAGAATTCTAAGGCAGTGGAATCATCCACAGCGTAAGGTGTCTGCAATCTAGTGTATGTACGGTGGAACCTATTATTGAATGATCCTATAGGCTCATTTAATTATCTCAACTCTGGTAAACTACATGTAGAGCTCATTGGAATTGATGGGAATTTTAAAATTCTATAGAAATGTAGCCTCAAGTTCAGCCCAATTATGAATGGATGCAACAGGAAAGTGGTTGTACCAGTAAAAAGCCTCCTCTCCTAGAGAGTAAGGTAAAATCCTACATGCAACATCTTCATGATTAGTCCCTCTATCCCTCAGATAGGTCTGAAAAATCCTAATATGCTCCTTTGTTGTTCTATTAGGATCACTCATGTGAAACTTAGAGAAAAAATTCCTAGGATTCTTGGGCATAACATTGTAGTTGTTGAAGGATAGAGGTGATGGGTTGTTTGCCAAGAAAGCCATTGGTGGAGGTGGAGGTGGTAAAGGCTGAGTGATGACTGGTTGGGATTGTAGAATCAGCCTCAAAATCAGATGAAGATGAGGTGGATGAGGGTGAAGATGGTGGGAATAATGAATTGGACGATGACTCCTCCCTTCTTTTAGTCCTTCTTGACCTAGTTGGAGGTGGAAATTCTTGAAACTCTTCTTCTTCTCCTGGGGTAGATTAGGTTCTCCTTCTAAGTCTCTCAAGAGAAAGGGCATTTAGAAAATGCTCCAGCTTGCTTATTCAGGGCCCTCCTTCTAGAGCCAATCCTGTTGATGGTGTTTTATGCACAAAAACAACTCAGACAGAATATACAATATCCTATCTCTCTTGAAAATTTGATCTCTTTGAGAAAAGAGATAACCCCAAGGTCTCTCGGGTGTTAGGTCATGACAATGCAGTGGAACCACTCAGTGATAAATGTGAAAATGTTGGTAATCACAAAGGGACCATACGAAACAAATTTTGGAGACTCTAAACTTATCAGATTTTGAAACAAAGTGATACTTGAGTTCCTAATTAACCATAGTTTAAAGAAATAGCAAAAGGTAAGGGTTCCAAAAATCTTAAAATTAATATTACTCCTAAGATAAACAATAGTAATGAAGAAATACTTGGAACAGACCAATCCCTTTAAAAATACTTTCTGTTTAACCCAGGTTATACATGCAATCTCGCAAAAATAGTGCAATCCTCTAAGGAATTAAAGATTTTCATAACATGGACATTCATTCAATAGAATTGGATAAATTCCCACAATTAAACTAAGCACATAAATAATAGGTATAGGTTGAACTTGCACAACTGTCCCAAATCAAGAAGCTGCCCAAAGTATTAACCAAAGATTGCTACAATACTCCAAGCATTCAATCACAAGCACCATTAAATTATTTACTCTAAACCTAAAACACATTCAAATATTTCCAAGCAATTTTGAAGATAGAATAAGAACCATGCAAGACAAATCAATGCAAAGAAGACACCAATAATAACACAATGTATTCACTTGTATTAAATCATCAGTAATAGAAACAATTCTAATGTTCTATGTTACAACACTTGCTTGAAATATGACTAAATCCTAATTCTAACTTCCTACTCTACTTGCCAATCTACTTACAAGATCGAATCTTCTAACTTTGAACCAACTATTTAACATCCAGTTTCTCTAATTTTTTCTAACACTTTCTAACTTCTTTCTCTCTAACCTTTTCTAATGAGGCGAAATGCCAAACTTTAGAAATATTGCCTATTATGGCCTGAGCTAGGGTTATAGATAAAGTTGGTCACCAACCCTATCAGCCCAGACAACCCACAATAAATCATCATCCAGTAATGAATGCATCATGCGCCCCTTCAGATCAGCTTGCAATCTCGACAAATCTTGATTCATTTCTATCAAACCCCATAGGTCACCTCTTCCATTAATGTCTCACCGGTGTGAAGTAGAAAAAGGGTAACACACACATCATATGAGTGTGAATATGAGTCACCATCCAATCATCCAAACTGGGCCTCTCCAATGACTCTGATTGAGTCTAATCAATTTGAACCCTCCATGTCACGCCCAACTCGGATGAAGGACCCTCGAGTGCGTCGACCTAGCTGTGTATGAGCAAGTTTCACCTATCTACAACCACAAAATTTACCTAGATGTAATCCCAAAAATACTACAAATATTTTAAGTACATCCAGTTCTTTGGCCTTGACAACAACAACATTCCCGATCCAACCTGCACTCAAAATGGCCACCATTAATATTCATTATAGTGTCAAAATCTATGTTAATCAATCATAAACAACATGATAATCATCAAATAGATCCAAAACAACCACCAAAATCAATTAAAACTTCATTAAAGCATCCCTATCAAAGTTCAAGATTTTCACCTCTCCACGAAATTTGAGTCAAGAGGGAAATTCGGGAAATTCTGGGCCAGGCAGATTTAGGCGAGGGAAGCACAAAAAACACCAAAGGCCAATTATTCATCAATCAAAACTCTAGGAATGTCTACACATATCATTAACTTATCCAAATCCATCATGCAATGCAGAACCATTAACAATTAGGCCATGAATCCTCTCAGTTCTTGATAAATAATAGCTTTTGGAAAAATCCGTCAGGGACGGAAATCACCAGAACTAGCAATACTTAGCACATTCTAGTTTAATGAAGTAGGGATAGACTATCAGGATTTTTCCAAGGCAACGGATTCTTATGAATTCAACATTATTCACACATCTTGGATCGATAGTTTGAACTTCCAATGCCTCCAAAGCGACCAAAACCATGCTACCACGATCCAAGCATTCGACCATCGAGGTAAGATGGTAACTATAGCACTGCAAGCCAAGCACGAAACCCCCATGGTATGATGGTGAACTACACAACCATGACTGGGCTTGGAGACACCTGTGACATCGAGGTAAACCACACTATCATTCTAGACAGACCAAACCCCGCACAACCACATCGCCGACCAAAGACTCTCACAATAAGGCAGTACCACCACCCAACCACGGCCTAGACGCAAAGCCCTTGCGGTATCAAGGTAAACAACCCCGAAGATGTAAACCAGGGAAATGGAAAAATGAAGGAAAATTAGGAAAAAACCAGGGAAGACAGAAATCCACGAAGCACCAAAATCCCCAAAGAAAACGCAAAACTAGCCCCATTGGGTTTTCCAGGCAACTGGGGAAATCCGCCTGAAGGGAAAATTCTCGAAAATAGGAAAAACCCAAATTGTCTAAAAGACTTAGAATTTTCAAAGTGTTAGCATAATAGGGGCACTTTACAAGAAATATAGGCATCAAGGAACATTGCAAAGTAGCACAAAACTAGGACCAAAGGACCAAAGCATCCAAAAAACCAAAAACTCAAGATTTTCAAAGACAAGTTGAAGAAAGGGAAAGGCCATAGAAAAGAGCCAAAAGGCCAGGCAAAAGAGCATCTCTAATTTCAGTGGGGCATGTGTGTAAAAATACACAATAGATAGGCCCTTATATTATCATCTTTGTGTATGGTTTTGGTGCCCATGGACTATCATCTATGGATGGAACACCTCTAAATGATCCTGCCAATGTGATACATCTTTGTTGATACTATGCATAGTGTCTATGTGTCATGTGTGTAATGTTCATCCCTTTTGGATTGAAGTTCATTTTGCTATGAAATTCCTCTATTAACACATTATTTTAGTGTTTTGTGTTATGATGTAAACAGGTGTATGTGAATAATTTATTTGATTAGGAATAATCTATACATGTTCTTTATTATGCTATGTATTTGTGTGTTGCATTGGATTAAATATTTTAGTTAGGTAATTATATCATCATTATATTTAATTCATATATATCTATGTCTATTTATTAGATCATGATAGCATCTAATATAAACATGCATCCATAAGTATAACATCCATCACATAATCATACATGAAAGTAAAATCATACACAAAAAGGAACACCATGATGTTGGACCAAAATATCATATATATATATATCAGATGTGTATCATGTTCATGTATCACACCTCTATATAAAATTGAGGTGACTATATATATGTATATGTTTATACATCAAAATAATGCTATACAAAATGATATCATCAATACAAAATAACACATATATAAAATGGGCCTCTAGCCCATGGGCACATAGCTCCCTAACCCCTCTAGTCCTAGTGATGATTGAGGTCTAGGTTGGATGAACATGATGGAAAATGAATGATGTAACCAAGACACTAATAAAATAGCTCACAGTCCTTGTATCTCTCTATGTAGCTTTGAAGCCTCCATCTGTAGCCATGCCTCCTACTCTTGAGTCTAGTGTAGCTTCTCTTGAAGTTGCTATAGCTGGGGATCTACAACTAGCCTCATGACTACCGCATGCACACCAATGTCATCAATTTGGATGTATAGAGTGCACATTCCCTATCAACACTCTTTGCTCATGTCCTAACTTGGTCTCTCTCAGTGAGAGTAGTACAACTCTTGACCACCTATTGATCTCACTACCCAATCACAACAATAACATCAAAAGTATTCTGATCAACCTTGACCCATGCCTCCTTGTACATGGTCCTCGAAACTATAACTAACTCAAAATAGGTAGGTGTGTCACCTTGTTGAAGCTAGCTTGTATGTGTCAAGGATTCTCCCCTAGACTAGCACAATCGAGGCCACCTTGTAGATACACTGCTTGATGAAGGTGATCCACTCCTATTTTCTTATTGCAACCATAAAGTAGTAGAAGCTATTAGTATTAGATGATATATCAAAACATGAACATACATATATATGAGATAAAACTAAAATATGAAGTATTAAAAGAAATAATATAAATTAATCTTATACCTAAATCCCTGAGCTACCATTTTGGATCTGAGGTGTGTGACACTAGGACTAATGCCTAATTTTGCTAGTTATATTGCTACTAGGGGGACACTAGCTACCAATGGTGGCACTGGTGAGATTGGGACAACTGTTGAAGGAGATGAAAGCATCTACCACCACCTCAACCTCTCTATTGCCTTGTTTGCTGCCTCTCCCCACTAATCATCACCAATGTCACCTTAGTCATCTCCTCCTCCTCCTACTCCTACTTCCCCCTATGCACTGGTGTCACCCATAGGGGCATCTTATGGGAAAATTGGGGCAGGATTGTGTGTCGCCCACCAAGTCTTGAAGTCATGGGCAACCCATATATCATCAATGAGTAGAATTTGGGGTCAATCATCATTATCTGACCCATCAATGCTATCAACGATTTCTGCTACAATCAAATGATGATGATAACCTAGTATAACAATGCTCTTGGCCATCTAGGCATATATAGGGGGAGTTGGGGGTATAGTCTACAGAATCCAAAACTATTAGGCAACCCTATGCCAATAGTATGACATGATGATGTAGTTAGTGCATCATACAAGGAACTGATCACACTACATGTGTCACAAATTTCTCCTATTAGTGGGCCACTACATGCCCATATATGGTCACCACCTCACATCATGGTACTGCAAGGTATTAAACTATAAACACTAAAATTGTAAGTCTTTGTATCTCTAATCACATACCAATGGGTATGTGTGGGCCATTGGTGTACCAGGGGTTCTCCATTGAGGATACCTAACTAGTCGGGTGGTTGTAATATTCACAAAATCCCACACCTATAGGAGTGTGCAGGTTATGAGGCTGAAATACTCATACTATATATATCTTCCTAAATCATAATACAAGTGGGCGAGGATGGTGTAAATTGAGGAAAAAATGGTTTGTCACTTCTCCATCTCCTGAACAGTATGGATGAGGCCCCCATGCAAGTGTGATCCTTTCCCATCAATGGTGACTTGGAGGGTGACTATGAGTACCATCACCCTCCTCAAAAGTGGGACCATCACATATCCATGCTCAAACCATTGTATGTAGATGTGGTTAGTGGTGTTTTTAGGGTCTTTGTGCCTAGCATAGTACTACTGGCACTCTAACACCTCTTGGGGCGATTGTGTATCATCAAGAGCCACCCACCATCCATAGATGGGCAATCTTATGATCCAATAAATATCCTCTAGAGTAACTATCATCTCTCTTGATGATAGGTGGAAAGTGGAGGTTGTCATGTCCCAACACTCCATGAGTGCCATCAACATTGAGGGATGGTATAGAATCTTAGGTAGTGTATAGGCCCACCAAAGGCCTACCTTCCAAAGATGATCCTATTAGTTCACATGCATCTGGCTTGAATAATACCAAAGCATTATACGAATGTACCAACCTTCATGCTCATGCATCTTGGGCTATTCCTACAGAAAAAAAAAAAATCTATGTCAAATCCATCTATATCAAAAAATTATACCTTCTACATCAAATTTATCTAAGGACAAAGGTGTCTTGCATAAATGTCTACGTGACGTGCAAATCTCTAGGGTCGACCACCATGAATGTCACTTGGAAAATAATGCCCATGTCAGAAAAAAACATAGACAAAGGCTGCCAACATGCTGATTGGATGACAACATGTTGGTTGGATGCCTTCATGCCAACTGAGCACACTCTCTATTGCGGATTCAAAAAATCCTAAAAAATTCCTAAAAATAGACATAGGGGGTCGAAATCAACATACTTCATCAACCTTATCACCCTCAACTATAGATCGACACAACTTCTTTATCCTAGGACCCATGTAGTTGCATCTATGAGGCCTTTTTCTAAATTTTCTCTCACAAAATTCAATAATTTTCTCATAATGACTATTGAAAATGACCGTTCTGTGGGCCCTCCTAGATATATATAGGTCATTTTTAGCCCATTTTTCCTATTTTCACCCCACCTATCTGGGGGAAAAAATAGGAGGGGGTATATACTCACCTCTTCATCATATTTTTCTTTTGAACCACCAAATTTTTCTTAAGCATTCTTCTCATTGTGGTAGCTTCTTCTGGTTTCTGAGCTGACCTAAATTTGAGTTTTGCATAATGATTTTTTTTTTCTAATGTTATGGTTTCTTATTAAGCTCGATCATTGGGGGTATCATTTGTATCCGCCTTCTCGACCTCTGCATCCTCTACAATATCTTTTTTTGCCATGTAAATTTGTAAATTTTTCAAATTTCAAGCTTGTACTAATGTTCTCTTTTCCACTGTAGTGTAGTTGATTTTTCTCAAAAATCAACTCACTAAAGTGGGAAAAATTTGATGTTTTCAAATTGGACCCCATGATAATCTTACATTTACACATTTACCCCCCACATTTATGGCATCTATCTGCATTTATGACAAGGACCTTATGAGTTGGAATTTCATGATTCTAACTCCATAAGGGGAAATGATGAAGTGACAACAATCCACCACATCATTTCTTGCAAAGTTATGAGTTGGATGCCTATGTGGTGTTGGTTATTTTTTATGAACCAAACTTGATCTCATCCCCTACCTATCAACTTGTTAGGGTTCAATTATTAGTAAGGATAAGAATTGGCCAACACACAAGCAAGGATTTTAGAGTCCTTACTTCTACTTTTTGGGCTCTATGAAACCCTGGAAGGTAATCCTATTTTTACTCCCAAGATACTCATTCAGTTAAGGGAACTTCCATACATAGATGAATTCCTCTTAAATTCACATAGATAAAATTCACTAAAGGCTTGGCTAAACTTCAAATAAAAACCATCTATAGCTAGGAACCAAATGATATTTTAGATTGTGACATTCTACAAATGATGGTTTTTATGATTTGTTCCTGATTTTAAGCCTCTGGCTAGATGCATGGATAAACTCAATTTACTCCAAGATAAACTAATAAAGACACTAGTGCTTCCTTCATGGGACAATGAAGTTATTCTGCAATTAACCAGTAATACACTAACAATTTAACTCACTAATTTGTGGGTCATTGACATACTGCCTTATAGCACTCAACTCGCTATATTTAAAACATGGTTTCTTACCAAATCCTATATCATTTCCTCACAAGACCATGACCTTAATTTAGCATTTAATCAACCCCTTGAATTGAAGCATAAGTAAAATCATTCATTTGGTTTAAACAACAGAAGACAAATGAGACTATCATTAAGAATTCCATTCATAATCTGCAAAGAAATTACATAGAACACATACTTTAAACTGATATTTTCTATTAATGGTGTTATTGTAAAACCCTTCTAAGATAATTAAATCATAAATTTATACCCAAAACTGATTCCTGGTATATCCATTAATTGATCTATTTACATTATGCTTATTTTATGAGCTTAGAATTTTTACCTAGACCTTTCTAAGACTCCAAAACTTGAATTCCTTATTTTGTAATCAGCCTTGAAATCCCCTTTATAGAATAGGGGAGCAAAAAGCATCCATCTAAATGACAATTACATTTTATATTCATTTCAAAACAATTTGAATAGAATTCGAGAGATTACCTAGATGGTTAGATGCAATCATTGATAAAATAGGGGGAAGCAAAAAGATAAAAATCTTCATAAGTTATCAAGGGATGGTAGCCAAATCACCATAGGGTAGCGCTAGTCACTATTGTAGTGTCCATGTCATGAAAAAAGGTTTTCTATCATACCAGCCAAAATACTTCCACATCAGTATGGAAGAGTAAAAGACAAAAACCACAGACACCTTGGAAAGAGAAAACATGATGTAGTGGAAATCGTGTCATCAAAAACTAAAACAAGGTTGGGATTTTACTCTAATTCTTTAGAATCAGAGTATGCTCATCCACTCCTTATTCATGATGAAATTGGAGGAACCATCACCACATCCCCATCAGAATCATCATATGGCACCAGAGAGAGCAGGTACTGGTGATACCCTGAGTTGCTATCATCTCCATCATCCAAAAGGCTATCAGAAAGCACAATGGGAGAACTATGTTTATCCAAGTAGGCCTTTGGACACTTTTCTCTTTATTTCATGTCCTTCCTCATAGGTACAACTGACTCCTTGCCTTTAAACTTGACCAATTCTTCTTAAATGGTATTGTTTCATAAATTGTAGGTACTTTGGAAAATTTTCTTCTTATTTAGACCATGGGTACTCCTTTTACCCTTTGGAGTTACAAGAGTCTCAGGAATCTCCTATTCAACCATAGGTAAATCCTCATGATAGTAAAAAAAAATAAAAATCTAGACCTCCTAGGAGGCCAAGTTGGCACACTAGAATTTCCCATTTTGCAAAACACAGGGGAAAGCTAGAAAGTTTTAAATGAGTAGAAAACCTAACCAACTTAGAAACTTTAGAACAAAATTTACATAAAAGAATACCCACAAGCCTCGACAACTACAACTAGTCCTAGAAATATTAAAAATTTTAGACAAACTAGAACATGGATTACAAAGAGCTCATATGAATACCAACTTACCTAGAATAACACATCAAATCCTTAGCACTTGAGCACCTATCACTTGCACACTTCTTCCTACGACTCACACCTCAAATTTTTTGCAAACTGAAAATATTAAAATCAAATGGAAAATAATCCTGTATTATATAGATTATTTGGAGCATGCAACAATTAATGATTGAAGAAATCCTTATGCCACATACATCAACATTAAATATCGAGGCACGCAAGATATCACTCCTAGGAATACATTGAATCAGTGGAGGAGAACCTTGAACAAAAACCGCATCGCTTATCACCCATTTAAAATTCAAAACTCAGAGAAGATCCATAATGAGCAATAAGAGAAGAGACAACAAGATTTGGGGTCCATTGTGCATGCTAATTCTCATCATGAAACTGATGAGAAATTAGCAATGTGAGGGAATTCAACGATACCGACAGCAACCCATATATCACACATCGCCAATTTGAAACTCAAACATACATATTATTTGTGATGTAGGAAACAGAATAAAAGATTCCTATCTCACATCACTTATTTTGAGCAAGACAATCACACATACATCCACGATGAGAAATGGAAACAAAAGCCCAGAGGTCATTGGTAGTTGTTGATTTAATACACAAAGCTCAAAAGCAATTAGTGATAACTGAAAATATTTGAAGAAACAAGCACATCACACATCACTAATTTGAATCAGAGGTTCACAAAGCCATCTTTTATGTATAAAACCATGGAAACAATGCTTGTCACTCACTGAAAATTCACATTTGCATACATAGAACTATGAGTGATGAGTGAAAAAAGGAAGAGCTCGACAAAAATTAAGTGGAAACAATTAAGAACATGCCCCACAAGTTGTTTTAAGAAAGGGACCATCTAGGATGACGTATAAAAGATCCCAAGGACTAAAGCCACAATATTTTCAAAGGATGTAAAGGCCAAATAAGTCCAATTGATCAACCTTATAAAAATAAAATAAATTCAAAACTAGGCATAAGGGGTCAGTAACTTTATGGGCTCAGATGACATAAGATGTTTTAAAACAAAAAAAAATGGGCAATAGAAGGTCAACAAAAATGAGAGCCCCAAGGGTTTCTAGGGTGATATTTTGGCAGCAAAATCCCAAGGCATCATTAATGAAAAAAACCCTAAGTCTAGACATATTGAAATTGACTGAAATCGACCAAACTAGTCAAGGAGTCATGAGTTTTTTAGGAGTTCCATTAGTGGCTCCAGTTTGGGAGGTCTACTTCTCAACAAACAAAGTGATAATATAGAATCAAGGTGAAGCAGACCAAACACAAAGAGCCAAAACAAATAGGACTAGGAAGAAAACTAAACCAAAGAAAACAACATATGTATAGTATTTACATAATTTACAAGGCCCTACCAACCTTAAAATTGGTGTTTTCCTCTATCCAAAACCATGTTTTCCACTGTTTGCACCATGCCAAGGCTGAAGACACTATCATAAATTTCCCAACAATTAGTAATGTTGTAGGCACTGTACTCAACTATCATAGACGTGTGTTTGAATTTACAATCATCTTTTGATTCACATCCCTCTGTGAATTGTAGCTGATCATTAACTGAAATACATTATTTATGTCACCCTCCATCTGACTCAATTTATAATCATATTTCACCAAATGTTCATCCAACTGAACAGAGAAAATATAACATGCATACTCCACTTGATCACTACCATCATACAAGGTGATAAAAAATTTATTTTTCTCACTAAACTAGAAATCCTCATACACATTCCCTTCAGGGTTTCCATTATGACATAACCCTATGGAGTAATATCTCCATTTCACATTTAGAAATCCAAGGTCATTATCATCTAGATTTTGTCTCATACTAAGCACATATTCACTTTATGTGATGAATAAAAATTGATCATACATAGGATTTTGTTCCAATTGGTATTTACATTTATTGGAGAAATATTTACTAGATATTTTACCATATTCTTCATTTCCTTAGGGATTTGATTCAATAGTCCCCATAGTGCTTTTTATCTCATTAGGGTTATTCTTATAGGAGGAACTATCCACACTTTTCCAAGAATTAAAAAATATTCTTGTTTCAGGATCATTAACACACTCCCATCCTCCTTTCAGATCATTGTTCAAATTGAAATAAAAAGTCTCAAAGGATGAGTCTAGTAACTTAGGGTTGATGTGAGCAGTAGCAAGGTGTTCAGGTGCACCATCATCTATTAGATTAGTTTTCTTGCATGTGCAGAATTTCCTACAACTTAAACATTTCTCATTTTCAACTAGACAAGACTTCTTAACACATTCCTTGTTGAAAACTATCAGGTCCATCTCTGTCGTAAAACTTGAATATTCCATTTTTATTTCATACAAACATCCAAAATCAAGACCTTGATGACCATCATCACCAATCTCATTATTTTTTAACATTAGGCTCAAGACCCTGAGTATAGAGGTTTTTGTCTTAAATTCATTGTCTACCACATTTCTATGACATTCCAATCCAAATACAACTAGATTACAAGTCAAAAATTCATCACATGTTATTTGTTCATCTAATGGCAAAGACACAACCTTATAATTATTGGTACAACTGGATTCCTTGGGCAAGAAGGAAGCCTTCAATTCAATCTCATAAAAAGATCCATAGTCAATATTTTCATGTTCACTACTCTGATCTCGCATCCTCAAAGGTATGCCAACAATACTCACAAATATAACAATATCATCATCTATACTACTAGATGGATATTATTCTTTAGAGATTTCTTTATCTATTTATTGAATAAACCCTTGATTAATAATAAAAGGAGGAGCACCCCTATCATCCTAAGATATCATTTTTTACATAAATTCATATTTAGCCTCCTCGTCAATCTTGGTCCAATCAATTATTTGATCAAAATCTAGCAATTTTAATTCCTTAGGAAAAGTACTAAGCCTTGGCTCATATATGTCATAGAATAGGTCAATACAAATAGAATCTTTAGGATGTAACCCTTTAGGGATTTCCAGCAAGGCATCCAAAAATATTCCTAGCAACTCAAAGGGCAATTCTCCTTCATGTCTTTTCATATTATATAGTCTAAGTAATACTTTATCATTATAAATTAGACTTTGTTGTAGTTCATCTTGCATCTATTGATGATCAAAATGATATTATGATGAAATAGGTAAGGCATTAGGAACATCATTACTATGGTCATCTTTTTCATTCTTATCCATACCATTTATATGACATACATCAAGACAACAAAAATTTGCAGCCACATAAGCCCTCATCATTGAATATTTCATAATATTCTCAATGTCCATAGTAATTTAATAGGCCTGATGCAATGTTTTAGGTTCCTTATCCTTATCAAATAACTCATCTCATCATCTAATCCACCTAGATATATAATTAAACACTCTACATCACTAGGCCTTAGGTGTTCAAGAATACCTCTTAATGCTTGTGTGAATCTCAAGTTAAAATTTGGAACCATCTCATTTTCATCCTTTTGGATTTCCATAAGTCTTTTTCTTATCTCACTAGAACTAACCCTTTCACCAAATTGTTCCACAAATGCTATCATGAAGTCATTCCATGAACCTATAGAACGTACTAGAAAATATGAGAACCAGTCTCTATCATTTTATTTCAAACACTCAGAAAAGAGCTTCATAACAACATCCTCATGATCTACTTCAAAGTCACCCATCAAATCTATGAATACATTTAGGTGTTTAGTAGCTAAATCATCATTTTCTCTATAAATTTGGGAAAAAATTTCAGAACATCATTGGGAATCTTATTAGGAAAACCATGAATACCATTGAAACTTAATGGATTGTATCTCTCCATAGAGAACTTCTTTTGATAACATGATAAGGGTTGCATGCCTTGCCTACTTCTACTTGTTATTCCACAAGGGTATACAAGGAAGTGATACATTTCTCTTGTACCCTTATGTAATCTTTAAAAATAAACCTCTCAGTCACTTATCCACTACCTCATTCCTTAATTTCTATCAAAATTTTAAAGCTTAAACATACCCATGCTTTAAAAAAATTTAAGAGGCATAGTTTAGGAGTAAGCATACTTCTTCAAAACATTTCAAATATTACAAATTACACTTCAGAAGTATGTAGAAAAATGATCACCATTCCCTTTGCTAGTGCTTAATTCAATCAGTAAGGAACCCAATTTTCTTCTAGATCTTTCAAAAATGGCTTTCATATAGGTTTATTTCTTCTCAAAAAATCAAACACAGAAAAATACCTGGATATGTTGTAACTATTGTAAGTTCTTCTTGACTAGAAATCATCAAAGCTTTTTTCTTGCTAGGTTCTAATGATAGAGTCTCCACCTCTCTTAGTAGAGGACTAAATTTCAAACAACATAAAGCCTTCTAAAAATGAATATCATTTTGATTTTTTTCCAACAACAAAGCCACACACAAATTCTTACAATGTATTGCAACATAACCATTTTCAGGTTTGAAAACTTCCTAGAATTTGAACTAGATGTTCAAATTCTACAAATTCTTCTTGACTTTGTGATAGGACAGTCTACAACTGGAGATTCACATTCTTCCCCAATAGAGTCGCCATTTTGTTTGGTGATTTTTTATGAACCATACTTCATCTCATCCTCTACCTATGAACTTTCCAAGGTTCAATTATTAGTAAGGATAAGGATTGGCCAACACACAATCAAGGTTTTGAGAGTCCTTACTTCTACTCTTTGGGCTCTATGAAACCCAAGAAAGTAATCTTATTTGTAATCCTAAGATACTCATTCAGTTAAGATCACTTCCATAGATAGATGAATTCCTCTTAAATGCACATAAATAAAATTCACTAAAGGCTTGGCCAACCTTAAAATAAAAACTATTTATAGCTAGGAACCAAATGATATTTCAGATTATGACATTCTATAAAAAATGGTTATTAGGATTTGTTCCTTATTTTAAGCCTCTTGCTAGATGTGTGACTAAACTCAATTTACTCCAAGATAAACTAATGAAGAGACTAGTGCTTCATTCATGGGACAACAGAGTCATTCTACAATTAACCAATAATACACTAATAATTTAACCCAGTAATCTTTGGGCCATTGACATACTAACTTATAGCACTCAACCCACTATATTTAAAACATGTTTCTTACCAAATCCTATATCATTTCCTTACAAACCCATGACCTTACTTTAGCATTTAATCAACCCCTTGAATTGAAGCATAATTAAAATCATTCATTTGGTTTAAATAAAAAAAGACAAATGAAACTATCATTAACAATTCCATTCATAATCTACAAAGAAATTATACAGGAGAACACATACTTTAAACTGATATTTTCTATTACTGGTGTTACTGTAAAACCCTTTTAAGATAATTACATCATAACTTTATACCAAAAACTGGTTATTGATATATCCATTAATTGATCTATTTACATTATGCTTCTTTTATGAGCTTAGCATTTTCACCTAGACCTTTCTAAGACTCCAAAACTTGAACTCACAATTTTGTAATCTGCCTTAAAATCCCCTTTATAGAACAATGGATTAACAAGAATCCAGTTGAATTATGATACATTTCATATTCATTTCAAAACAATTTCAACAAAATTCAAGAGATTACCGAGACGGTTATATGCAATCATTGATAAAACAGGGGCAAGAAAAAGGTCAAAACTCTTCATAAGTTGTTAAGGGACGATAGCCAAATCACCTTAGGGTAGCTCTACTCACTATTGTAGTGTCCATGTCAAGAAAAAATTTTTCCATCATACCAGCCGGAGGACTTCCACATCAACATGGAAGAGTAAAAGACAAAAACCATGGACACCTTGGAAAGAGAAAACATGATGCAGTGGCAATGGTGTCATCAAAAACTAAAAAAAGGCTGGGACATTACTCTAATTCTTTAGAATTGGAGTATGCTTGTCCACTCCTTGTTCATGATGCAATCAGAGGAACCATCAGCACATCCCCATCAGAATCATCATATGGAACTAGAGAGAGCAAGTAATGGATATACCCTGAGTCAATGTCATCTCCATCATCTGAAAGGATATCAAAAAGCACAATGGGAGAATTATATTTCCCCAAGAAGGCCTTTGGATTCTTTTCCCTTTATTTCATGGCCTTCCTCGTAGGAACAACCGAATCCTTGCCTTTAAACTTTACCAATTCTTCTGAAATGGTCATGTTTCATAAATTGTAGGTACTCTGGACAATTGTCTTCTTCTTCTTTCAACCATGGGTACTCCTTTTACCCTTTGGAGTCACAAGAGTCTTAGGAATCTCATATTCAGCTATAGGAAAATTCTCATGACACTCAAAAACACTAAGACAACCAGACCTACTAGCAAGACGATTTGGCACACTAAAGTTCCCATTTCGCAAATCACAAGCAAAAGCTATTAAGTTTCAAATGAGTAGAAAACCTAACCAGCTTAGAAAATTTTAAACCAAACTTTCATAAAAGCACACCCACAAGCCCTGACAACTACAACTAGTCCCAAAAATATGAAAATATAGACAAAATAGAACATGGATTACAAAGAGATCATATGAATACAGACTTACCTATAATAAGACATCAAATCCTCAACACTTGAGCCCCTATCACTCGCACACTTCTTCCTATGACTCACACCTTGGATTTTTTGTAGACTGAAAATGGTGAGATCAAATGGTAAGCAATCATGAATTAAATAGACAATTTGGAGCATGCAACAATTAATGATTGAAGAAATCCTCACGCGAGTGAGTTGATAACTTAGCAGCTTAGCTTTGAATCTGATCCATTGATCTTTTCTAATTTAAAACATCATTAATGGTGACCTCAAGCATTATATTTTACCTTTGCAACATGTTACTAGAAAGCAACAATGCCACCTCAAATACTGCCATGTTTTCCCTTAATTTTTATTAGTCACCTATGATTTGATGATTAACATGCATCGCCAACCTTGATCCTTAACTTTCCATTTATATTGGCAAAGTACACAAAGCCAGTATTTGAAGCAAATATTCTTTGAAATGACTCATTGTGCATCATGGGTTTATACCACCCCTCCAAGGTTCAAAAAATTACAACATCATTGGCATGATGAAATCTAGACCATTTGATCACTAAATCACTTTGGTAATCCTCATCATGTCTCATGTCATTGATTCGGATTTAAAAATCCACATCACATCAACAATATTATTTGAAACTGTACACATCTAAAAATGGTCATGGTCGATCGAACCTGTTAATTAATTAAATATGAATTATTTAATTAATATTCTTAAGTCATCTACATATAAATAAATTTAATTATTTATTTATATTGTTCATTTTCCAATTCTGCTAATTTAATTAAATAAATAAAGTCTATTTAATTAATGCTATCTTCTTCTTAATTAATTAAATAGATTTTACAATTTATTTACATTAATTATCACAAGTTTAAATTCTAAATTTAAATGATATTCTTCTCTCCACATTTAATTAAATATTTTCAATATTTAATTAAAACACATTTCCAAATTTCTCACTCTTCCCACAAAATTAAATATTCTTAATATTTAATTAAAAGGCTTTTTCTCTTCTCACATGATTAAATATTTGCAATATTTAATTAAATGCCTTTTAATTTCTCTCACACATAATTAATATTTATTTATTTAATTATGAGAAACACCTTTCAAGTGTCTCTTCATTTTCTGTCTCTCAGAATTCCACCTTCTTTTCGAATTCTCGATCTCTCACCGTTCATGTCAACAGATTTGAACTCGATCGTCAATCTTGGCCAATCGAATTCCTACCTTCAAAAATCTATAAATACAGCCCTTTCATGAGTTGAAATAAGGACCTCGAATCTCATATTTTCAGGCATAGTTACTATAGTCACATTTTAAGCATTTCATAGCATTTTAATTCAATAAGCTAAATCTTTACATGCATATGCATTTTGATAATCTCATTCTCTCAAGTGCCATTCTAGAAGCTGTTGTTTGCACAACTGAGAGAAAACATCTTGAAGCGAATCCTTGGAGATAGAGGACAATGGAATGAATTTGAAGAAGCTGCGATTTATAGTTTTCATTTACTTTATTTATTTAGTTTTCTTCAATCTAATGTTTCATTGGTGTATTAGTTTAGATTCAATTTAATTGACACATTCTAACGTACACATTTATAGCGCCCACCGTGGGGCCAAGCCCCGCATTTAATTTCTCTTTTTGCAGATTTTTCTGGCAGGTGACGGACAAAAATCGCGGCTTAGCGCATACAAGTCTCGATTTCGTGCATACAAAGCTTGTTTCCGCGCATACGATGACTGCTTTGGCACATACATGACTTGTCCTAGCACATACATGAGCTCTTTTAGCGCATACGATGACTGTTTCGGCGCATCCTTGTGAACTCTTCCGGTGCATTCATAACCTGATTCGGCACATACGACGATTGTTTCGGCACATCTACGAGATCTTTCAGCTCATATGGTTCTAGCACATACATAACCTATTCTAGCGCATACATAACCTATTCTAGCACATACATCTTTTATTTTGGCGCATACATTTGTAAAAAAAAAATTTAATTCTGATTCCGATGCAATCCACGAATAAGATTTTTCTGATGCTATCTTTAACAGAATGAACCAATCCTAGGGTGGACATTTAAATTAGAATTAACCAATCCTAGGATAGTCACCAAACATAATTTTATTTTGGTTAAAATGAACTCCATGTTTTTAGTGAAGCAACATCTTCACTTAGAATAGAAAATTTGTCAATTTGGGATTTAAAATTGAACCATTATTTGCTTGCTATGATTGTGGGTAATAGGTCTATGCTCTCCCCTTAACTGGGTGATCAAAATACCAGACTTACCTTTTATTTTATGCAATTTAATGCTTTATTGCATCCTTTAGAAGGCCTGTCGTAGTGGGAAAAAGTACTCACCCTACGGGAATGACCTAAGTGGGAACACCTAAAGCCAAGGTTTCCAACCCACTTTAATCAAAAGCAAGTTGTTGATGAAAATCCAACTTGATAGTAGTGTGCAGGATAACCATCCCCAAAACCTTTGTTCTAAAGGTTGGGAGGTCTCTTGAGGGAGTATATCTATTTGCCACACTGAACATATACCCTTACTACGAACCATAGTGTATAAAGCCAACCGTGTCAATATCCAAACATCATTTTAATCACGGTGCAAGGGGAGGGAAGAATTTTTCCCCAAGACACTCACCATATAGTTGCCACAGATTGTTTGCTCAAGGGATTCGGTATCCACTTTCGTCACTTTGAGTACACACCTAGAAAAGACAAAAACACGAGCGCCCTCTAGGGGGTGACAAGGCTATGTGAGTCGACACAATTTTAAGATGTGGGCTGTGATTACTTTGATGACCTATTTGAAAAATTAAGAGTGAGTCTGACTGAAGTGTTTATATTGTTCAAAAACCTGTGGAAATCTCAAGAACATACACTCTTTGTTTAGATTTTAGGATTAACAAAACAATTGTTTGCCTCTATGCTGTGCTTTTCACATTTAAATCAGATTAAGATCATCCAAAACAAGAGAATTTTATCAAACTGTCAAAACATGTTGGTCTCAGAGCTGTTTTAGTGCATTCAGTCTTTGTTTTAGCACATTCAGTCTCTATTTTAATGCATCTGGTCACTGTTTTAGTGCATCCGGTCTCTGTTTTGGCACATATGTGCTCTATTTTAGTGCATTTGTGCTCTATTTCAATGCATCTGTGCTCTGTTTCGATGCATCTATGCTCTATTTTAGTGCATCTATGCACTATTTCAGTGCATCTGTGCTCTGTTTTAGCGCATTTAGTCTATGTTTTGGCGCATCTGTTTTCCAAAGCTTAGGTGATTTTCTGGATTTTCAGAAATCAGGGTGTAGTCATCCTTCTCATTTTCACCAACTTGCAATCACATATACTACTCATCCAAATCAAATTCTACAATAGAGAACTCAAACACATTTAGGAATCCATTAAATTCATCTATCTACAAAACTAAGATCAAACTTCACAAAGTGCAAAATCACCTTTATTTTTCAATCTTTGGTTTAAATTCCCGCAAACAAGATTTTCATCCTTTCAATCAGGGAATCACGAGTTAAAGATTAAAAATCTTTTAAGTCGTAGAACCTTCATTCTATCCTGACTTTCATCACTATTGCACTATTTCATTCCTTTGATCAAAGTTAGTAGGATTTGAATAACGCTTATGCCTATTACCATGAGGTCTTGAAAGCACATAGAAAAAGAGGAAAGTATAGTAAGCAAAATGGGTGAGAATAATGAGAGGGAGGAAAACCTCTTTAACAATCCAAATGCTGAAGAGTTAATGAAAGAAAAACTTCAAGAGGCAGAATAGGATCCACAATTCCATACTCTTATGGAAAAGATTTTAGAAAGAAACAAGGATAGATACTTTCTGTCATTAGCTGTTCAAGGAGCTAAGTTACTTGCCGATTTTGATACGGAAGGGATTAAAGAAGATCTCGAAGCCCCTCTTAATGATTTTAGCACTCTTACTCGACAAATCAAGGAATTACAATGGCAAATAAAAGAAATGCGAGGAACAACAAAGAAATATGTTTTGGATGAAATATGTCCTTATCCATTTGATAGAAGTCTTCGAATGATCCCTTTTCCAAAACATTGTGAAATCCCTAAGTTTGATAAGTATAATAGGAAAACTGACCCCATTGAGCATGTAAGGGATTTTTGAAATATGAGCTTGGAGTTTGCTCATAATAATACCTACTTAATGCGGTTGTTTCCACGAAGTCTAGGTGGACAATCCATGGAGTGGCTCTCAAAGATCACTCCCCCCATCAAAACCTTTGAAGAGTTGATAAATAAGTTTATATCACAATACTCTTACAACATTCAACACCAGGTAACCATGCTTGGTCTTTGTAAGATAAAACAAAAAGTAGGAGAATCTTTCACTACATTTTTGAAAAGGTGGAGAAGAATGTTTGCTAGATACTCTCGTCCTATTCCTAAAAAGGAAAATATGGAGATCTTCATCGATAGTCTTAATCAAGAAATGAGTTACAGACTAAACCTTCATTGTCCTCCATCATTTGAAAAATTGATTGAAAATGCAATCACTATAGAAGGTGCATTGATCAAGCGTGGAGTTCTAAAAGTTGATAAAGAGGGTTCAAATCTGTACAACAACAACAACAACAACAATCATAATAACAACAATGACAAGTCACGATTTTGGACTCGAAATAAAAATATTGTAAACGATGGGGTAATAGGTGCTAACAATGTGAATACGAAGCCCTCCATTCTTAATGTGTCAGGTGTTCAACATAACAATAATACTGGACATTCTATCACCCAAGGCAATGTTTCTAATCAAGGAAACACAACTTACACTCGTGGAAATAATTTTGGCAATAATCAAAATTCAAATGCACCTAGACCATCATACTTTTCAAATCGACGAAGTTTCAATCCCTTGGGCCAATCTTTGGAATCCATTCTCAAAGAGTTATTGAATCAAAATGCTATTACATTGCCACCACAAAGAGACTATGAACCTTGAGTTAAACAACCATCATGGAATGACTCACACTTCTATGATTATCATAGATGCAAAGGTCATAAGACAAAAAATTTCCAAGGGTTAAAGATTATTGTTCAAGATTTGATTGATAATCGTACCATCACAGTTGAAGGACACAATGTCAATAATGATCATCAAGCATTCAAAAATCCACTCCCTAATTATCACAAAGGGGAATCTTCGAATGATAAGGGCAAGAATGTTAATAACATCCAAGACATTGTTATCAATCATATCTATATTGATGACCCTCAAATCAATGCTATTTGAATCAAAGATAAGCCAGAATGTCGAGAGGTCGATGTTACCACAAGGGGACAAGCCAAGATCATTGTCAAAGGCAGCTCATCTAAAGCAGCAATTCCCCCTCCCAATCAATACAATTTGGCTGAGCAATTACGAAAAACATCAGCCCAAATTTCTATCTTGGAGCTTTTAAAGTTATCACTTGCACATAAGGACATTTTGGAAAAGGCTCTTGTAGATACAACTGTATCTCTTGATCTAGATACTAATAAATTTCAAGCCATGGTGGGACACTTGTCCTCCTACACATGTCTATCTTTCTCTAAAAAAGATGATTCATCCATAACCCATCCGCATAATTCATCACTCTATTTAGAAGTCATGGTTCACAAAGCCCACATTAGACATGTTCTTATAGATGGGGGAGCTAGATTAAATATTTGTACTTTGAAATTGGTCCTAGCTTTGGGATATTCAGCAGATTCTATAGATCTACGGAGAAAAATTACAATCAAAGCCTATGATGATGAGGAAAGAACGTCCAAAGGTCTCATCATGTTACCAATCAGAGTGGGACCTATTGTGAAGAATACCTTTTGTCAAGTTCTCGATTAGGATCTAACCTATAACATACTATTAGGTCATCCATGGATCCATGACATGCAAGCTGTTCCATCTACTTATCATCAGTGTTTGAAGATTCCATATGATGGATAGGAAATAATGATACTCGTTGATCACAATAGCAGTCAAACTTGTTCTAACATAAGAGCAACTTAGGACACATTTGTCTCACATAATAGAGAGGCTTTGGCCATTTCTACCTCCAAAAACAAAGAACAAGTGCAAGAAATGATAAGCAATTTTGGCACCAAGTTGAAATTAAAAGATAATGGGGTGGGAGAATATTCTTTATCTCTCTCTAATCTACCCTTATCACCAAGATCTCATGGGCAGCCGTCAACATCTACACAAAAGGCTACAACAACTTTAGCCTCAACTTCAACCCCCATTACCAAGTTTAATGGGAGGTTTATCAAAGAAACTAAAGGGGAAGATGGAGCTATTCTTGACTGGCTCTATAAAGATGAAGAAGAATCCATACAACATATCAAGATTCTCACACAACAATATGGAAAGGGTTATGAAGGAAATGGCCCTCTCAGTAAAAGAAAAGAAGGTATTATTGAACCTGTCCAATTAAAAACAATGCACCTGAAAGATAAGACTGGGTTAGGATACAATGAGGATACTAATGAAAACATAACACAAAGGCCATCTTACGAAGAAATAGCGGAATCAATTTTGAGAATTCAAGTAGATAATTCTGAAATAGACTCAAATGAATATGAATGGGATGATTTCTTTGACGATACATGTATCTCTGAGAAAAGGGTGGATGTCATACACAAATTCTCACCTACATTCTTACAAGGAGAAAGCTCAAGACCTCTATTTGAATACGTCGCACAAAGCGACCAGAACTTTAGTGAGACCAATTCGATTCAAAGCAAGATAGATCATTTTGAGGAAGATACCATCCTAGACTTCTCCCATAATAGCATTGACAATAACATCATGACCCTAACGGCCAATGAATTTACTCATCCTAATGACCCATTACCTTTGGTTCATCTCGAACTCATTGATTGGGAACAAATTGCACCCATTGATGTTCCAAATTTTCCAAATGACGAAACCATAATAAACTTTCTTTGTTCATCCCATCCCAAAACAAGTTCCATTAGGGAATCACCAGATCATAGTTTTCAATAGGAAAGTGCCAAGTTTCTCAGCTATGAAATAAATAATATAAAAGAAAGACCTAATGGTGAAAACCTAACAAAGGCAGTATTAGGTCAAGAAAAAAGAAAAATGAAAGAAAGATGTAATGGTGAAAACCTAACAAAGGCAGTATTAGATGAAGAAAAGAGAAAAATCAAAAGCGTATCCAATGGTGAAAACATTTCAAAGGCACCAGAGGATGGGAAACTTGACACTCTTCAGAAGTATTATCAGGAAAGATCTTCCATTTTGATCGAACCAACAAAGGCACTCAATATAGGTACTATAGAAAAGCCTAAAGTTTTGCAATTGGCTGCATCTCTGACAGATGAAGAAGTACCCAAATTCATAGAATTTCTCAAAGATAATCAAATTAGTTTTGCATGGTCCTACACAGATATGCCTGGATTGGATCCAGATCTCATCATGCATCATTTATCTATTACATCAGGGGCAAGGCCTGTAAAACAGAAACTCAGAAAGATGCACCCACATGTTGCATTGTTGGTTAAAGAGGAACTAAAGATACTCTTAGACACTGGATTCATCCAAACCATAGATTATGCAAAATGGATCTCCAATATCGTTCCTGTTTTAAAACTAGACGGAAGGATTAGAATTTGCACAGATTTTAGGGATTTGAACAAATCATGTCCTAAAGATGACTTTCCTTTACCAAAAATTGATATGATTGTGGATTTAACTGCTGGACATGCAATGTACTCATTGATGGATGGATTCTCAGGATACAACTAAATAAAGATTGCACCAGAAGATCAGGATAAAATGACATTCACATGTCCTTGGGGTACATATTGTTGGAACGTAATGCCATTTGGATTGAAAAATGCAGGAGCTACCTATCAACGAGCAATGACAACAATTTTTCACAACATGATGGATACATTTATGGAGGATTATGTTGATGATCTTCTTTCCAAGTCTAACACTAGTGGACACATCGATATTTTATCTAAAATTTTCAAAAGAATTGAACAATTCAAAGTAAGACTCAATCCTAAGAAATGTGTTTTTGGGGTAAAATTTGGAAATTTATTAGGATACATTGTTTCGAAAAATGGAATTGAAGTGGATCCGAATAAGGTACAAGCAATTCTTGATATGCCACCCCCAAGGAACATTAGTTTGTTGTGCTCTTTATAGGGATGATTACAATCCATTCGCAGATTCATTGCTCAACTGGTAGATAAGAGTTTACCATTTACACATCTATTTCACAGGAATGTTCCATTCAAATGGGAGCACAAATGTGAAGGAGCCTTTAATCAAATAAAGCAATACCTCATGAATCCGCCAGTATTGACTCTACCAATATAGGGTGCGCCTCTCATATTATATATTGCTACCACAGAAGTGTCTTTTGGAGCATTATTGGCACAGGAAGATTACTCAGGAAAAGAACGAGCTATTTATTACATTAGTCGAACTCTAACAAGTCATGAGCTAAATTACAGCTTCGTTGAAAAAGCTTGTTTAGCAGTGGTGTTCACTTCTCAAAAATTATGACACTACATGCTGACTCATACAGTAAAGCTTGTGGCTAAGATTGACCCACTCAAGTATCTTCTAAGCAAGGCAACCTTAACTGGTAGGTTGGCTAAATGGGTTATGATTTTAAGTGAGTTCGATATTAAGTATGTGGATCGAAAAGCTATAAAGGGGCAAGTAATTGCAGTCAATTAGCAGAAGCACCACTGCCAGCAGAACACCCAATACATGTTAATTTTCTTGATGCTGATATTTTCATAGTGGATATCCAACAATCATGGTCACTCTACTTTGATGGTTCTTACACTCAACATGGTTCAGGAGCAGGAATTCTTTTCATTACACCTCAAGGACATACAATTCCAAAATCTTATCGGCTAATGTTTCTTTGCACAAACAACATAGCTGAATATGAGGCATTGATAATCAGCATGAGAATTGTAGTAGATTGGAAAATTGTAGAACTTCAAGTTTTTGGTGATTCACAACTTCTTATAAATCAAGTCAATGATGAATATCACACCAAAGATGACAAATTGATACCTTACAAAAGAATGGTGGACGATCTCAAGAAATACTTTGTTAATATCTAGTTCATACAGATTCCGCACATTGATAAAAAAGTAGCAGATGCCATGGCTACAATCGCCTCTCTACTCCAATTGTCAGAAAAATAAAAAATGGTATGATTTCATGGTGAAACAATTGTTTTCTCCCACCCATGAAAATCCTAAAACACAAATAATTTACCATTTGACGAGTTCTGACTCTTCCTTAGATGGCCAAATTTACACTTACTTGAAGGATACTACTTTACCCCTAGGTTTGTTTAGGAATCAAAAATGAAATTTCATTTGCCAATCATCTTGTTATACCTTAATTGTTGACATCTTATACCGGCGTGGTTTGGATGGTACCCTCCTTAGGTGTCTTGAACGTGATGAATCAAAAAAAGCCTTACAAGAGGTCCATGGTGGGATTTGTGGGACACATTCAAGTGGACTAACCTTAGCTAAGAAACTTGTAAGATTAGGATACTATTGGCCCACCATGGAAAAAGAATCATTTTCCTTTGTGAAGAAATGTGTAAAATGTCAGATTCATGGGAATCTCATTCACACTCCTGCTCAAGAATTACAACCCTTCACCACGACATGGCCTTTCGCTCAGTGGGGATTGGACTTGGTTGGCAAGATACATCCATCATCTTCAAATGGACATAAATTTATCATTACAGCCACTGAATATTTACTAAGTGGATTGAAGCTATTCCTCTAACAACTGTTATGGGAAAACAAATCTCTTCGTTCATCTTGAATTATATTATTTGCAGATACGACATTCCTAACTCCATTATCATAGATAATGGTAGACCCTTTAAAAATTAGGATGTTGATGAACTATGTGAAAGATTTCACATCCAACACAGGTACTCTACACCTTATTATCTACAACGGAATGGTCAAGCCAAAGCTTCAAACAAAACAATTCTAAAGATTTTGAAGAAAACAGTGAACAAAGTAGGCCGTGATTGGCATGTCCAATTAAATCCAACATTATGGGCTTACAGAACAAGCATTCGCACACCGACAGGAGCTACTCCTTATGCTTTGGTCTATGGAGCAGAAGCTATTCCACCACTGGAAGTTGAGATTCCTTCACTTCGAGTATCACTCAAAGGGCTAATCAATGATGAAGATTATCGAGTATCAAGATTACAAGAGCTAGAACTACTTGATGAATGGTGTCAAACTGTGGTAAATCATTTGAAAGGATATCAAAAAATTATGTCTCACAACAATAATCATAGATTCAAACCATGAAATTTTCAAGTGGGTGATTTGGTTCTCAGAGAAAACCCTCGAAATCAACAAGATCAGGAAAAGAAAGGTAAGTTTGAACTAAATTGGTTGGGCTCGTTCATTATCGTTGTAGCATACGGATCGGGGGCATATCAGTTGTCAATAATAGAAGGGGACCTGTTTGAAGATCCGATCAACAACATTCATCTAAAGAGGTTCTACACCTAAAAAAAATCAAAACAATATAAAATGTCCTGAAAAAAAAAAAAAGAATTTAAAAATTTAAAAAAATTAAAAATCATAAAATCAGGAAAAAGTGCAATAAAAACAAACGGTGAAAACCTGGCAATCAGGCATTGTTTGTGATTTTATTTGTCTCTCTCATCTATTCGGATTCATTATGCACATACATCCTTTCATCAACATCACACATACCTCACTATCGCATTCGCATTGGATCATTCTCCTTGGAATGACAAGGATCTCATCATGGCTTGATGATTTGAGGTTTGTCTATCGCAACAGTTGTGTTTAGCAAGAGTCAGAGTACAAGGTCATTAGGGGGTAGTTTTCTTTTCTAGGAGGTAGTCGGCAGCATGTGTCTAGCATCAGAATGTCTGAAACAATAGTTTTTGAGCCTACATGATTATCTTGACAGATGATTTAAAAACAAATTGGATGATCTGAATATGAATAAAATGAATGAAAAAACTTAAAGCAAAAGTTGCAAATTGTTGTTTTGATATTTGATGACATCATATCTTTGGAGTGGTTCAATGATGTACTGAACTAGAATCACAAGGAAGAAGTATATTTTTCTTTGCTTGCTGTCTGCAAGTTAATCATTAGTATAATGCAAATTGGTCACGGGACATGTTCTACAACGTATCATTGATGAAATTTTAGAATTTGCATAGGAAAATGGTTAACTTTTGTCTGTTTATGCAAGCAATAATCTTGTTTCAATTATACCTCGATGCTTGTATTAACTTGCTACATCAAACATTATGAAAGCAGTACTCAGGTCATCATTGATGCTAACATATCCTTTGATGCTTGTACTAACTCTCAACATATTAAAAGGCTCAATGATGAAAATTAAACACAACATGAATTGGCAACAAGGTGAATGATTCGTTATTGTATTTAGGACTGCATGATTCATTATTTCATTTAGATTTGCATAATTCATTATTAGGACTGCATAATTCATTTACATTTCAAGGTTCTTTTTAAATAGATTTTTGAAGGTTGACCACATCTTTAAATATCTTTTCACAATGGTGGAGTATGACTGGACATTTGTTACATCTCATTTTCATTATCATTTCACATCATTATCATTGCACTTTCATTCTTATATCATCATTTCATTTAATTTTATCATCTTATCATTATTTATCATTATACATCATATGCATGATTGATATTTTAATCATCATTTAATTATTTATCATCATATACATTCAAATATTTCACGCACATTCATAAATAAAATTGCATTCATTTCATTTCACATCATCACTTATGTTATCATAATCATTTTCATCATCATAAATCATATTCATTCATCTCATATAAAGTATTTACATCCTACAACATACATTCATTACATACATCATTCATCAAAAGCATTTACCATCACATCTTACATTTCACATTCATTACATACATTATAAAAGCAAAATAATTTGTAGATTTCATCCTATATCATCATATTAAGAATCATTTCATCACAATACATCTTGCATGAAATAGAAGGAAATCATTTACATCATCATTTGCATCATCATACATCATGAAAATCATCACAACATAGCATTTGAAAGTAAAAATATGCATTCATAAACATATGCATAAATCATCCATAACACGTGCATAATCAAATCACCACTGCATATCATAGATCTCATAAAAAAAAAAATCCAGGAATACAAGGATATCAAATGTTTCAAAAAGATATATCGCATACAATGGAATAAATGTGTACCAAATGCTCATCACTGAGGGGCATCTGGTCAGGGCATATGACTATTGCTGCCTCTTGAGGTAGTAGGTCTCGACGGATCTCTGCTCCTAGAGGCTTTGATCTCTCATTTGATAGGCTGACCCACACTCCTAATCACACTCCTAGAGTGGCTATGTGAGTGAGTCTGAGTCCGAGTACCTCACTGAGTAAACACTATCCATCGCTCAGGTGGCACTGCCTCAAAGTATCACATCCTGTAATACTTGATCTCCCGAGCAGTCTCTAACCTCTCTATCGAAACCTCTCCAATAGAGGTGCTCTCCACTGATCTTAGTAGCCTCTCGGCTACCCCTCGGCCTGTACACATCTATCTTGGAAGCTGTCCCTCTCAGCCATAAGTTGCGCTATTTGTGGGTCAGGAGATGGTGGTTGTGCTATCTGTCCCTATAGCTGACTGATGATCCCTTGTGCCTGTGCTAGCTGAGTCCTAAGAGTTTGAACCTCAGTCTGCAAGGCATCTACCTGTCCCTATGATGGAGCCCTGATGGTGATCCGTGGTGTTGAAGTGCTAGCCTGACCTACCGCTATGGATGTTCGTGGCCTCGTGTGGAAGGGAATATCAAAGAAAAGTCTCTACTTCCCACCACCCCCATCATCCCCATCATTTGAGTCATTTGACTCCTCATCTATCTCCTCGACCTTGGAGCTCTTATCATCTACCTCGATGGCTACCTGCCAATATCTGCAGCCTGCTCTGCCTGTACCTACCCCTGATCCTGTGGCTGCCCTGCTACTGGATATCCCTATGGTTGCTGTAACCCTTCCTGGATAACTGGACCTTCCATCAATGGGGCAGGCTCATCTGGACTGGTGAAACAAGGAAAGGGATATGTGTAGAAGTATGCAGCATAGTCCTCTGTCATCCCTGCATTTGTGACCTCTGGTTGTACAGTCTAATCCTTCGGCTGTAGCTCAAAGTACTCCACTTTGGCTGCCTCAATAGTCAAAATTGGCCCCCACTCTGGTACATCTCCCCGATGCCTGGCATAGTGTGCCGCCCCCTATGGCATCATCTGTACCCATCCAAACTACCTCATAACCCTCTAGCCCAAAAATCGCTCAATGATGAATCGGGTGCGTCCAATCAAGTATCTGGACCTCATCATATATGGTAACTCTATGTCGTCTGCCTACCATGGGTCATAATCCACATACGGTCGCCAGATGATCATATCCAAGTCATCAAGTACCCGTCACTAGTACTCCAATTTTCCCAGCCTCGACTAGACAAGGGGCCCTGTATACACATATGCATAAGGGAATCCAATGGGGTGATCTCTCTTGACAATAGGGCGTGTAATCGTGAAGTGCTCCCACATGAATAACTATAAAAGGGTCACCCCACAGGAAAGACTCTTCCCATCTGTATACACGACCTGATGAAGTTCGTGGTACAAATGGGCAAGCATGCATGACCCCCATGCATATCTAGTACGATGGAGAAGCATTTCCTCCAAGATCCTCCCCCACCCAACTGATAGTCCCTTTGACCTGCGATCAGGACAAAGGAAACCACTGATCATTCCTGCTAAAACTGAAGGTAGTGGGGCATATCTCTCCATCATCTCCTTCCAGGGAATCTCATATCCGCAGACATGAGGATCCTGGAAGACCCATCTCAAAGCATCTGTACCCCCAATCTTCTTGTGATCATAAATCACAAGCTCTCCAACTATAAGAATACCCAGAATCCTGTAAACATCCTCTGGAGTCACTGTAATCTCTCCTATCGGCAAGTGGAAGGTGTTATGCTCGCTATGCCACCGCTCTGCTAAGGCAGTCAACAGAGCCCTATTGATCCAATACTACAGAATACTCAATAGAGCTCTTAGGCCATACTGGTCTATCATTCCTCCTCATGGGACAGTAGGAGAATCATCTCCCATGTCTACGAAAATCTCTCTATGATCTAGAGAAGGTTAAATTACTCCTTTATAATATATCATCAAATAAGCATGCAAATCAATCTGCAATGGATATCATCAATCAATCAATACATCAATAAAATTTCAAATCTATACTATTTGTTTTTCATATCACATGGAAACAAATTTAACAGTCATCATGACTAAATTTAACTTTCAAACAGGAAAGCAAATCTACCAATACTATTTGTTTTTCATATCGCATGGAAACAAATTTAACAGTCATCATGACTCAATCTATTTGACTTTCAATTAGGAAAGTAAATCTATCATTTCTATTTTGTTTTCATATCGCATGGAAGCAAAATTTATCAAACCTATTTTTTCTTCAAGTGCGAAGACAAATATATTAAATCTATTCAACGATGATATTCAAATGCGTAAAATCTGTTGTCTAATCTAGCAACAATCATCAAGCATGCATCAATTTTTTTTCCAAAATTAAAAATCGGCAAAAGTTCATGGATGCGCTAAAATAGTCAATCAATGCGCTAAAACCATGGATGGACAACTTTACTCCATGGATGAGCTAAAACAGTCTATGGATGCACAATTTCATGAATGCGCTATTTCATTGCATATATGCGCTATAACAGTTCATCTATGCACTAAATCACCTATGCACTAATTTATCATCTTTCGCAGACAGGTTTCATGGATGCACTATTTGATCTATCCTATGCGCTAATCTATTATTTTTCAGAGGCAGGTTTCGTGGATGCACCATTTTATCTATCCTATGCGCTAAATCACCTATGCATGATTATTTGGCCTCTATGCGTGACTGTTTTATCCCTATGCGCCACTTTGGATGCACTAAACTATCTACTATATGCGCTAAAGGACCTATCGTATGCGCTAAAACAAAATTTAAAAATTTTAAAAATTCAAAAAAGCATCCAAAAATGCATAAAAATTTGACGGAGAGGTTTGGATCGACTTACCGAAGGTCCATACGCAGGTGGTCTCTGATGACGGTGACCTCACTCGAATCTGTGGTGCTCATACGGGATCGGCATCACTTTTATCTCTCTCAGAGCTCCAAAATCCTCAAAGGTTACTATTCAAATGAAAGTGACTTCTCACCATTTTCATCTTTTAAAAGGATAAAAATAACATTAATTACTATGCAAAGTGCTATTTCAAGAGTTAAATCGCCAATTTTTCTCCAAAATCATCTAAAAATCTTCCAAATCAGTCTCATAATCATTCTAATCACGTGATTTATCTCTCGAGGTGGCATATAGCATCATCAGTAATTTTTCAGAGTCAAGGGAAAATTATTTGAAGCAATGTGTGAAACACATGACTTCAAAGAGGGGCAAAATGTACACATCTAAAAATGGTCATAGTCGATCGAACCTATTAATTAATTAAATATGAACTATTTAATTAATATTCTTAAGTCATCTACATATAAATAAATTTAATTATTTATTTATATTGTTCATTTTCCAATTCTGCTAATTTAATTAAATAAATAAAGTCTATTTAATTAATGCTATCTTCTTCTTAATTAATTAAATAGATTTTACAATTTATTTACATTAATTATCACAAGTTTAAATTCTAAATTTAAATGATATTCTTCTCTCCACATTTAATTAAATATTTCCGATATTTAATTAAAACACATTTCCAAATTTCTCACTCTTCCCACAAAATTAAATATTCTTAATATTTAATTAAAAGGCTTTTTCTCTTCTCACATAATTAAATATTTGCAATATTTAATTAAATGCCTTTTCATTTCTCTCACACATAATTAATATTTATTTATTTAATTATGAGAGACACCTTTCAAGTGTCTCTTCATTTTCTGTCTCTTAGAATTCCACCTTCTTTTCGAATTCTCGATCTCTCACCATTCATGTCAACAGATTTGAACTCAACCGTCAATCTTGGCCAATCGAATTCCTACCTTCAAAAATCTATAAATACAGCTCTTTCATGAGTTGAAAGAATGACCTCGAATCTCATATTTTCAGGCATAGTTACTATAGTCACATTTTAACCATTTCATAGCATTTTAATTCAATAAGCTAAATCTTTACATGCATATGCATTTTGATAATCTCATTCTCTCAAGTGCCATTCTACAAGCTGTTGTTTGCACAACCGAGAGCAAACATCTTGAAGTGAATCCTTGGAGATAGAGGACAATGGACCAAATTTGAAGAAGCTGCGATTTATAGTTTGCATTTACTTTATTTATTTAGTTTTCTTCAATCTAATGTTTCATTGGTGTATTAGTTTAGATTCAATTTAATTGACACATTCTAACGTACACAAAAACTAGTGATGAAACCATATCAATCCATGTACATCTGCATTAAATATCGAGGCACCAAAGACATCACTCCTGACAATACATCAGATCAGTGAAGGAGAACCTTGAACAAACACCTCATCTCTCATCACCCTTTTGAAATTCAAAACCTAGAGAAGATTCACGATGAGTGATAAGAGAAGAGAAAACAAGCTCTCGGGTCCATCACACATCGCTAATTCTCATCATAAGATTAGCAATTAGCGATGTGAGGGAAGCCAGTGATACCGATAGTAGCCCACATATCATGTTGGATGTTGTGGTTGAGCTTCAGATATGTGGTTTTCATTTATGTCAACACTATTAGCATTGGTGTCTTGAAGGTTGTATATGTTGAGGATATTGAGAAAATTATACTAAATATGTTGAAGGTTGTCTATGAAGCTATGAAGTTCAACATGTTGGAAAATTTAGTATGTTGGTATTCAAAAGTTATGGATTAAAGGGTTTGTTGCTGAGCCTATCTAGTGTATCTACTAGAACTTTCAGAGGTGTGCATCAAGATTTGAGCAAGTTGTGAGTTTTTGTGTTCCTACAATTATTTTGTTAATGTAGTTGGTCTTTCTGGAAGAAGAGAATGTGACCCTGGTAATTTGAGTTGTTGTGTATGCTCATGTGATGTTCATTGATGTTTCTAGATCATGCTCTATCTTTGTTGCACACCCACTTTGATCGGTGTTCTCTTGATCAAAGATTCTTCCTTTGCATGTTTGGGTTTTCATGTTCTTGGTCGACATGATGGTTGTAGTGTGTTGTGGATCCTTGGGGATTAATTTTTGAATGTTTGGCTTGTTCGAGGATGTTTTTTTAGGTCTTCATTATGTTGTGACCGACTTCAGTTGGTGCATATTGAGATTTTTTCATGAATTGAGCTGATAGTTTGTATTCATTTATCATTTCATTTTTGGCCAACAAAGTTGTTGATGTAATTCTATGTAGCGGATATATAAGAGCGATTGTTTATTCATTTTGATATATGTTTGAAGTGTGTGAATAAAGATCAGATCATTCAATTTCAAATAAGAGTGCACAGAAGATTGAGCAAAGTGTGAAGTGTGTAATGCAAAGTGCGTGAGTGTTATGTGTGAATAAAGATCGGATCATTCGATTGTAGAGAAGAGTGTGAAGAATATTGAGCGAAGTGTGAAGAAATATTTATGTGCTTAATCAAAATTGTAATCAAGATTTTTGAAGAAGCTAATTTCTCAACTCAAATTCTTCAAATGGTTTTAATCTAAATATTTATGTAAGACAATGTGTCTTCTTTGAGCAGTGAGCTCCAAGAAATGTGCCTTAATGCATGTGCATTCTCATTATTCATCTCTATAATTTTAACAGGGTATAATATGGTGGATTGACATCCACCATGATTTTTTCCCTAATAGGGTTTCCACATATAAAATCTTGGTGTTCTTTGTGTTTCTGATGTGGTGATTGTTCATGCTTAATGTTCTTTCATCAGATCTGAGAATAAGTTGAGTAAGGTTTAATTATTTTGAATAATTTGTGACAATTGATTCACCCCCCCTCTGATTTGTCTATCATTTTTTTCCAACAATTGGTATAAGAGCAAGTTCCTCTAAAAAAATTTAATACCTTGAGGTGATTCGAGATGACATCATACAAGAAGGATAGTCCTAGATTCGATGGAACAAAATACTCTCTATAGAAGGCTAGAATAGAGTGTCATTTGAAGTGCATTGGTGAACCCTTCTGGAAGATTACAAAGAAAAAATATGTTATTCCTTAGAATGGTCCCTCTACTCCTGATGAGATCAAAGAAGCTCAAATAAATATCTGGGCTATAGAAGCATTGTTGAGTGCTCTAACAAATTCAGAGATGACAAATTTGATGGATCTGAAAACAACACATGATATTTGGAAGAAGTGAGAAATATTGTATGAAGGAGATGCACAAGTGAAAGTTGCTAAGCTACAAAGTCTGAAAGGTAAGTGGGAAAACTTGAAAATAGGTGAAGATGAAATCACAATTTCTTTCATGCTAAAATTAAATTAACTAGCGATGGGTATTAGATGTGCTAGTGGAATCTTGGATGAAGAAGAGATTGTAGCTAAAGTGCTCATATCATTGCCTACTTCTTACAAAATGAAATCTCATGCTATTGAAGAGCTTAGGATAGTAACACATGTGACAAGAGATACGTTGATTGGTAAGCTTCCTGCCTTTGAGTTGAGTGAATTTGGTGACTCTACCCCTACGACAAAATCTGCATTTAAAGCTACTATATCTGGAAGAAAACAACAGAGATATGATCCAAGAGAATGTTCTAGAAAGACATTCAATTATGAAGATGAGATGAAATGGATTGAAGATGAATAAAGAGAGGTAGAAGAGTTGGAAGCACTGATTGTGAAAAGAGAAGCCAGAGGACAAGCTAAGTAGAAAGGAAATTCTCCTATTAAATGTTTCTCTTACAATAAGATAGGTCATTTTGCATCAAAATATCCTGAAAGAGTTCCTAGTTCCAAACCAGATAAGCCTAGATTTCAAAATAAATGTTATTATGGTGAAGAAGGTGTTACTGATGAAGAATCTGATAAAGAAAATGGAAATGAGGATGGATGGGTATTCACTGCTATCAAGGAAAATACTATTGTGTCCACTGAATCTACTAGTAATAAGAATCTTGAGAAATATCTTACAGCCAAAATTGAAGAAAAGGATGAGTGGGTGATTGACAACGGATGTTCACATCATATGACTAGTGACAAAAGAAAGTTTTTAAGCTTGGAGAAGTATGACGGCTGTGTTGTAATATTTGGAGATAATAGTGTTCATGTGATCTGTGTTAGAGGCACTATTTCTCTTGGTGGTAAACATAATATTGATGGTGTCCTTTATGTAGAAGGCTTGAAGCATAATCTGTTGAGTGTTGGATAGATGATCGACAAAGGATACAATCTTCAGTTCAAAGATGGAAAATGTAGGATACTGGGAAGTTTTGGAAATGTAATTACTTTAGGTACAAAGACAAGAGGTAATATTTTTCACCTCAGTGCTTCTAGTTAAATTTGTTTAATTGCTTAAGTTGATGAAAGTTGGTTATGGCATAGAATGTTGTGTCATGTGAATTTTGATAACATTTTCAAGATAAGTTCCACTCAAGCAGTAAGAGATCTTCCTAAGTTAGTGAAGCCTACTAACACCATATGCAAGGAATGTTAGATGGGAAATAAGACTAGAGTTTCTTTTCAAAGCAAACAACATTATTCTAATGGAATACTGGAGCTGGTGCATATTGATCTGTGTGGTCCTTCCAAAATCAGAAATATACAAGGAGAAAGGTACTTTATGGTTCTTATTGATGATTACTCTAGGATGATATGGGTTGCTTTCTTGAGAGAAAAACATGAATCATTAGAGAAGTTCAAAAGTTTCAAAGCTATGGCTAAGAATGAGATGGGTTTGAAGATTAAATTCTTAAGGTCAGACATAGGTGGTGAGTTCACTTCTCGAGAGTTCAATTCTTTCTGTGAAGAGCATGGAATCAAGAAACAATTATCTACTCCTTGGACTCCTCAAGAAAACGGAGTTGTAGAGAGAAATAACATAACAATTCTAGATGCTACTAGATCTATGATGTTGGAAGGTAATGTGCCTCATATCTATTAGAGAGAAGCTATAAGCACTATTGTGTATACTATCAACCGGGTAAATGTCCATGGTAATTCTGGTAAGACTCCTTTTGAGTTGTGGTTTGGTTATAAGCTGACTACTAAGTATTTCAAAATCTTTGGAAATAGATGTTACATCAAGAGAGATGAAGATATAGGAAATTTTTATGCTAGGAGTGATGAAGGAATATTTTTGGGTTATTCTACTAAAAGAAAGGCCTACCGGCGCTATAAAAGAAGATTGAGTAAAATGATTGAAAGTGCAAATGTTAGAGTTGATGAAGACACTGCTAGATTATCCAAATACTATGGATATGATTCAGATGACCAACTTGATAGTAATGATAAAAGGAAAAATGGTCAGACAGAGAATCAAGTCCAAATTGTTTTGGTGAATCAAGAGAATCAAGAAGGAGAGACTAGTGGAAGTGCAGAAGAGAGAACAAAAGAACCAGAAGTTCAAGAAAATCCTAAAGTTGTGAGGTATGTAAAGCTAAATCATTTTAAAGATCAGATTATAGGAGATAAATACAAAGGTGTGTAGACTAGAAGAAGAATTGCAGAAGAGTATTGTCTGATTTCCAAGACTGAGCCCAACAATGTCAATGAAGCATGTAAAGATGAATATTGGATGGAAGCAATGAAGGAAGAACTGATGCAGATAGAGAAAAATGATACATGGATTGATCTTCCCAGACCTCAGGCCAAAAATGTGATTGGAAATAAATGGGTCTTTCAGAATAAGCTGAATGAACAAGGTGAAGTGGACAAGAATAAAGAAAGACTGGTATGTAAAGGGTACTCACAGATGGAAGGTATTGATTTTGAAGAAACCTTTGCCCCTATTGCTAGAATTGAAGTTGTATGTTTTTCCTTGCTTATACTTCTTTTAAGAACTAAAAATTCTATCAAATAGATGTAAAGTCATCATTTCAGAATGGTGAGCTAGAAGAAGTATATGCTGAGCAACTAGATGGATTTCAACTAACTGATAAAGGAGGTATGGTTTTTTGATTGAAGAAAGCATTGTATGAACTCAAGCAAGCCCCTAGAGCCTGGTATGCCAGACTAGATAAATACTTGTTGAAGCTTGGATTTAATAAAGGTACTACTGATAGTAATTTTTATTTTAAGATAGATCATGATAAATAATTAATTATTGAATTCTTTGTTGATGACATCATTTTTAGAGGTGATGATGATTTGTGTATAAAGTTTGTTGATGAAATGAAGAGTGAATTTGAAATATCTATGATTGGGGAGATGAAGTTCTTTTTGGGATTGCAAATCACTCAGTTAGATAATGGAATTTTTATATCTCAGTCCAAATATGTAAGAGAGCTACTGAAAAAGTTTGGCATGGAAGACTCAAAGCCTATTGGTAGACCCATGGTAACCATATGCAAGTCAACATAGAATGTTGATTCTCCTAAGACAAATTAGACAAGATATGGGTCAATGATCAATGGATTATTTTATTTGACTTAGACCAGACCTAACATCATGGATGTTGCATGTATGGTTGCTAGATATCAAGTTGATCCAAAGGAATCCCATGTGACTATTGTAAAGAGAATGTTTACATATTTGAAAGGGACAGTAGATTTTGGCCTTTGGTATCCTAAAGATGATGATATTACTTTGAGTGCCTTTACTAATGCAAATTGGGTAGGTGATGTGGATGACAGGAAAAGTACTAGTGGTGGTGCCTTCTTCTTGGGGAAGAAGTTGGTGTCTTGGTTAAGTAAAAAGAAGAATTCCATTCCCTTATCTACTGTTGAGGTAGAATATATTGTTGCTGCAAACAATTGTTCTCAAGTAATATGTATGAAGTAGATGCTAAGAGATATCAAAATTGAGTATGATGAGCCTATTGCTATATTCTGTGATAATTCAAGTGCAATAAACATTACTAAGAATCCGGTGCCACATTCAAAGACAAAGCATATATAGATCTATCAAATATCACTTTTTGAGAGACAAAGTGAGTGAAAAAGAAGTCAAACTGGAGTATGTGTCTACTAAGGAATAGATTTAAGATATCTTTACTAAGTCATTTCCTAAGGATACTTTTGAGTATCTTACAGAGAAGTTAGGGGTGATTGTTGTTGTGCAGTTTTGAACACACGCCCCTCTAAAGGTGGGGACCCTCTGTTGGCTTGATCTTTGGCCTATTTTGGTGGCTTGCCCCCTCTTTGTGTTTATCTTTGAAAATCTTGGGGTTTTGGTCTTTTGTTCTTGCCTTGGTTGTGGCTTCCTTTGTGTGGAGTTCCTAGTGGTTTTTGGGGTCTTGCAGATGTCCTCTTTTAGGTGGTCTTCTTTTGCCTCCTATTTTCTCCCTTGTTGTTTTGTTTGGGTCCTAAGGGTTGGTTTTATCCCTTAGCTTTCCCTTGTTTTCCTTTTTTCCTTTGTTCGGCCAGAGGTAGAACCGGAATGGGACTTAACTGTGAACTTTTTCCAAGTTTTGGGTTCGGTCCCATTCCCGTTCTGGCTCCGCTTCCTGCTCCCTTGCTTTTCTCCATTGTGTTGTTTGTTTTGACCTAGGGGTTGCTTTCTTCCCTTGGGTTTTTTGTTGGGTTGCTTTCCCTTCCTTTTGTCGGAGGCAGGAATCAGATGGAATTAGATTCTGAACTTTTCCAAAGTTTGCAGTCCAATTTCCTTTCCCATTCTAGCTCTGCCTCCCTCCTTGTTTTTGTTGTTGTTGCTTTTCCCGTTTTTGTCTCGCTGGCTATTTGTTCTGCTTTCCCTTCATTTTCCTCTGGCGGATTTGGGCACGGAATGGAATAGAACTGAGAACTTTGGAAAAGTTCCCAGTTTTATTCACATTCTGGTTCTAGATCCGCCACCATCGGGTTGGTCTTTTCTTTGTCATGCTCTTTTTTATGGCCGTTTGTCTCCGGCTCTGGTTTCACCGGATTGGGTGTTTGCTCATTTTGTTTTTGTTTCCTCTCCCAGCTCCAACTTCACGTGTTTGTTCCTTATCTACCTCCCTTCCCGTTGTTAGTTTTCTATCCTGGTTCCGCCCCTGCCAGTGTCGGGCTCTAGGTCATTTTTTGGGTGGTTCTGATATGTTTTTGGGTCTGACTCCATCAGTTCAATTTTTGGTCCCGCGTTGTTGCTTGGATCTGATCTCATTTGGTTTTCCTTTTGTTTCTAGTCGTGTCCTAGCTCTGGCTCCACTGGGCTTTCTACTCGACTTCCTTGCCTGGTGAATTCCTTTTGGCTAGCCTATTTCTCGATGGTGTATTGATGATGGCTCTTTGTCTAAAGGTTGGTGTGGCCATGGGTGGTGGTGGAGTGTGCATGCTCCTTTCTTGGCAGGAGTTGCACGATCCTGATACACTCGACTATTATCTACGTGATGGGCTCCTCCTGGTTGGGATCGATCTTGATCATTCATTTGCGTCTCAAACCCGATCGGTGGCTAGTGTTACTCCTTGTTTTCACACACGATATTGATCCTTTGTCACATGAATGGTGCTTTAATGGTGGCTGGATCTAGTTGGTGGGTTCAACATGGTTCTGTTTCATCTGGGCCATCCATTTTCCCTGCTCTGGTTTTGGTTGGTTTCTAGTTTTCCTCCTGGTGTCTGTGCACGCACTGCTATTCACGTGGGTGTTCATTTATTGTTGGGTGCAGCTCGAGGATCTGTCCTTTGGTTGTGTGTGATCCCAGGTTGATCTAATGGGATCCTTACTACTTTCATTGTTGGGTGGTGAGTTACTGTTGTCTATCGGGGCTGATCTCGTTGGTGGTCGTTATTTCTTGTAACCCTAGCTTTATATCATGTTGGCAGTTTTCTATAAGTATGGCCTCTGGCCTCATTTTTAATGGTTGGATTTAGCTAGGTTAGATCTGGACCAGTAAACAAAGTCAGAGGGCTTGTAATCAGTAGAGTAGCATGTTAGCAAATTAGAAGTGATTTTCACATTTCAAGCAAGTGCTGTAATAAACCATATTTTTTGATAATATGATGATTTAATACAAAGTGCATAAATTGTGTCATGACTGGTGCCTCCTTTACATTAAATAAACTTACATGTTTCTTGTTCCATCTTTGAAACTGCTTGGAAATGCTTGAATGTAGATTAAATTTAGTTCGTAGTGGTTGAAGATTTAATATTAAAGTGTTGTAGCGATCCTTGGTTCATATCTTGGGTAGTTTCTTGATTGTCGGAATGTTGTGCAACATCAACCTGTACCTTATATTCATGTGCTTAGTTCAACTGTATGTATTCATCCAGTCTCATTGAATGAATTTTAGCTTGAAAATCTTTAACACCTTAGAAGATTGCACTGTTTTCTACAAGATTGTAGGTATAGCCTAGGTCGACCATATACTAGTTTAAGGGATTGGTCCATTCCAGGTCTTTGATCATTTGCATGGTTAGTCTTAGAAGTAGTGTTAACAGTTAAGACTTCTAAAACCCTTATATTTTGATGTTTCTTTTATTAAATGGTTAGGACTCAAAGTTAAAGCATCACCATATCTCAAAATCTAATGAGTTTAGAGCTTCCAGCATTTGTACGTAAGACCCCTTGTGATTACAAACATATTCACATTTATCATTGAGTTTTTTCTACTGCATTTTCATGACCTTACACCCGAGAGACCTTAGGGTTATCTCTTTTTTCATAGAGATCAACCTTTCAAGAGAGATGGGATAACTTTTATTCTGTTTAAGTTGTTGATGTGCAAAAACACCAAGCAATAAGATTGGCGCTAGGAGGGCCACAAGCAAGCTGGAGCATTTTTTGAACACCATTTCTCTTGGGAGGCTTAGAAGGAAAATCAGATCTGTACCAGGAGAAGAAGAAGAGTTCCAAGAACTACCATCTCCAACCAGGTCAAGAAGGACCAAAAGAAGGGAGGAACCATCATCTAATCCATCATTTCTACCATCTTCACCCAATTATGAGGATGGTTCCATTCCACAACCCCAACTAGTCATCCATCTACCATTACCACCTCCACCAATGGATTTCTTGGAAAATAACCCATCACCCTTGAAATTCAACAACTACAATGTTATGCCCAATAACCCCGAGCACTTCTAATCCAAGTTTCATATGAATGACCTAAATAGGATAGTAGAAGAACATATCATTATTTTTCAGACCTATCTGAGGGATAGAGGAATTAACCATGAGGATGTTGCATGTAGGCTCTTCCCCTACTCTTTAGGAGAGGAAGCCTTTTATTGGTACAACCACTTACCTGATGCTTCCATTCATAACTAGGTTGAGCTTGAGGCTGCATTCCTGCTAAAATTTAAGATTCCCATTAGTGCCAACGAGCTATATATGCAGTTTACTAGGGTAAAGAGAGAAATCAACGAGCCTATAGGATCATTCAACAATAGGTTCCATCGAGCATACACCAAACTACAAACACCTTATGCTAGAAATGAGGCTACTGCCCTTGATAGTCTCACCTCCACATTCCTCAAGTGGAGAACTAATCCGCCAACTACCTTGCTCACTGCATACACAGAGGTTGTTAAGGTTAGTAACAACCTAAGACAACACTTGTTAGGACCCTTTCCATCCCTGGGACCTACTGCTCACCCAATCCAAGTCCAATTTCTCAACCAGGCTTTGACTAATCACACACCCATCATGAATCCTGTTCCACAGTTTCCTCTGGTCCCTCTCCTAGGTCACCCAATAAACCAAGTCCAACCAATGCCTAGTTATCCTCAAAAAACTACTAACCATCCCCTCCATTCATATCCGTAGGCTAATTTCCCCACATATTTTCTAAACTTAGAAGTTTTGAATTAGTCAACTGGTTTTGGAGTGTCAAGGTATTCCCCAAACACTATGAATCAAGTCCCCTACAACAATTCAGATAAAGAAAGGTTAGATGAGCTGACCAAACAAGTAAAGAAGCTAAACATGGAGGTAACCTACTTGAGGAACCTGAACAATCAACTCCAAGATAATCAGAAGAGCATGCAATCAAATTATAACAAAGGGCAACACTATGACAGAAATCAGAACTTTGACAGAGGACAAGGTTTTTGGTCACAACTTTGATAGAAATCAACAAGGTGGACAAGGATTCGAAAGAAGACAACCACCTAGAAAAAATAGGCCATGGAACACTGGGCCTAACAATGGAGGGGTTTCCACTCTACTAGATCAACCTTCCAATCCTGAGAAACCTCCAGGTGGTGTGTACTTGGCAGAGGCTATTTTGTTCGGATGGTGTAGGCTTCACAAGACCAGTCAACATTATGAGCTTGACTGCCCTAAATTTCAAACTGCTACTTCCATTTTCCAATATGAAGTTGAAAACAATTCCACTGGCCAGGAGTTGGTGCCCTCAAATTCCTATGATTCCCCAGTTTTAGTGTCAAATCATGCTCCATTCCCTAGATATGAGGAGAATGAACTAGAGGGGGAATCAATCAGTTAGAATGATGAGGCTGACCAAGTGCTCAATGAAGATGAAATCTCTCAGTTGTTTGATGAAGAAATTGAGAATGACAATGGCCCATTAGATGAAGGAGAAGCCAATGTTGAGGAAGTGCAAATGTTCCAGCAACCTGTTAGGAAATATGATATGAGGAGAAAGCCCCATAGGGATCCGCAAGCTAGAGGACCATTTACTACATCTACCCCTCCACATAATTTAACTACTCCACTAGACCCACATGCTAATAATAATCTGTCCTACCCTTAGGTGCCAAAAAAATACCTCACAAAGGAAGGACAACCAAATGCTTCCAAAGGGAGCATTTCTAATACAACAAAAGATAAGAAATATGGTCATTCCAAAGAGCTCCACACTGACCTGAATGTGGAATAGGTAGGAGAATATGTCACCAAGGAAATTGGAAAAGTAAAGGTGAGTCTTTCTGCTTTCAAATTATTAAGAGTTCCTAAAATCACAAATGTAGTCCTTGGGTCTTTTAATTCAAGTATAGCAACACTAGGAGTAGCTACCAATGAGGCAATTGCAAGGCTTCCTATCTCACAAACACCCAAAGGTCCTATTCTGTCACAACCCAGGGATAGGGGTAAAGAAAAAGATAAGAGTCAGGTTTCCCAAGCTAACTCACAATTGAGTTTATTCCAAGGAAAAATGGAAATCCCTCCTTTCCTGATTTCCATTCATATATTTGGTAAAAGTCTGCACAATTGCCTGCTAGATTTAGGGGCTTCCATAAATGTTATGCCATTTTCTATTTGTAGGGCTCTTGGTAGTACGCCTGTCACTTCTTCAAAGAAAGTCACCCAATTAGACAAAACAGAGTTGAACATTGTGGGAGAACTAAACATGATTCCCATGCAAGTTGCCTCAGACCCTAGAGTGCAACAAGTGCTTAATATTCAAGTAGCCGACATCCCTGACACCTATGGTATGATCTTAGGCAAGGATGTCACCAAGGCACTCAATGGATACACATCCACAAATCATTCCCATATGTGGCTCCCCTGGAAAGGAGTCCCAAATCATATTAGAATTGAGAGAGAATCTAGAATGAAGTATGTCGTCACCAAGTATTAGAATACTTCAAATGAGATATTGGTAACAAAAGTTAGCATGGGAAGCTATGTCCTGGCTTCCCCTGCTTTCAACACTGAAGAAATATTGATGTTGCAAACCTCTTCAGGTTAGTCCACATCAGAAACCATCAATTCTGAGGCACCATGTAACCAAACAACAGGATTGGCGATGGGTGAGGAGCCTAGTGATCAAGAAGAAAGACAACTCAGCTTGTTGGATAACTTCCAAGAGTTCATCAAGAAATCTATGGAGGATGAGATTTAGCTTGGTAGAAATATGAACTTTGAGGAATTTATTCTTCCTAATTGGTGTCGAATTCATGATGCTCCTCATTCTGAATTAGAATGTTGCCTGTGTCAAACAGCAGTGGAGCGGGTACAAAGGCACATCAACACAACCCCAATTGATGGGTCAAGCATAAAGATCATTCAAAATAGTCATAAGGGGAAGGATCCAAAACCTCTTGATGAGCCTTCAGGTGACAATAAGGATAGAGACATCCCAAGAACAATAGGAGCTAATGGTTGTTGAACATTGAGGTTTGATGGATCCAAATCCAAGCAAGGTGCTGGAGCAGGACTTGAACTGATTAGTCCTAAAGTTAAAACCTACTTTTCTTCTCATAGACTCCAATTCCAATGCACCAACAATGTAGCTGGGTATGAAACCCTAGTTCATGGGTTGTTAATGGCATTAAGGAAGAAAGTTAAAATTTTGCAAGTGTTTAGAGACTTTGAGCTTGTGGTCAAGAAAGTAGGAAGAGAATACTCATGTCATGATCGAAGGATGACAAACTACAAGCACAAAATTTGGGACCTTATTAAAGGATTTGATGCCTTCAAAATTCAATTGATACCTCAAAGTAAGAATCAGAATGTTGATTCTCTGGTACAACCTGTAAGTACATTGCAGCCATTATCAATTTCAGGCTTAAAGAAGTTCATTGTGGAGCTTGTTCTAGTACCCTCGGTGCCTGACAATGTCACCAACTTTCAGGTATTTGAAGATGATAAGCACATTCTTGATTTTACTACTAGCTGTGATGTATTTGATTCCCAAGTAATTGAGGAGTTTAAGCCTCAAGAGGCCGAAATTGACCTAGAAGGAATCCTAAATTTGAAGACTAATACCATCCCAAGAGGGATGGTGCAATTGGAGGGGATCTTTGATTTGGATAGGATCAGAGATCAGGAGTAGAAAACGAAAAGGGAATCCATCAACTGTCAATGTGAAACATACAACATGGGGACCCAAGGTAACACTAGGAATGTCTTTATTGGCAAGGTCTGCACTCTGCAAGAGGGAATGAATTATTGATGCCTTGCACACATACTAGGATGTTATAGCCTAGAGCTATGATGACTTGAGGACATACGATACTTCGGTCATTACACACACAATTCCCCTCAAGTCAAATGTTAAGCCATTCCAACAAAGACAAAGACCAATAGATGCTTTCCTGGAGCCCATCATCCAGAAGGAAGTGCAGAAGTTACTCTCAACACAAATCATATTCCCAGTAAGACATTCAATATGGGTTTCAAATTTGGTCCCAATCAGGAAGAAAAAAGGAGAAATCAGACTATGTGTCAATTTTAGAAACCTGAATAGAGCATCAGAGAAGGATAATTATCCAGTCCCTTCACTGGATGAGGTGCTTCAGGTTGTCAATAGATCTTAGATGATGTCCTTTTTGGATGGGTACTCTAGATACAATTAGGTCATGGTTCAATATGAGGATAGGCATACGACTACCTTTACCACAAAATGGGGAACCTTTTCTTACCAGAGAATGCCCTTTGGATTAATTAATGTTGGAGCTACATTCTAGAGAGCAATGGATATTGCCTTCAAAGACATCATTAGGAAGTGCATAATCATCTACATGGATTATTTGATAGTCTTTTCCAAGAAGAGAAGTGATCATGTTGCAAATTTGTACAAAGTGTTCCGGAAGTGCCAAGAATTTGGTATTTCGCTTAATCCGAAGAAATGCATCTTTGGAGTCACCAAGGGAAAGCTGTTAGGAAATGTTATCTTAGAGAAAGGTATTTCCATTGATCCTGGGTGAGTGGAGGCAATATTGAAAATTCAACCCCTTGCAAGCAAGAAAGAAATGAAGTCATTCTTTGGCCAGATTAACTTTGTCAGGAAGTTTATCACTGGATTTGTAGAAATAGTCAAGCCACTGAATGCCATGATGAAGCAAGAAGTGAAGGTTGAATGGAATACAGAGGCTAAGGAGGCATTTTCAAAAATCAAGAGAGCTATTATTGAAGCCCCTATTTTGGTGAGTCCTGATTACGCTAAGCCATTCTACGTCTATTCATTTTCTTCTGATCACTCTTGTACGGGTTTGTTGACACAAAGGTTTGATCAAGGTAATGAACATCCCATAGCATTTATGAGTGTACCTTTAAAGGATGCCAAACTGAGGTACCCTAGTGTTGAAAAGAAGGCTTATGCCTTAATCCGAACTACAATGAAGCTTAGGCACTGTATATTGAGAAAGAAGATATTTGCTATAGTTTTTGATCCTACAGTCAAGTTGTTGTTGATGCAAAATGAGTTGGGTGAATGTAGAGCCAAGTGGGTGACTATGTTACAAGAATATGACTTTGAAATTCAACCCATGAAGTTGGTAAGAGGACAGGGACTGACCAAGACAATGGAAAAAATGGGTCCTGACCTTGAGGAACTGGTATGATGACATTATCTACTAGTTGAATCAGCAATGCCCCAAACACCTTAATTCAGTACAAAGGAGAGCTCTACATTTGAAGAGTGGTAGTTTTATGATGAAAGGAGTTTTCCTCTACAAGAGGAATCATGAAGGGGTCTACCTGAGATGCCTAGGGAAGGAAGAGGAAGGGAAAGTGATGACTGAATTTCATGATAAATATGGCACAGGCCATGGTTCAGTGCCTTCCACTGCAAATCAGATTCTGAGGGTAGGCTATTATTGGCCTACCTTGTTCAAGGACACACATCACCATGCGAGGACTTGCCATGTGTGTGAAACTACAACGAGTAGGGAGAGGTGCATGGCTCTTCCACTTTGGCCTATCATAGAGGTAAAACCATTTGCACAATGGGGGATGGACTTCATTGGTCCAATCAACCCATCTTCATCTGCACGCCATAGGTATATTCTTACCATAACTGATTATTTTACTAGGTGGACTGAGGCTCTTGCATGAAAACAATGTACTTCCAAAGTAGTAATGAATTTCATGGAATCAAGTATTATTAATCGCTTTGGTTGTCCATTGGTTGTAGTTTGTGATAATGGTTATGCATTTGCATCTTTAAAGTTTTCTAACTGGGCTTATGACCATGGGATTACCATAAAATTTACATCCAATAAGAACCTATTGATAGTCATCCAGAAACTATTAGATAAAAACCCCAAGGATTGGCATACCCAGCTCCAATTTTCTCTTTGGGCAGACCACACTAGACATAAAACATCCTTAGGGACCTCTCCTTATCACTTAGTGTATGGCTTGGAATCAGTCTTTCCCATTCAACTGAAGATCCCTACCTTAGAATTTATGAATGAATATTATGATGGAGAAGATAAACATGAAGCCCGCATAGCTAAATTGTTACACCTTGAAGAGAGAAGAGATGAAGCCCTAGAAAACTTTGCCAAACATCAGGGTATAGTGAAAAGATGGTTTGATAGGAGAACCAAGGTGAAAACCTTTAGACTCTCTAACTTGGTTCTCTATTGGGATAAGGCCCATGACAAGAAAGGGGAGCATGGAAAATTTTATAGACTCTAGCTCGGTCCTTATCAGATTGCAGAGATTCTGGGAGATAATGCCTTTTGTTTGAAAACTCTCACTGGGGGAGATATCCCGCTACCTGTCAATGGGCAGTATTTGAAGCATTATTTTAAGTCTTGAGTTGTTCTCAGCTCCATCCTTATACATTAATAGATTAGGTTCCCCTTCTATTTTTTTATTTTGCCTTGGTTTTGGTGGGGTTTCTTTTAGTTTTTCTCTACTTGTCTACTATTCTGGTTTTGGAGTTTTATTTGGTCTGTTGGGGTTGGTTTTCCCTGCTACTCTTTTGTTGCTTTGGGGTTGCCTTGCTTTTCTTTGGGTCTATTGCATCTGTGTGAATTGTTGCTTGTCTAGGGATGCTTTAGGATTTCTTTTATAAACTTTTATCATCTCTTCAGAGTCATTCAAACTAGTGGATTTCCTTCATCAGATGTTGCATGGGCTGGGAATTAGTGTCACTTGACTAAGTTAAACTCTGGAATATATTTGGGTCTTATATCTTCATACAAATATTTAGAGTTCTAAGGTTGCATATGGTCTTTAATAGGTCTGATTGGGTGAAAAATCTTTAATTCTACTCCAGTGCCACTATGGTTCTCATCCTTGAGTGCAGGTTTCATTACCTACAAGGTTAAAAGTAAAGCTTGAAAAGAAAATCTCAAAAGAGAATATCAAAAGCAAAGAAAGAAAATATTGAAAATCAGAATGTTCACCTTTTCATGGGTATCCTAGTATCTCTACCAAGGCTATGGACACCTTGTTGGAAGTAGTGCTATGCTTGGGAGGATCACAGTGATAACCTCACTGGGGCTATGGATGCTTGACTGGTAGTGAGGCTCTATCCTGGTTGCTTTTGGAGTTAGAATCCTTATGTAGCCCTGTCAAACTAAATTTGGTCCTTGCTGCAATTTAAGAAATGAAAATGAATGCATATGCACACACTTTGACCTTGGTACAGGAAAGGTTAGCTTTCTTGTGATGTTTGAAACCTTTTCTATGTGTAACTTGATGCTTGGAAAGAAACCAGAGATTTTGAGTTCATGATGCCAGTTTGTCATCGAAATGCTCTGGACCATTTCCCCAGTGGAGTCGTCATTTGTTGTGTAGTTTTGCACACATGCCCCTCTAAAGGTGGGGACACTCTATTGGCTTGATCTTTGGCATGTTTTGGTGGCTTTCCCCCTCTTTGTGCTTATCTTTGAAAATCTCAGGGTTTTGGTCTTTTGTTCGTACCTTGGTTGTGGCTACCTTTATGTGGAGTTCCTGGTGGTTTTTGGGGTCTTGTGGATGTCCTCTTTGGGGTGTTCTTCTTTTGCCTCCTATTTTCTCCCTTGTTGTTTCGTTTGGGTTCTAAGGGTTGGTTTTATCCCTTAGCTTTCCCTTGTTTTCCTTGTTTCCTTTGTTCTGCCAGAGGCAGAACTGGGATGGGACTTAACTGTGAACTTTTTCCAAGTTTTAGATTCGGTCTCGTTCCCATTCTGGCTCCACTTCCCACTCCCTTGCTTTTCTCTGTCGTGTTGTTTGTTTTGACCGAGGGGTTACTTTCTTCCCTTGGGTTTTTCATCAGGTTGCTTTCCCTTCCTTTTGTCGGAGGCGGGACTGGGATGGAATCAGATTATGAACTTTTCCAAAGTTTGTGGTCCAGTTTCCTTTCCCGTTCTAGCTTTGCCTCCATCCTTGTTTTTGTTGTTGTTGCTTTGCCCATTTTTGTCCCACTAGTTGTTTGTTCTACTTTCCATTTGTTTTCCTCTAGCGGAGTCGGGCATGGAATGGAACAAATATGGGAACTTTGGAAAAGTTCCCATTTTTGTTCACATTTTAGTTCTGGATCTGCCCCTTTCGGGTTGGTCTTTTCTTTGTCGAGCTATTTTTTGTGGCCATTTGTCTCCAGCTTCGATTCCACTAGATTGGGTGTTTTCCCATTTTGTTCCTATTTCCTCTTCTGGCTCTGGATCCGCCCATGTGTTCCTTGTCGGCCTCCCTTCTCATTGTCAATTTTTCATCCTGGTTCCACCCCCACCAGTGTTGGGCTCTGTGCCATTTTTTGGGTGGTTCTGATCCGTTTGTAGGTCTGGCTCTGTCGGTTTGGTTTTTGGTCCTGCACTACTGCTCGGCTCAAATCCCGTCTGGTCTGCCTTGTGTTTCTAGTCACATCCTGGCTCTAACTCCATTGGGCTTTCTGCTCGACTTCCTTGCCTGGTGAATTCATTTTGGCTGGCCTGTTTCTCAATGGTGTATTGATGATGGCTCTTTGTCTGCAGGTTGGTGTGGCCGTCAGTGGTGGTGGAGTGTGCGTGTTTCTTTCTTGGCGAGATTCGTGCAATCTTGGTATGCTGAACTACTATCTACATGATGGGCTTGTGTTTATGGTTCTGTTCTCTGCTCTAGGCCATTGGGGCATTAATCAATGGCAGGTGGGACATGATGGGCTCCTCCTAGTTGGGATCAATCTTGATTGTTCATTTGCATCTCAAACCCAATTGGTGGTTGGTGTTCCTCCCTTTTTTCACACTGATAAATTTTGAACCAAATTTCCGATGAAAGATCGTCAGAATTTCGATGAAATTTGAAACATCAATTTTTTGACCCAGTCGACGATCCTGGGTCAGAAAATTGACATTTCAAATTTCATTGATTTTTTGACAAAATATTTTTGATGAATGGTTGTCGAAATTCTAATGAACTTTCGTCAGAAATTGGGTGAAAATGTATCAGTGTCGCGTGTGATGTTGATCCTCTATTGTGCGAATGGTGCTTTAATAGTGGACAGATCTAGTTGGTGGGTTCAACCTAGTTCTTTTCGATCTGGGTCGTCTATTTTCCCTACTCTAGTTTTGGTTGGTTGCTCATTTTCCTCTTGGTGTTCATGTGCACACTGCTATTCATGCGGGTGTTCATTTATTGCTAGGTGCGGCTCGAGGATCCATCCCCTAGTTGTGTGCGATCCAAGGTTGATTTGATGGGGTCCTTGTTGCATTCATTACTGGGCAACGAGTTATTGTTGTCTATTGGGGCCGATCTGGTTGGTGGTCATGATTTCTTATAACCCTAGCTTTGTCGATTTTCTATAAGTATGGCCTTTAGACTCATTTGTAAAGATTGTATTTAGCTAGGTTAGATCTAGACCAGTAAACAAATTCAGAGGGCTTATAATTAGTAGAGTTAGCAGTAGAGTAGCATGTTAGCAAATTAGAAGTGATTTTCACATTTCAAGCAAGTGTTGTAACGGACCAGAATTATTGCTAATATGATGATTTAATACAAAGTGCAGACATTGTGTCATGATTGGTGCCTCCTTTACATTAAATAATCTTGCATGTTTCTTGTTGCATCTTTCAAACTACTTAGAAATGCTTGAATGTAGATTAAATTTAGTTCGTAGTGGTTGATGATTTAATATCTGAAGTGTTGTAGCGATCATTGGTTCATATCTTGGGAAGTTTCTTGATTGTGGGAATGTTGTGCAAGGTCAACCTGTACCTTATATTCACGTGCTTAGTTCAACTATATGTATTCATTCAATCTCATTGAATCAATGCCTTCAGCTTGAAAATCTTTAACACCTTAGAAGATTGCACTATTTTTCACAAAATTGTAGGTATAGCCTGGGTCGACCAGAAACTAGTTTAAGGGATTGGTCCATTCCAAGTCTTTCATCATTTGCATGGTTAGTCTTAGAAGTAGTGTTAACAATTAGGACTTTTGAAACCCTTATATTTTGATGTTTCTTTTATTAAATGGTTAGGACTCAAAGTTAAACCATCACGATATCTTAAAATCTAATGAGTTTAGAGCTTCCAACATTTGTATGTAAGATCCCTTTTGATTACCAACATATTCACATTTATCACTGAGTTTGTTCTACTACATTTTCATGACCTGACACCCGAGAGACCTTGGGGTTATCTCTTTGTTCATTGAGATCAACCTTTCAGGAGAGATGGGATAAGTTTTATTCTATCTGAGTTGTTGATGTGCAGAAACACCAAACAACAATTACCCCTCCTAATCAGAACTAAGATGCATAATCTTTGCATTAGTCTATGCATTCATAATCATATCTTAATCTAGATTGATGTTGTGGTGGCTAATAATCAGGGGGAGTAGTCATATGATTTAGATAGGTGATTCAGAGCATGTGTACCTTTTCCATTGATGTCAAAGGGGGAGAAGAGTAATGTGAAAAACTATGGAGGAGCTAAAATTAAGAGGGAGAAGAACAATATGAGAAGAGCAATGTGAAAAGGGGAGATTGTTCGAAGAAGAGTTAGTTGCATTGATGGTGTATGTTTTACATCATGTGTTACCATAAATTCCAAAGGGGGAGATTGTTGTATTTTGTGGTTGAATTCCTGATATATGGTTGTCATTAATGTCAACACTATTAGTATTGGTGTCTTGAAGGTTGTATATGTTGAGGATATTGATAAAATTATAATAAATATGTTGAAGGTTGTCTGTAAAGTTGTGAAGTTTAGGGTGTTGGAAAATTTAGTATGTTGGTATTCAGAAGTTGCATATTTAAGGGTTTTTTGTTGATCCTATCTAGTGTATCTACCAAAAGTTTCAGAGGTGTGCATCAAGATTTGAGCAAGTTGTGAGTTTTTGTGTTCCTACAGTTATTATGTTACTATAGCTTGTGTTTTTGGAAGAAGAGAACGTGACTCTGGTAATTTGAGTTGTTGTGTATGCTCCTATGATGTTCATTGATGTTTCTAGATCATGTTCTATCTTTGTTGCACATTCACGTTGATCGGTGTACTTGTGATTAGAGATTTTTCCTTTGCATGTTTGGGTTTTCATGTTCTTGGCCGACATGATGGTTGTAGTGTGTTTTGGATCCTAGTGGATTAATTATTGAATGTTTGGTGCATTCTAGGATTTTTTTTAGGTCTTCATTATGTTGTGACCAACTACGGTTGGTGTGCATTGATATTTTTTCATGAATTGGGCTGATAGTTTGTATTCATTTATCATTTCATTATTTTCCAACAAAAAAGTTGATGTAATTCCATATAGCAGGTATATAAGAGAATTTTTTTCTTCATTATGCTACTTTTAAGAACTACAAAGTCTATCAAATATATGTAAAGTCAGCATTTCTGAATGGTGAACTAGAAGAAGTATATGTTGATCAACTGGATGGATTTCAACTAACTGATAAAGGAGATATGGTTTTCTGATTGAAGAAAGCATTGTATGGACTCAATCAAGCCCCTAGAAACTGGTATGCCAGATTGGATAAATACTTGTTGAAGCTTGGATTCAATAAAGGTATTGTTGACAATAATCTATATTTTAAGATGGGTCATGATAAAGAATTGATTATTGAAGTCTTTGTTGATGACATCATTTTTGGAGGTGATGATGATTTATGTATGAATTTTGCTGATGAAATGAAGAGTGAATTTTAAATATCTATAATTGGAGAGATGAAGTTATTTTTGGGATTACAAATCACTCAGTTAGATAATGGAATTTTTTATATCTAAGTCCAAATATATAAGAGACCTATTGAAAATTTTTGGCATGAAAGACTCAAAGCCTGTTAGTACACCCATGGTAACCAGATACAAGTCAACACATAATGATGATTCCCCTAAGACAAATCAAACAAGATACATGCCAATGATTGGTGGATTTTTTTATTTGACTCAGACCAGACCTAGCATCATGAATGTTATATGTATGGTTGCTAGATATCAAGCTAATCCAAAGGAATCCCATGTGACTATTGTAAAGATAATTTTCAAATATTTGAAAGGGACAGTTGATTTTGTCCTTTGGTATCCTAAAGATGATGATCTTACTTTGAGCGCCTTTACTGATGTAGATTGGGCAAGTGATGTGGGTAACAAGAAAATTACTAGTGGTGGTGCCTTCTTCTTGGGGAAGAAGTTGGTGTCTTGGTTAAGTAAAAAGAAGAATTCCATTTCCTTATCTATTGTTGATGCAAAATATATTGCTGCTATAAACAATTGTACTCAAGTAATATGGATGAAGCGGATGTTGAGAGATATCAGAATTGAGTATGATGAGCCTATTGCTATATTTTGTGATAATTCAAGTGCAATAAATATTTCTAAGAATATGGTGCTACATTCAAAGACAAAGCATATATCTATCAAATATCACTTTTTGAGAGACAAAGTGAGTGACAAAGAAGTCAGACTGGAGTATGTGTCTACTAAGGAATAGATTGTAGATATCTTTACCAAGCCATTTCCTAAGGATACTTTTGAGTATCTCATAGAGAAGTTAGGGGTGATTACCACTCCTAATCAGAACTAAGATGCATAGTCTTTACATCAGTCTATGCATTCATAATCTTAATCCAGATTGATGTTGTAGTGGTTGCTACTTAGGGGGTGTAGTTAGATGATTCAAATATGTGATTCAGAGCATGTTTAACTTTTCCATTGATTTCAAAGGGGGAGAAGATTAATGCGAAAAACTATGGAAGAGCTAAAAGTAAGAAGGAGAAGAACAATATGAGAAAGCAATGTGTAAAGGGGAGATTGTTGGAAGAAGAGTTAGTTGTGTTGATGGTGTATTTTTTATATCATGTGTTTCCATTCATGCCAAAGGGGGAGATTGTTGGATGTTGTGGTTGAGTTTCTGATATGTGATTTTCATTGATGTCAAGACTATTAGCATTGGTGTCTTGAAGGTTGTATATGTTGAGGATATTGAGAAAATTATAATAAATATGTTGAAGGTTGTCTATGAAGCTATGAAGTTTAGGGTGTTGCAAAATTTAGTATGTTGGTATTCAGAAGTTATAGATTAAAGGGTTTGTTGTTGATCCTATCTAGTGTATATATCAGAAGTTTCAAAGGTTTGCATCAATATTTGAGAAAGTTGTGAGTTTCTATGTTCCTACAATTATTCTGTTATTGTAGCTAGTGTTTCTAGAAGAGGGGAACATGAATCTATTAATTTGAGTTGTTTTGTATTCTCATCTAATGTTCATTGATGTTTCTAGATCATTCTCTATCTTTGTTTCACTTTCATGTTGATCGGTGTGCTCATGATCAAAGATTTTTCTTTTGCATGTTTGGGTTTTCATGTTCTTGGCTGACATGATGGTTGTAGCATGTTGTGGATCCTTTTGGATTAATTTTTGAATGTTTGGTGTGTTTGAGGATAGTTTTTTAGGTCTTCATTATGTTGTGACTGACTTTGGTTGGTGCACATTGAGATTTGTTCATGAATTGGGTCGACAGTTTGAATTCATATATCATTTCATTTTTTTCCAACAATGTTGTTGATGTAATTCCATTTAGCGGGTATATAACAACGATTTTTTCTTCATTTTGGTATATGTGTGAAGTGGGTTATGTGAAGTGTGTGAGTGTTATGTGTGAATATAGATTAGATCATTCGATTGCAAAGTAGAGTGTGAAGAATATTGAGAAAAGTGTGATGTTTGTAATGCAAAGTGTGCGAGTGCTATGTGAAAATAAAGATCAGATCATTTGATTGCAAAGAAGAGTTTGAAGAATATTTTATGTGCTTAATCAGAATTGTAATCAGGATTTTTGAAGAAGCTAATTTCTCAATTCAAATTATTCAAATGGTTTTAATCTAAATATTTTTGTAAGAAAATGTGTCTGCTTTGAGCAGTGAACTCTAGGCAGTGTGCCTGAATGCATGTGCATTCTCATTATTCATATCTATATTTTTACGAGGGTATAATATTGTGGACTGAAATCCACCATGGTTTTCCCCTAACAGATTTTCCACATATAAAATCTTGGTGTTCTTTGTGTTTCTGATGTGATGATTTTTTATGCTTAATGATCTTTCATTAGATTTGAGAATAAGTTGAGTAAGGTTTAATTAGTTTGAATAATCTATGACAAATTATTCACCCCCCTTCTCAGTTTTCTATCATTGTTTTTCCAACATATCACACATCACCAATTTGAAACTCAAAAAAACATATTATCCGCAATGTGCGAAATAGAAGAAAATATTCATATCTCCCATCACTTATTTTGAGTAAGACAATCACACATACATTTGTAATGAGTGATGGAAACAAAAACCTAGAGTTCATCGTTGATCATTGATTCAACACACAAAGCTCAAAAGAAATTAGTGATAACCAACAATCTTCAAAGAAACAAGCACATCGTGCATCAAAAATTTGAATCAGATGTTCAAAAATCCATCCACGATGCATGAAACTATGGAAAAAATGCTCATCGCTCATTACTAATTCACATTTGCATACATAAAACTATGAGCAATGAGCAATAAAAGGAAGCGTTCGGTGGGACTTAAGTGGAAACAATTAACAACGTGCCCCACAAGTTTTTTGAAGAAAGGGACCATCTAGGACGACATATAAAAGGCCTCAAGGACTTAAGACACAATATTTTTAAAGGATGTAAAGGCCAAATAAGTCCAATTGATCAACATTATAAAAATTAAAATATTTTTAGAAATAGGCATGAGGAGTCTGTAACTTTACAGGCTCACATGACATAAGGTGTTTTAAAAAGACCAAAAATAGGAAACAATGGGTCAACGACAAATTAGAGTCCCAAGGGTTTCTAAGGTGAGATTTTGGCAATGAAATCTTGAGGAAACATTAATGAACAAAACCCTAAGTCTAGATATATTGAGACTGACTAAAATCTACCAAATTATTCAAGGAGTCATGAGTTTTTAAGGAGTTCCATCATGTGGTGCATAGATGTCTACACAATGTGCTAGTGTCCCTAGGCTTTAAGAGTTCAAATAATGAATCTCAGAAACCCTTACTTGTGACACATGTCATCATGGCAGAATTCATAGTGTAACAACTCTTCCCACCCATGCAACTTAATAAAACTCTAATTTTCACTCTCATTTACAAGCATTCTCACTCTCTCTCACTCCAACTTTCTTCTCTCTTCTACATCATGATTCTATGTTGAAGCTCTACCATATTGAAGTCTCACCAACAATGAAAGCTCTCTTGTAAGTGCTTAAGATCACATCTATCATGCCAAGAGGGAGCCACAAAATGTTGGTATTGCTCTCTTGTTCACTTGTCTATTTTCTAGTATATCTCATTGTTTTTATATTTCGTGATACATGTTCTCCTCCATAGAGGGATTTTATTTTATCACTTATTGTGTCTATTTTGTGATACGGGTTCTACTCCATTGTGAGGTTTTTCTTTTATTACTCATTGTGTCTAATTTACTTTGTGTCTTTATAATCTCTATCTATCTGGTTGTCCATGGAGGTGGGAACACTAAAATAGGGGTTTGAATGAGGTAAGCCCCAAAATATCCCAAATACATTTCCTCATTCTCCTTGTGTGTAGGTTGCTCATGCAAATATTTGTGGGAGGCTTTGAATCATAGGACCTCTTGTGAGTGAAAATCTTTCTTTCTTTGTCATTTACTTGCATTCTTGCTTTCTAAGTTAATAGATCAAACAAACCTCATATCTTGAATAGTTGGTAGATTCTTTGAGTTATATGTAAAGGATCTTGTTCGTTATTCATACAATACACCAACACATCCTTGAGACAATAGTGTGTCACATTGTCATCCCACTCTCGTGTAAATGTCCATTGGTTGAGATCTTGTCCTCTTGTCTTAGAAATCTATGCAATATTCTCTTTCAGTCTCTAGGGTCCTTTATCTATGATAATTCTAGAAACTATGTTTTAAATACATTTTTCAATCTCTTTCATATCAAACCTTCATCACTTGAGTTTGTTTCATTTGAGGTGACTAATGAAAACTCGCTCCTTGCCAATTCTTCCTTTTCCTAGAGACACTGAAGTAGAGAATCCCCTCCTTTATAGTTTGACTCAAGGTTTTATGAAGGAATATTTCTTGGTTACTCAACCAGGAGCAAAGCTTATAGATGATACAAAAAAGATTTGAGGAAGATGAATGAGAGCACAAATATTAATGTAGATGAAGATTTGGGTCAGATCAGACAAGAACTTGAGGTTTTTGGATCTAATATACCTCCCTGAATTGAAGAAGGAGAAGAGAAAGAAAAGAAGGAACTAGAAATAGTGAAGACTCTCAACACTCTAGGAAAATATGTACAGAGGAACCATTCATCAGATTAGATCATTAGGGATAATAATGAAGGTGTGTTGACTAGGAGAAGGCTTGCAAGAGCAAGTGAGAAAGTAAATTTTTGTTTATTGTAAAATTTAGAGCCCAATAACTTTGTTGGTGCTAGAAAATATGATGGTTGGATAAAGTCAATGGAATAAGAACTAGGTTTGATAAAAAATAATCAGACTTGGGAATGGGTTCCTAGACCTACTGATAAGAATGCTATTGGAACTAAGTGGGTGTTCTGAAACAAGCTGAATGAAGATGGTGAAATTATGAGAAATGAGGCGAAACTTGTTCATAAAGGTTATTCACAAGTTGAAGGCATTTTTTTTGTGGAAACTTTTGCTCCGATAGCTAGAATGGAAGAAATAAGGATGTTTCTTTCTTTTGATGCTCATTCAAACTTTAAAGTCTATCAATTGGATGTCAAGTCAGCTTTTATGAATGGTGATCTAGAGGAAGATGTATATATTGAGCAACTAGATGGTTTTCAATTATTATAAGATCTATAAATGGTTTGTAAACTCAAGAAAGCTTTGTATAGTCTCAAGAAAGCTCCTAGATCTTGGTATGCTTGGTTGGATAAGTATTTACTTTAGAAAAGCTTCAAGAAAGGAATTATAGATAACAATATTTGCATTAAGGTTCAAGAAGACAAGTTTTAGATTTTGGTTATATATGTTGATAACATCATCTTTGGTGGAGATGATGATATGTGTAAGAAGTTTGTAGAAGACATGCAAAAATAATTTGAGATGTCAATGATTGGTGAATTTTCTTTCTTCCTTGGGCTTCAAATTTTTCAACAAGATGGTGGTATCTTTATTTCTCAGGCTAAGTATTTAAAGGAGATGTTGAAGAAGTTTGGCATGGAGGATTTCAAACCAAATGGTACCCCTATGGTGATTGATTGTCACTTGAGAAAATCTGATGATTCTTTGAAGGTTGATCAGACTCTATATAGGTCTATGATTGGAGGGTTGTTGTACTTGACTACTTATAGACATGATATCATGAATGTAGCATGTTTGTTTGAAATATTTAAAGATAACCCTAAGAAATCTCATGAGAAGGTGTTGAAAAGAGTTTTCAAATATTTGAAAAGAACTTCAGAATATGGTCTATGTTATAAAAAGGATAATATTTTTTCTCTAGATGCTTATATTGATATTTGTTGGGTAGGATGTGAAGATGATCGGAGAAGTAAAATTGGAAGCACATTTTTCTTGGAAGACAAATTGGTCTCTTGGTTCAATAAGAAACAAGACTTAGTGTCCTTGTCCACAATGAAAGCTAAATACATTTTTGCAGCATCTTGTTGTACCTAGGTGCTTTGGTTGAAGGAGAATTAGAAGGATGTAAAGGTGGTTTATGATGAACCCATTCCTATATTGCATGATAATACTAGTGTAATTAATATTTCCAAGAATTTGATAATGCATTCAAGCACTAAACACATTTATATCATGTATCACATTCTAAGAGACAAGGTTGAAGAGTCAGATTGGAGTATGTACCTACCAAGGATCAAATTTCTATATTTTCACAAAATCACTTTCATAGGATACTTTTTAGAATATCTAGTAGAAGTTAGGGGTCATTTACCATCCTTGTTCTAACTAGATGCATATTCAGTATGTCTATCAAGGGGGAGTAATTCAAGACATATATTTATACTTGGATTGATGGTGGCTTCCTCTCAGGGGAAGTTGGTAATGGTTGTTACTCATAGGGGGAGTATGTTAGTTGTTTCTAGATGAAGTGTATGTACATCACAAGAGGAAAAAGAATGTGCTCCTTAGGGGAAGCTAGTATGGTTTCTTAAAGAAGAAGTGTTGTTGGTCTAAGGGGGAAATTTTTTATTACTTCAATTGAAGATCTTTGGCCCTTTGTCCTTGAAATCAAAGAGCATGTTGTTTTGTGTAGTTGTGTGTTTCCCGCTGTCCTTGATGTCAAAGGGGGAGAGTGAGCTGGTGTGTGTTGCCATAAATTCCAAAGGGGGAGATTGTTATTAGTGATTTTCATTGATGTCAACACTGAGTATTGGATTAAACACTTGGCGAGTTTGTTATATTTGATTTTGTGATATTGTTGGTAGTGGCTGATGACAATACTTGGTGAATTGGTTTTGGTTGTCATTGTTGTCATCACTTGAGAAGGGATATTATTAGCATTTTTATTTCTCTGATGTCAATACTTGGTAAGATTGTTGCAGTGATTTTTGCTGGGCATTGGTTGACTATATTTAATTTCAGCTAACATTGATGTATGATAGTGTTGCTAAATTTCATGGTTGGATGTCATTCCTTGTCTGATTATAAAAACAATAAGTATTGAGTATGGTTGTTATCAATAGATTTAGTTTTAGAATGATATATTAAGATGAGGATTAGAAGTGTTGTTGATGGTGTAGAGGTGTTGCTAATGGTCAACAATATGTTTTATGCACTCTCTTATTGTTACTAACAAAGCATATTTTGTTGAAAAAAGTTTTGGCCTCCACAAGTTGCTGAAAGGTTATGTTCCTAGTAGTTCCATATAAGTATATCTGGGAGAATTCTCTAGATTCCTCTATTGTTGAAGATATGGTCTTGTAGTTTTGGATTCAAAGTTTGTGTTATGTGGATGTTGTACTCCTATATTTTCAAGTCACCAGTGTTGCCAAGGATATTTTTGTGAAGTGTAGAAGTTTAGTAGTGTTGTTGGGTGTTTCGACTAGTTTGAAAAATGCTCCACATTCCTCTACATTGATGTCTTTCCTCCTACAACTTGGTGATGGTGGTTTCAATATCCACATAGTGTCTCAATTCTAATTGCATGTGTAGAAGTGGTTTGGAAGTTGATTTGCTAATGTTATATCTCATGGTAGTGCATTATGTGTTTCTGGGATAAAGTATTATGTTTTTTTGGGTCTATGGTGGCTATTGGAGGCATGACAGTATGGAAGAAGTTTCTAGAATTATTGTTAGATGTTCATGGAACATCCCCATGTGATTCACATGTTGTTGGTTGAGCTCCTTGGTGTTGCATTATGACTTGAGTTGGTTCTTTCAGTTATTTGTGGATATCTGACTGATAGGGCTTGTTTTCTTACTTATGCCAGATGCTTAAGGGTTTTTTCCAGTATATGAAGTTGTGGTATGATACATTTGGGTCCTGAACTATCTTGGTTGAGATCACATTGGGCTAATTCAATTGGAAGTCTATTTTTGGGTTGACTGGTTATGTACTTCATGTTTCATCTATATGTTTCCCATTTATCGACTTGGGTTAATTTGTGGCAATGTGTGAATTGTTTTAGATCACATTGGAATATGCAAGAAGTTTATTTTGGTCCTCTTTATCCTTGAATAGGATTACAGTATATTTTTGTGGCCAACTTGGTGAAATCATTGTTTATATTATTTCTTGGTCTACCTAGTTGAAGTTTTGAAGTATTGCAGTGGATATAAAGCAATATCATTTCATTTGAAAAGGTACATGGATTTTTAAATAATGGAGAAGAAGTGTGAGTGTGGAATGTATTGAATATCCAATAGAGTTAGTGTTGCAAGTATGAATGTGTTTGGTGGTGTTCTCATTAATGTCAACATAGTTTAGGTTTTTGTAGAGAAAGGAATTAAGTGATTATAGGTGGTTCATGTATAGTTGAGATATTGTAGAAGTGTTGAGAGTACATGGAGCTATATTTATGATGTTACAAGTGTGTTGATATCAATTTCTTTTGAAAAAATTAAGAAACAATAAAAACAAAGTTGTGTGTGTGTTCTGAATGTCCTCTGGTAATGTGCTCTACATTTCTTCTATGTTGATCCTATGATTGTGTGGATCTTTATTACTTCTAATGGGATTCATCGGATAGTATATCTTGAGTTATAGCATATGGGTTGATGGAGAGTGAAAGACATTTTTACCGGTGTGTGAACCGGTTTGGCAAAACTATTTGTCTATGGATTGGGAGAAATATTTCTACTTTGCAATCCCCTGGTGGTTTGTCTCAGATCTTGTGGATCTGGAAGTAGGTTGATAATGATATTATCTATTTTCTTACAAACATTCTCATGGTTTGTGTGCTTTGGAAGGCTTGTTCTAGATCTACTATGTGTGTCTGCACGCTTTGGTTGGACTATTGGAAATTGTTCTATATATGAAGGTTGTTGTAGTGGCTAAGGATGTATCTAAATTTTTCCAAGATGTGTTCCAGTGTCTGGTGAAGTGTGTTGTGTGATCCATGTGTGTTTGATCCAAGATGTTTTTTAGATCCTAGCTAAGTATGTATTTGGTCCACTCTCATTATTATCCATCACGGGAATGTTGAGTCACTAACCTAATTTGAATTTGTAAAATTAAGAATGTGTAGCTGACATTGGAGAAATTTCTAAGATCGAAGATGGTATAAATGCAAGTCAAGATGTTGTGAATTGGAGGTATGAAGTGTGAAGTGTGCAAGTGTGAAAAGTAGAGTGTGCGAAAGTGAATCAAGGCATCAGTACTTTAATGTGCTAGATTCTTGAAAGTAGTGAGTTGATGGTGTCTACAATTATTTGATCAGGCTGTGAATGCATGGAACCTGCTGTGGTGTATTTTCTATTATCTTTCTTTGTTTGTAGGTAGTGAGCCTCCTTCTGGATAGTGAGTCCTATCTGTAGGCAGTGATCCTTTGTATCTAGATAGTGAGTCCTTTCTAGGCAGTGAGCCCTCTAGCAATGAGCCTTTGTATCTGGTTTTTCATTACTATTATATTGTGAGTTAATCCTCACCATGGTTTTTCCCTCATTGGGTTTTCCACATAAATTTGGTGTCTCTTGTATTTTCTTTTTGTTATCTACATTTCATGTTTATACTTAATAATAGATTAAATCTAATGTTGAATTGATTAAGGTCAAAAGTAAAATTAATTTGATTAAGGTCAGTTGTTGTGTGCATTTCAACAATTGGTATTAGATCTTTGGTTCCTCAGAGAAGAGCTTAACTACTTGAGGTATATCAAATGATGCACAAGTTGCAAATCCCTATATTTGATGGAGTTGACTATAGTGACTGGAAAGTGTAGATGAGAGGTTACCTAATCTCTCTTGGTTTCAAGACTTGGAAAGTTTTTGAGACAAAATATGTTGAGCTGGCAAGTGGTCCTTCTTCTATAGATGAGATTTTTGCCTATGAGGAGAATGAAAAAGAAAGGTACGCTATCTTTAGTGCTTTATCTAAGACTGAATAGACAAAAGTTATTTATTTAGGCACTACTTATGAAGTATGGGAAAGTTGAAAGATATCTATGAAGAAAATGCCAAAGTCAAATTATCAAAAAAGCTAACAACAAATCACAGATATGAGAACTTGAAAATGGAAGAAGGTGAAGACATTGCAAGCTACTTTAGAGAGTTGAAATTGTAGAAAATGCAGTCAAAAATCAAGGTGGTACCTTGGAAGATGAGGATGTAATAGATAATATCTTGATGACCCTACCAGAGAACTATAGTGACAAGGTCTCTTCTATTGAAGAAATATATGATCCAAATAAATTCACTAAAGAAAAACTATTTGGCACCTTGATTGCATTTGAGATGAGGAAGTTTGGAAGAGAAAAGGAGAAAACATAAACAACCTTCAAAGAAACTAAGATAGAAGATGATCTGGATAGTGATGGTTCAAAAGAGTTGGAAGAAAACTTTACAAGGAATTTGAAGAAAGGTATTGCCTTTAAATGTTTCAGTTGTGGAAATATTGGTCACTATGCTTCAAGATTTCCAAATAGAGTTGTACACAAGAAGAACATAGATAATAATAAAGACAAAAAGGATAGACAGTTCAAGAAATTTTATTATGTTAGAGAAGATGCTGGAATTTTTGATGATGAGTCTGATTTTGAGGATGATAAAGATGAATGCTTGTTTCTAGCCTTGGAAAATAAACCTGTGTCTACTAACCATGGAATATGTGCAAGGGAATGTGGTCTAGAGAACAAGAAGGATGAGATGTAAGGTACTTTGGTTACTACCTTTCATTCTAGAAAAAGATGAATACTATTGGGTAATTGGCAATGGATATTAAAATCATATGACTAGAGACAAAAGTAAGTTCACTAAACTTGAAAAGTATGATGGAGGATTAGTCATGTTTGGAGATGATTTTGGTGGAAATATTGTTGGAAAAGGAAGAATTAGTCTTGATGGAAAACATAATACTGATGATGTCTATTATGTTAAGGGCTTAAGGCATAATCTTTTGAGTGTTGTACAAATGTGTAGCAAAGGATTTAAGCTTGTGTTTCAAGATAACACCTATGTGATCAAAAACGGTTCTAGAACCATGGTAGTTGTAGGAAGAAGAACTTATGGAAACATCTATCATCTTAAGAGTGGTGATGGTCAGTGTTTTTTTTCTCAAGTTAATCAAATCTGGTTGTGGCATTAGAGGATTGGACATGTAAACTTTGACAAACTAATCAGGATCAATTCAAGAGAAGTTGTTAGGGATATGCCTAGAATCACAAAGCCTACCAATTCTATTTGCAGAAGTTGTCATTTGGGAAAACAAACAAGAAGAAGTTTTAAAGGAAAAGAAATGTCATCTACTAGAATTGTGGAATTGATTCACATAGATCTTTGTGGTTCCACAAGGACATGAAGTCTTAATGGTGAGAGGTATTTCATGCTTTTGATTGATGATTATTCTAGAATGACATGGGTTAATTTTCTTAAGGATAAAGATCAAGCCCTATATAGATTCAAAGTGTTCAAAGAAAGAGTAGGGAATGAAGTAAACCTGAGAATCAAATTTTTAAGGTTTGATAGAGGTGGAGAATTCACTTCTGGTGAGTTTAATGATTTTTTTTAAGAGCATGGTATAAATAGACATTATTCTGCTCCTAGAACTCCTTAGTAGAATGGAGTTGTGGAAAGGAAGAATCAGACTATTCAAGAGGCTGCAAGGATTGTGATGAAAGAGGCAAATGTTCCTGATGTATATTGGAGAGAAGCAATCCACGCTATTGTTTATATTCTTAATAGAGTTTAGATCAAAGGTAACAACACAAAGACCCATTATGAACTATGGATTGGTAAGATTCCTATTGTTAATTATTTTTAGGTGTTTAGAAGTAGATGTTACATTAAAAGAGATGATAAGAACCTTGGAAAGTTTGATGGAAGATGTGATGAAGGTATTTTCCTTGGAAATTCAACTAACAACAAAGCATATAGATTCTTCAATAAAAGATTGAGGAAGATATTTGAAAGTGCAAATGTAAAATTTGATGAAGCTATGCACATACTATTTGAAATAAGTGAAGTTGAACTAGATGATCCTATCCGCAAACAAGTACAAGAAGAGGATAAGGAAGAGAAATGGAAAAGTGAAGAAGAGGATACTTCAAAACTTGCTCCTAAGATTCCTATATATGTATAGAAGAATCATCCAAAAGAACAGATAATTGGAGATATAAGTGAAGGAGTAAAGACAAGTAGTAAAGTTGTAGAAATTGAAGTAAATTTGTGTTTACTTTCTAAGATAGAACCTAAAATAGTGAGTGAGCCATGAAAAGATGAGAATTGGGTTAGACCAATGAAAGAGGAATTTCAATAGATAGAGAAGAATTAGACATGGGAACTGGTTCCTAGACCGGTAAATAAGAATGTAATTGGTACAAAATGGGTGTTTAGGAATAAGCTGAATGAAGATGGTGAAGTAGTAAGAAAAAAAGAAAGGCTTGTATGCAAAGTTTATTCATAGGTTGAAGGAATATACATTGAGGAAATTTTTTCATCGGTGGCAAGAATGGAGGCCATTGAGATTTTTTGGATTTTTTTGCCCACAAAGATTTCAAAGTATACTCGATGGATGTTAAGTCAACATTATTGAGAGGAGAATTGGAAGAAGAGGTGTACATGGAACAACTAAAATGATTTCAATTATCAGATAAACCGAACATGGTCAACAAGTTGAAAAAGGAACTATATGGACTTAAGCAGACTCGCAAAGCATGGTATGCAAGGTTGGATAGATATTTGACACAAAAAGGATTCAACAAAGGCTCTATAGACAACAATATTTATTTCAAAGTTGCAAGAAAATAATATTTATAGATGTGGTGTATGTTGATGAAGTTATCTTTGGAGGAAATGAAGGTATGTGCAAGAAATTTACAGAGGAGATGTAAAAATATTTTGAGATGTCTATGATTGGTGAGTTGAATTTCTTTCTTGGACTTCAAGTGAATCAAAATGATAAGGGCATATTCATTTCACAATCTAAGTATGTTAAAGAATTGTTGAAGAAGTTTGGAATGGATGATTCCAAACCAGTTTGTACCCCTATGATGACTAGATGTAAACTAAGTAAGCATGATAATTCTCCTAAAATTGATCAGAGCATGTATAGATCTATTATTGGTGGACTATTATATATTATTGCTACTAGATTGGATATCATGCATGTAGTATTTTTGGTTGCCAGATTTAAAGAAGAACCTAAAGAAACACATGTTATAGATGTGAAGAGGATATTCATATATCTAAAGGGCACTCCAAATTATGGTTTATGGTATCCTAAGGATACTAGCTTCACTTTGAATTCCTGCATTGATACAGATTGGGTTGGTTGTGTAGATGATTAGAAGAGCACAAGTTGTGGTGCATTGTTTCTCAGAGGAAGATTGGTTTCATGGTTAAGTAAGAAACATGATTCAATTTCTTTGTCCACTGAAAAAGTTGAGTATATTGCAACAACATCTTGTTGTACATAGGTACTTTGGATGAAGAAAAAATTGAAGGATATAGGTGTGATGTGAGATGATCCCATCCTTATATTTTGTGATAATAAAAGTGCAATAAATATTTCAAAGAATCCAACAATGCATTCTATAACAAAGCATATATCTATTAGATATCATTTCTTGAGGGAGAAGGTGTTGGAAAATGAAGTCAAGCTTGAATATGTGTCTACTAAGCACTAGATAGTATATATATTTATCAATGCTCTTCCAAAGGATACTTTTGAGTATCTCAAGGGGATGTTAGGGGTTACTAGCCCTCCTTCACTGAACTAGGTGCACATGGAAGTGCATCAATCCAATGGATCTACAGATTCATCATTTGTTTGAACTAATGATTGAGTTCTACTCCTCAAGGGGAGTAGAGAGTAGCATTGTTGTAGTATAATATATGAGTGTACTCCTAAGGGGGAGTTATCACAGTTTTATATCATTGAAGATTCATGCAAAAAAAAAGAAGAAAAAAATCCATTAATGTCAAAGGGGGAGAAAGAGTCATGTGAAAAATTTAAAATAGAGAATCTTTGTAAGGAGAAGAGAGTGCAAAAATGTTGTGTAGGTTGTATAATCTGAAAAAAGAGGAAGAAGAAGAAGGAGAGTGTGAATGTTGTCTTTGATAATTTTTCACATCATGTGTTGCCATCAATGACAAGGGGGGAGATTTCTACAAGTATGTATGTGTTTGGTGGTGTTGTCATTAATGATTTCATTGATTCCAACATAGTTTAGGTTGTTACAAAGAAATGAATCAAGTGATTGTAGGTGGTGCATGTATAGTTGAGATACTATAGAAGTGTTGAGAATACATGGAGCTATCTTTATGATGTTGCAGGTGTGCTCATATCAAGTGATTTTGAGAAAATTAATAAATAGTGAAAGAAAATTTGTGTGTGTGTTCTAAATGTGCTCCAATAATGTGCTCTACATTTCTTATATGTTGATCCTATTATTGTGTGGATCTGCAATATTTTTCATGGGATTCATTAGATAGTATATCCTAAGTTATAGCATCTAGGTTGATGGAGAGTGAAATATGTGTTCATTGGTGTGTGAACCAGTTTGACATAACTATTTGTTTGTGGACTGGGATAAGTTTTTCTACTCTATAGTCCCCTAGTGGTTTGTCTCAGATTTTAGAGATCTGGAAGTAGGTTGATAATGATGTTATCTATTTTCTAGAAGATGCGCTCATGGTTTGGTGCTCTGGAAGGCTTGTTCCAGAGCTAATGTGTGTTTCTAGATAGTCTGGTTGGACTATTGGAAAATGTTATGTATATAAAGATTGTTGTAGTGGATATAGATGTATCTGAAGGTTTCTAAGACGTGTTCTAGTGTTTGGTGAAGTGTGTTTTTTGATCCATGTTCCATCATCTTGTTGTGGATGCGTGTACTTTAAATTTTATTGGTGTTTTCATTAGATTTGTTTGACCTAGTGTCTACACATTACATAAAGGATAAGCATCAATTAAGGAAGCATGTGTTTGATCCAAGATATTGTTTGGGTCCTAGTTAAGTATGTATTTGGTCCACTCTCATTCTTATCCATCGTGGGAATGTTGACTCATCAACCTAATTTGAATTCATAAAATAAAGAATGTGTAGTCGACATTGGAGAAAGTTCTATGATCAAAGATGGTATAAATGCAAGTCAAGATGTTATGAATTGGAGGTATGAAATGTGAATTGTGCAAGTGTGAAAGAAGTGTGAAAAGTAGAGTGTGTGAAAGTGAATCAAGGCAGCAGTAATCTAATGTGATAGATTCTTGAAAGTAGTGAGTTGATCATGTCTGTGATTCTTTGATTAAGTTGTGAATGTGTGGAACCTATTGTGGTGGATTTTCTATTATCTTGCTTTGTTTGTAGGTAGTGAGCCTCCTTCTGGATAGTGATTCCTATCTATAGGAAGTGATCCTTTGTATCTAGATAGTGAGTCCTTTCTGGGAAATGATCCCTTTGGTAGTGAGCCTTTGTATCCGGTTTTGCATTACTATTATATTGTGAGTTAATCCTCAATGTGGTTTTTCCCTTATTGGGTTTTTGACATAAATATGGTGTCTCTAGTATTTGCTCTATGTTATCTGCATTTCATGCTTATACTTAATAAAAAATTAAAGCTAAAGTGGAATTGATTAAGGTTAGAAGTAAAAGTAATTTGATACAACTAATTCACCCCCCTCTCATTTGTCTTGTGCATTTCAACAGTTAGTGCTAAAGTGTAAAGAATAAAGATCAGATGCTTAGTCAACAAAGTGAATTATTGACAAATATTATAAATTTCCTAAATCCATTTTATATCTTGCTATGAGATAGTGAATCTCATCATGTCCTTGTATCTTTCCCCTGGAGTTCTATTTACTTTAGTTTTGCAAGTCTTTTGTATCTTTCTCTAAGGTAGTGTGTCTTAGTTTGCAATTCCTTTTTTGTAGTGAGCCTTTATATGGTGAGTTAACTCTCACTATGGTTTTTCCCTCATTGTTTTTTCCATGTAAATTTGGTGTCATCTTTTGGATGTGTGTTTCTTGTTTCTTTTTCATTGTTTCTTATCTAATTAAGGATATAATTGCTATATCTTTCATTGTTGAAGATTGGTAAAATTTTTGAAGGTTTAAACTATAATATCTTTCTTTGTTGCTAATCTATTTAAGGGTTTATATTTTCTTAAGAAGTATGGTGCTAAAGAATTCAAGTTCTAGAGGGGTTTAAGTTTTTGCAAATACTAATTCACCCCCCTCAAGTGTGTTCAACATATATATATGTATATATATTTTACTATACCTAGCACATGCAATCCAAACATATAATAGAGAAAATACAATTTTCTTAGGTTATGGTTTTGATTATATATGTATACACACACATATGTATTTATATATATGTGAAACAAAAATCATGATATAAAAAAATTATGCTTGTTTTATATAACTATGTTAGAAAGGTCTATACATACTTAATCTATGAGGCTCCACAAGGTTATTCATTCCTAACCAACAACCAGTCATTTCTAAATAGTTATATTCTTTTTTCTTTTTATTATGGATACTAATAAAAAGAGAAGGGTAGGAATAGTTTAATAATTATTCTAAAACAATGATTAAACTTAGGAATTTACATATGTTTCTAGAAGATTATTACATGAAGACCTTATCCATCCAACATTTAATATAAATATTTAGCTCATATATATTTATGAATGGTATAGAAAAGAAACACTCCTTTAAAACACTATAATCAACAAGTTATTACAATAAGAGATAACTATATAAAATTAGAACAACCAGATTTAACTATATCATGTTTTATTCTGCAATAGTGATTAAACCCTCAAATCTAACCAATGTGTGAAACAATAAAATACAAATACAAATTATCTTTCATAATGGAATATATACTAGAACACTTTACTTGAAATTCACATAAGTAATTTTACTTTTCTTTTATTTTTCAATCATATGAAGTAATGAAACAACATTTTAAATATTTTTAGAAAACTGAATTAAAAAATATACACTCAACCAAATAAATTATATTTTATTTTTATTTCTTTTACAAACTACATACATTTTTATTTATTTTAACTTAGTTTATTTCTACAAAAATAACAAACAAAAATCTATTTATGCAACACACAATAAACATAAAAATATTTAACTTATTTTATTTTTATAACAACATTAAATAAAAGACTATTTAACTTATTTGAATGTCTATGATAACAACAACACAAAATGTTTAGCTTAAACCAAAATAGAATAAGGATTTTCTATTTCAATGGAACAAGTATCTACATGGTGTTTGCAACATTTTTATACATCTATCTACAATATATTTTTCCAAGGTATCCAACTAAAGTATTTCTATAATAAATTCACATACCCAAAACCTCTTCACAAGAGAACAATGATCTCTCAAATTTGGAAGATTGTAAAAGTCCTTAAAACCTACATAAGAATAGAAAAAATCCTCCAATACATGGTGATTCTCACCTTCTAACCATTGTCTTTTCAAAAATCCACCGTCGATCTAGGAGGCCTCCATAGGAATCAAGTACACTCAAGCACACAACAACACTGAACCCATTGTTAAAAAATGAGAATATAATGAAAGCCTCATAATCCAAGGATAGACTTGTTGGTGTTTTATTTTTCCCACTAGGCTTCATAATTATCTAAGAGGTTTCCAACCTCTATATTCAAGAATTCACAAAGTTAGTGGCCAACTGACAAGATTCAGTCAAAGATTGAGATCTCCTACACTTTTGGCTTTGTGAAACCAAGGAGGGAATTCCTATATGTGTTCATAAAAATGCTTCATGCCTCAAGAAAACTTCTATACATAAATACATTCCTACTAGTGTACCTAGCCATCTACCAGGGTTTTGGCAAACCACAGAGTAAGAACAACTATCTAGAGTTAGGAAAACTAATTTAATGTGAGATTTGTATCTCAAGAGAGATAGAATTTGATTTTAAAATGTTCTGACTTCGAACCCACATATTTAGGGTGACAATTTTGTATGTTAAAAAGGATCTTGAATGAATTAACTAGTGCCTCATTCAACTGGGGGGGAGTCACATAAAACATAACCCTGATATCATTGAACTATCTTTATATTGCCTTACACCATAAGATTTTCCAATATTCAAAATAGTACTCCTTAGCATATCCTAAGCACATTACCACAGACCTGTAACTCCTTTTCAAGAATTTGATTAACTTATTAAGTAAAAGCAAGAAAATGAATCACACATTCAAATATACCATTGAAGATGAATGAAGCAACCATTGATAACTTCATTCACAATCTGTCATACATACACAAGAGAGAAATTGTCTTAAATTTTTAGATTTCCTTTGATATCAGTAATTATAAAATTCATGGTACGCTTATATTATGTACATTCACAACCTAGAATGGCTTCCTAGTTAAAACCTTCCATATACTATAATATATTTTCTAACTATACGCCATCTAAACGTAAGGACTCAAAAAATTTGACCTCAACAATGATCCTTGAAATCTCCTTTATAGATCAAGAGAGCAACAAGCATCGGGCTCAATTGTTGATTTCAACCAAATTTCATCTTTACCAAATGAAATTTGGATTACATTTCAAAATTCCCCATCATCAAAATGTAACCATACTACGAACAGAGGAATCAAAACAATTACACCCCTATAACCATCCAAATAGAACAAAAGCCACTACATCACCCATGCACACGTCCACATCTGACCCAAACAATAGAAATAACATCAAAAACAAAAAGCACATCACCTTGCACCATGAACAACCACACGAACCCGTTAGAGGCGACCGCTCCTTGTTCTCAGTTCAGTATGAAGCGAGACCATAATTTTACCTTTGTTTGCACCACCAGACCCAAAAATAGCACACGATGCTATCACAACAATTGGAGAAGTTGTGAGGACCTCCTCATCTGCTCCCACTAGCTCAGTCAGGGCCACGAGGTAATCACGATAGTTTGAATCAGTTTCGGGCCCTTCACCACTAGAGCCAATAACAATCTCAATAGGTGACTCGTAACGTCCAGACCTCATCTCAACTCCATCCAACTTGTATTCATCCTCAAATTCCCTCATTACTGGATAGTTTTCCACTTCAGCCTATATGACCTTTCCCTTGAGGCGGGAACTACTTCAGGCTCAAGTTGCGATAGACCCAACACCTTCAACAACTGCCCCATAAGAACCAGAAGCAATACTCTATTCAATTGGTTTCTCCTCCTGTTGCAAATTCTTCATGCCCATCCTGACACTTCTTCATAATGGGGAAACAGGAACGATTGACCTATCCATCTAGGTGAATACCTCACATACCCATGGAAATCAGGATGAGATCCATTAAAAAACCCGTACCATTAATGAATGTAACTTGCAAAGCGAAAATATTCATCACATGGGTGGATTAAAAAATTTGAATTTAGATCATCGATGTGATAAGGACCTAGCATGTCGGATAACTCAGATCAAGTCAAAGATCATTGAAAACCCACATCACCACTTGGAAAACCTAGTAGCCAATCACATACCCCTAAGCTAGGAAACATGTCACCAACTCGCACACCTCGCAACACTTTCAAAAACATTAATCTGATCGTGTGAGGCTAGTGAGGGATGGTCATAATTAATCCTCATCATAAGAAACCCATCATTGATTTGACACCAATTAGTCATCGCTATCACATCGGGACATGCCCCATTCCACTATACATGACAGATGGCAACATCTTACATAACTCGCACCACTTTAGTGACGCCAACAAGAAACCTTGTGAGGTTTATGAGGAATGATCTAGATTTGAACCCTCTGATCCGACGGCCTGCTAATCTGCACATGAAAAAAAGGTTATTTATAACAGTGGGGCTGACTAGGAAAATGGGAAAAGACCCTCGAAGGCATGAAATTTAGGCCAAATTCTAAACATTGGGAAAACCCACCCGTTTTAGGCAAAAATAATATTAAAACCTAAATGTGGAGAAAGAACTGACAGGTCAGGTAAAGGGGCTAGTAACAACATGACAGACAAGGTTCAGCTGAATGTCTTAAAAAACTAGAAAGCTATAATAATAGGTCAACACAAAATTATAACATGAGGGTTTATTTGATAAAAAATCATTTCAGCATGGGTAACAAAACCCTAAACCCTAAACATTAGACCCCTAGTCATGAAAGATGAACAAACACACCCAAAACCAGGCAAAAGTTTGATAAATTTTTACAAGTCCCACTAGTGGCTCGGACTGGGGATGTATGCCCCCTATGGGCATAACAAGAACCTAGATCTCTAGGGAGTAGACCCAACATTGAATCAAATAGGTGCCCTAAAGAATGCTCCACCACGCTACCATTAGAAACTTGTTTACATCCAACTTGGTGGCCCCAGGCCCCCAAACAAGGAAAACCAAAATTTATCCTTGTCAAAAACAAAATTCTTTGCTACGTGGAGTAGACCAAATCTGCAAATTTTCCCCCTAAGTGCCCATATGTCATTCAAGTAATCAACATGCCCCAAAGCATCATAATGCTTTCCAATATCACTATCGATTCCATCAATCAACAATTTGTATCCAAACACTAACTGTAACTCGTGAATATTATGACACCTTACCTTGGGTTGCTCATGGTCATGTTCCATTGAATGCTCATTCATTTAAACTGAGAAACATAAACATTCATAATCCATTTGATCTTTGACATCACAAATCTTGGCATCAAAATCAGTTTGCACATCAAACTGAAACTCTCATAAAAAACTGTGTGTCATGCAAACCATCTTTGCATAAGTCAAAAATAAAAGGTGCATATTCTGGGGAATCCTCACCTTGATGGTCACAACATAAGCCTAGTTTCCAACATATGTGTTCAAATTTCCTAGAACACTTCCTAGTATTATAGAAATGGCAATAATAAGTCACATCTTCCTCTAGGAAATGTGTGAATACATTCATCTCAAGCTTCTCACAATACATTGCCTCTTGTATCCCATTATCCAACTCCAAATGAAACACCTCAAAAACATGCTCTAACAAACCAACTTCAACAAAGACAATAGAAAAATAAATGTTTGCACTAGCCCCCTCATGTTCAACACCGCCTATTGTATGTGTTAATTTATAAGTGAATTTCAGCACAAGCTGAAAATTTTTCACCAGCAATATCAATGACACTTTCATTATAAGCTGAAATTTTTTCACTAGCAATATCAATGACACTTTCATTATAAGTTGAAAATTTTTCACCAGCAATATCAATGACACTTTCAACCCTAGTCTCAAAAAATCTCACCTCAAGGGGTGATAACAAGTCCATCTCAGCTTCATACGAATAGTCAAGAACATCAATAACACCAATACATTCATCAATGTGTTGGTTACCTTCAGTATTGTTCTTTAGATCATAGTATTGAACACACACCTCATTTTCTTCAAATTCCTCATCATTTACACAATAAACATGCTCCATTGATAGCACACCTGGAGTACACTCCAAATATTCATCATTTGAAATTTGTCCTATCATTTGTAAGAAAATGACATCATGAGGCTCTATATCACCACAAACCTCTGGTAAGGAAAATGTTTCCACATCATCCTCGGAGAGGCAATCATCACTTCTAAGTTCACAATCACTAGCTTATAACAAAACCTCGGTAACATGTGTATTGTAATCATGAAATGGAAAAGCACTTCGTGTCTCACTTAGTTCTCCACCATCTTTCTCCTCAAGCTTTTGTAGAGTTATCCAACATTACTCAAAAGGGAAAGTGTCATCCACATTTTGTGCATATACACACTTTGTTGATTCTACAATCTCTATCCATTTAAGGACTTGGGGAAGGTTACCGGGTTTCAATTCTTTTGGAAAAGAACTCAACCCAGGTTCATAAATCCCACAAAAAAAATCAATGCACACAAAATCATCAGGTCTAAAATATTTGGGAACTTCTATAAAAGAATCCAAAAATCTCAAAAATAACTTGTATGGTGATTCTCCCTCTTGTCTCTTCATCTCATACAACTCTTGCACAAAATAATTTTGATCATCACTACTCAAATCAAGCTGGTGTTCAACTTGGGTTTCATAATTATCTTCATACTGTAAGGATGGATACATCATTGTTTCCAAAGCATTCTTATCATGAAAATTGTCTTTTATAGCCAACTCTAGAATTCTGCTAGTATGAGATGTGCTAGGGTAACCAATTCTTGTAGCTAGATACCCTTTCATCATTGATTATTTTATGTTGTTCTCAATGTCCATAGCCATTTGATATGCCTATTATAAGGTTGTAGGTTCCTTATCTCTTAATAAGTAACACATATTTTTCCAAAAGCACCAAGATATACAACCGGGTATTTAACCTCATTTGGTCTTATTTCTTCAGGAATTTCTCTTATAGCTTTTGAAAACCTGAGATTGAAATATGGTACTAGCTCATCTTTTCTTATGTGGATTCCCATAAAACCCTTTCTTACCATGCTTGGGTTTACTCTTTCATCAAATTATTCAATAAAAATCATCATCAACTGATTCCATGAGTTAATAGAACATGAAGGAAAATATGAGAACCAATCCCTAGCATCATCCTTCAAGGATTGCACAAAAATCTTCATGACAACATCCTGATGAGTGACTTCATAATCCCCCATCACATCCATGAAATTTTGTAGATGCTTAGAGGAAAACTCTGAACTTTTCCCTGTGAATTTGGGAAAATATTTCCTAACCTTCTTAGGAATCAAATTAGGGAAACCTTTAATACCATTAAAAATAAATGACATATACCTTTGAATCATAAAATCCCCTGGAGGGCTTGGTGAAACTTGTTTCCTTTGCATACTTATATTTTCCATTTCATAGGGAAAAATTCTTATACCCATTTAATCACTATCAACTTCATACATGGCTATCAATTACATCATTTACTAATTCAACCATGATTCTAAAATATTGATTGAATACTTATGCCTTAAGCTTTTTAGAGGCATAATTCAAAATAAACATACTTCTCATATCATATTACACATTACATTTTAGAAGTATGGAAATACCAACCACTGTTCCTTTCTTAATGCTAAATCATCTAATTAGGAACCATTCATCACCCCTAGTTATGAATACTTCTCATAAGCAAAATACTGATATGTTTAGATTAATGAGAATACCTAGAAATTAAGCAGCACTTGTTAACCTTCTCTCCTTGACTACAGATGTTATAGATCTAGGACTTTTCCTTGTATATCAACTGATTCTTCAAATAGAGTCACCACCTCTTTAATAGAGGACTGAATTTCAAATTAATATGAAATTCCTTTTCAAGAACTGATCACGTTTTGGGTCTTCATCCACAACAGAGTCACACTAGTATTCTTTGAGATTACACTGCTACCAATCCTTTCCAAATCCATTCTAACATCTAAACTTAAATTTTAGATCCACCAAACAAATGATTCTGGAATACCACCACCTACTTTTGTGGTTTATTTTTTCTTTAAATTTCTCAGAAGTTCTCCCCAATGAAATCACCATTCAGCTAGTGACTTAGGCAAAATAATTAATGCAAAATTATTATTGATGGTTAAAATGACACAAACAACATTAAAACAGAATATTTCTATTCTATTTCTCCTAAAAAAGAAAGACTACATGTAGTGGCCCAACTCCCAAGGTCCTGGTAGTTGGTTCTGAACTGTCTGATGTCACTCAATTGGTTCATGCAACTGTAATATTCAAGGGGCTTGGGCTAGTAACAAAGGATTCAAGCTATGACTCTCTTTGTCAAAATAGTTCCTGTAAATCAAGGGGTTTAAAATAAAAGAAAAAGATAGATCCAAGGGGTAAATCAGTAAGTATGAATTAGATTTATCTACTATCCAGACATATACTTTTAACAATGAATGTTTTCTTAACCGATCACAAAAACCATAGTATGACACAACCCACAGTATAATTGTACCATCGTATACATCTTAGGTGCTTAATTCAATTCCTCTATTCGCTTATCACAAGTATTTCCAAGATCTCAAAATCACACACATTCATTCATCATTAAAACTATAGATCAACAGACTTTAATAACCTTAATTCAATGACAATTTAACAAGATAATCTTTAAACCTGGTTTATTCTAATGAATTTCATCACATAAGAAACTATCATGCTTCAGCACAATCACTGGCATTCAAGTGGATTATAACTCATTAACCTTATCAATCAACACAATTTAATGCAAACTCCATATTTTGTAAACCTGCAATTCTATTAACTGTAAACAAGATCTGGTACAATGTATCTCTGCAAAATGCTCTATAAAAATTCTATCTCCTAGCACTAGGTAAGCCAATCCAATTCTCAATTGGCCAACCCTTACAATGTAATACCCTACTGGTATTTATAGAATACAAAAAAGAAGTCTGAACTTTACTTCTATCTTAGGCTTTCCACCTTTTTAGGAACAATCAACTATCTTGGAAACTCAGATCAATTTCGATCTTGAGTTCTTACATTACACATTCAGTTTGATCTAATAATAGAAGATAGAAAATAGGAGAAAAGAAGATCCCACATCCTTGAGACTGCCAGTACTGCATGCATGCAACATGCAAGGAAGAAGATCATCATGCATCATGCAAGGAAGAAAATATCATGCATGCAAGATTTTATGCATGTGATACTTGATCCGCTATGAACTCATCATAACTGGTGAAGACTTGTTGTAGCATATCCATATTTGGCCCATCAATCCAGTTATCTTCAAATTTGATGCGATCCAACTCAACTACAGCAAATTCTTTCATGCTTTTTACCTTGACCAACTCTCTTTCTGCAGCTTTTATCTCTTCCTTGACCTCTACAAGTCGATCTATCACTAAGTCTTCTCCATCATCCTGCATGAGTCCTTGGAATCTTTCATTCCATTTCTCTCTAACCTGACTTAACGGCATGCCATCTTTAGTCATTACATTCACATCTACTATTATAGCCATAACCGCTTCCAACTCTTCCAACTGCTCAGTTAAATTATTAACTGCTTCCTGAATTTCATCCTTATGCTTGCTCAAAAAGCCAGTCCTAAACTTAAGGATACGAGAAGTCTTTTCTACAAAATCTTTATTATCATCTTCGAGTATAGATTCTTCTAGAAGAGTAGTTAGAGGCAATGCATTTATCTTCTCTAACTTTTCACTATACTCTTTGTACTCTTCTTTTAACTTCTCGGAGGCCTCAATATATTGATGCATCTCTTTTATTACTCCTTCTGCCTCCTTATAGGTTTCAAACCCCTTTTCCAAAACCTCACCTACCTCTTGGTTCACTTTGTCTATCCATTTGTCAACCATCTCCGCCTTACCTCTAACCTGCACCAAATCATCAACCTCCTTTTTGCTTAGCAAAACAGGAGTCTCAATTGCTGCAACCTTTTGTGACCTTGGAGAGGAGACACTCTTCAAAAATGAATGTAACTGATCTAACTGAGCCTTAAGCTCATCTTTCTTTTGTTTGTCCTTGATCATTCTTGATTTTGTCATTGAAGCCACCACATCAATCAGATTCATTTGTTGATTTCTAGTGGGTCTTCCCAAGTTAACCATACTCAATTGATAGTCTGTGAGCTGCATATCCCCTACCTCCTTTTCAGTCATAGGCACAACACATTCAGCAACTATCTCTCCTTTATTTGTGAGTCTGGTAGAATGCAAAATTTTAGCCTTCTTCTTAGGCCTTTCCCATTCAATCTCCTTCATCATATCCTCCCAATTAAGAGGTTGAGGAGGTGTTCTAGCTCTCTTCTGCAAATCTAATTTCAACCATGTAGGAGCACTTGAAGTCATCATCATGGAAGAGGAAGCAGCAACTGTAGAGGATGGCTGAATATCTACCTCAGGTTGAGAATCAACCTTTGCCTTTTCTTGTTGCTCCTGCAGTACATGCAACTGCACCAACTTCTCAGCCTCCTCTCTATCTCTTTGTTCCTACATCTTCCTGTCTTCTTCTTCTTTTCTCAATATTTCCTCTTCCATCTGATCCTTCTCTTTTTCTTTCTCTAAGGCCTCTCTTTCCAACCGTTCTGCCTCTAAAGCTTTAAGTTTTGCAGCTCCGGCCTCTTCTTCTTTTTGCTTCCTTTCAGTTTCTTCCTTTTCTATCCTTTCTACTTCCAAGGCTATGAGTTTCTCTACCTTTTCCCTTTCTTTCTCAGCTTGCTGTTTCTTTACCAGCTCTTCGGCCTCTTTTTCTTTCCTTAGAGCTTCAACCTCTTGTTCTTTCAGTCGAGTCTCCTCTGCAAGCTTCAATCTAGCAACAAGGGCTTCCTTTTCCCTTCAATTTCTTGCTTTCTCCTCCTCGAGATCATGGATCTTCTGTATCAATTCCAGCTTGTCATTTTCAGCTTTGACCTTGATCTCATGCTCTCGTTGCTTTATTTGCTCCTCCATTGTATCAGCTGCTGCCTTGTTTCAACTTCTTTTTCCTTTGATTGCTGCTGTTGAAGTAGAGCATCAGATTGCAACTTTGCCTCTATTTCCTTTTGTTTCTCCACAGCAGCCCTTGCATCAGATTCTCTGGTAGCATCTTCAAACTGTTTCCATTGCTCCTCCTGTGTAAGAATCTGCTCAATAGTAGGATCTAGAGGCATGTTTTCTTGCAAGTCCTTCTCTGACAGAGTTTCATCTGAATCTGTCTCAATTTCTACCAACTCTTCCTCCACTTCTTTTCCTTTAGTAGCTTCAGCCATGGCATAAAGCACTCCTTGAACTTCTTTGCTTTTCTTTCTTGTGAGTGGGGCTTGTGTAGATGACTCACCCAATGCGGGCATAGGAACAACAGATTCAATTGGAACATCTCCCTCGGGTGTCTCTTCTTCTTCATCAACCACCTCCAACTCTGTTTCTTCAACATCCGGAGGAAAGAATTCCAATGGTTCCTTGGAAGGTGCCTTTCTTTTAATCCTCTTATACCCTTTACCTTTCTTGAGGATTGGTCCCTGAGGAGCTTGAGTCCTCATCATCAACCATTGCACACTTCTATCCAAGACTGTTCTTCCCAATTTCTTAATGTCAATCGTTTCTTCTTCACTCCAGTCTATTGGATCTAAGTTTTTGGTGCCAATATTCAAAGCTTCATATGAGGGATCTAATACCACTCCATCATCCACCAAAGTGTTAGGAATATTATCTTTAATGCCCAGCTCTACCATAAGTGAGACTGGTAATCTCTCATAATTCTTCCTCCTTAAGTCAAATTCATCCTGCCTATCACACCAAAAATCCTCTAACAAATTAAAGTGTCTAGTAAATACTGAAGGTAATAAAGTATACATCTTCTTTTTCGGATCAAAATACTTACGAGCTATATACAATCCCAATTTTAATTGTATCAACTCATTACAAACCACCTTAGCTGCCTTCAAGTGTTGACAACCATATTCCCCCAGTGTCATAGGAAACTTATGGCATCCTGTCTTGTGCTTCATCCCAAATCTAGCATTAACTCCGATGGCTTGATATACAAATTCCATAAGCACTATTCTATTGCTGCAGCATCTTGGAAGTAAATGGGGATGACCTTCAAACCCAAACAATCTGAAGTATGTAAATTTGGGGTATTGGATGTACCAACTTCCCCATTCAGAAATGAAAGCCATAGCTTCCTGACTTAACCTGTATCCTGCATCTCCACTCAACTGGTTGATAACCACATATAAAAATGCATCATTGACTCTTCTGAAGTGAGTCTCAGCAACCTGAAGGGATAATTGATCATAGTGTTCCCATACCTTCCTTTGTCCATCCAAGACTCCCATTATACCTACTCTGTTTAATCCTGGGAAAATCCCCAATCTTGCTGCAGCATAGACCACATATGAAGTCATGAAGAAAGATTTGGTCTGTCTGACCCTTGTGAGCTGATCATGTATGGCATCAGAAACAATCATGGACCAATCAAATTGATAATCACCCTGAAAAATCACTTGAATAAAATGAAACATCCATTCCTTGAAATGGAAGGCATCCCTCTTCCCAAACACTCTGGACAACATCAATATTAAATCAGATATCTCCTTCTTGAAGTCTGCCCTCTTTGGCTGATCTGCCAGTTTGCTCAAAGACTTCTTCTCGGTACTTAACCATCTTTTGTTTAAATGAGACTTATTGGAGTCTTTATGCTTACTGTATTTCTCCAATGCCTCAGCCTCAGTCAACTGCACTAAATTCTTGGGATCAGGAACATTGAATATGCTTTGGAACATCTGCGGAGTAAGATCTATAATCACATTATTCTGTGAATCCATGCATAATCTTGTAGCTGGATTATAAGTACTGGCCACTGTATATATCAACTCCGGACACTGAACTGACAAAGGAAACACAGTGATATGTGCAAGACCGGAGTCAACAATCCTTTGAGTTCTCCCTGTCAAGTTTTCCCTTTCTGCAAAGGTCTCTTCATGTAATTCTTCAAAACTATACTGGCCCAGATTGGTATCTGTGATATCTGACCAGTTTGATTCCACCTTGCTCGCCTTCACCACTGGATTCCTATGATCATACCTTAATGTATAAGGTAGCTGTTCTGGTTTCACCTTCTTGATTTTCGGTGCAGGCTTTGACGTTCCCGCCGGTTGATTCCTTCGAGCAGCCTCTCTGATGTTCCTGACATCTCTCAAATCTCCTTGGAAGCAAACCTCTAATTAGACCTTCAAATAAATCATTATAAAATATGTTTTAAAAACATACCTGTTACATATATATCGGAGTCGGAGTCGGATACTGAAACACAAAATAATCGTTTTTACAAAACTAGCGACTCGGAACAAAAACCAATATAGGAACTTCAGCTGGTAACAAACGGGCTTGGAGTCGGAGTCGGGGAAGTTATCGAAATTGGGATCGGAATGAAAAATGGATTTGGTTTTCTTCAAATTCCTCCCATTTCATATTCTATTTCCATTCCGCCTCCGCCTCCATTTGGTTATCGTTACTTCACAAAAGACTTTCCACAATATGCGGAGCCGGACATGGGATGAAAACGGAAATAACCTTTACAAACAAAATCCTTAAGTTCAAGATCAGTTCCGATCCCGCCTCCGCTAATTATCACATACTTCAATAAAACCTTTTTAGAACTCAAAATCAAAAATGACATAGAAATGGAATTGACAACTTTGGTAAAAACAAACTCTTATGCCAATACCCATTCCAATCCTGCCTCCGCCTATGCTAATCATGACATCATCAAATTTATTCATTTTCATCATAACTTCATGATTAAACCTAGGTCGCCATAACATAGCAAAGGAGCTTAAAAATCTACCCTCATATGACCATGGGGGAACAATTGTATTTTAGAACCATTTATTTAAAACTTATTGCAAAGACTGACGAAACCCTAATCTAACAAACTTAATAAAACTAGGGCACGAATTTTAAAACCCTACCATTCTACCAAACAACAAAACCCTAAATTAAACAATAAATCTAATCTACCTCAACTCACTGTAAAAATCTCTAATCTACCTCACTGTAAATTCTTAATCTAACTTACACCACAATAAAAACCTTTAATCTAATCTAAATCTACTGCAAATCGAAAACGACACGACGTGATCACGATTAAGTCGTGAAAACGACAATGCCCAAAAATAGAAAGAAATGACACAACAAAATAAAACAACAAAGATAAAAATAAAACTAAAACAAACCAAAATAAGAACCTACTCATTCAATAACATCGTTGATCATAAAATTGCTTAAAACACAATGATTGAACATGCGAACAGATACAAAGCAAAACACAATGAACACAACCGCAAATAAAACAACGAACAGCAAAGATAAAAGACCTACCTCAAACACAAACAAAGCCACACTGACTTTCTGAATCAATTCACACACAATCCCTTCTCTATCTCGATCATTTTGCTCAAATGAACTCTGCTATTGCTCTTTGCGTTCTCAGACTTGTAATAATAACAATAATAATCAGCTTTAACCCTTAATAAAGAAAAATATGTGAATTTCTACCTACATCGGCAACCACCATTAATGCATTAAAACGTAGTAAAGGCGGAGTCAGAACTGTAAGAGAACAAACACTGGTCTGTAGTGCAACTTCAATCAAAAAGTCAACGACAAAAATTGGTGAGGTCGGAACCAAAATGCAAACAGGATCGTAAAATCATAAACTTTCCAAACCTTATTCCCATTCCGCCTCCGCATTCGACAACTAAAAACAAAAAAAAAACAAAAACAAAAAGTTAAGTAAAAGACCAACCTAATAAAACAAAACACAAAAACCGAGACAAACAAACAAAAAAGGAGCGGAGTCGGGATCGGAATTGAATTTGATTTTGCAAATTTTGAATAGAACCATCCTAATTCCAACTCCCGCTCCGCTTCTGCCAAAGAACAAAAACAAAGGCAAAGAAAAAAAAACCGTCACGTTTAGAACCAAAAATACACCTCAAAAGACCTTTCAAAACCCGATTCATCTCCGGTTCCGACTCCGATAGAGAAATCAAAGAAAAACAAAGTATTGGCAAAACTATACTCCAAACTTTATTCCAAAAATAAGTAAGTACAAAAACACAAAGGGGGACCCATTTTGACCAAGATAAAAGATGGGGTGGTTATGCAAGGCATAACAATTATCAATCCATGCTTACAAACATGATGATAATGACCCTATAACAACATGGTCTACAACCAACACTTCTTAATTCTTAGCTCCCTAGTAGAGTCACCATTCTATTGGTGTTTTATTTTTCCCACTAGGCTTCATAATTCTCTAAGAGGTTGCCAACCTCTATATTCAAGAATTCACAAAGTTAGTGGCAAATTGACAAGATTCAGTCAAAGACTGAGATCTCCTACACTTTTGGCTTTGTGAAACCAAAGAGGGTGTTCCTATATGTGTTCATAAAATGCTTCATGTCTCAAGAAAACTTCTATACATAGATACATTCCTATCAGTGCACCTAGATACCATCTACTAGGGTTTTGACAAACCACGGAGTAAGAACAATTATCTAGAGCTAGGAAAACTGATTTAATGTGAGATTTGCATCTCAAGAGAGATAGAATTTGATTTTAAAATGTTCTGACTTCGAACCCAAAAATTTAGGGTGACAATTTTGTACCTTAAAAAGGATCTTGAATGAATTAACCAGTGCCTCATTCAACTGGGCAGGAGTCACATAAAACATAACCCTAATATCATTGAACTATCTTTATAATGCCTTACACCATAAGATTTTCCAATATTCAAAATAGTACTCCTTAGCATATCCTAAGCACATTACCACAGACCTGTAACTCCTTTTCAAGAATTTGATTAACTTATTAAGTAAAAGCAAGAAAATGAATCACACATTCAAATATACCATTGAAGATGAACGAAGCAACCATTGATAACTTCATTCACAATCTTTCATACATACACAGGAGAGCAATTGTCTTAAATTTTTAGATTTTCTTTGATATCAATAATTACAAAAAGAATGGTACACTTATCTTATGTACATACCCAACCTAGAATGACTTCCTAGTTAAAACCTTCTAGATACTATAATATATTTTCTAACTATACACTATATAAATGTAAGGACTCAAAAAATCTGACCTCAACAATGAGCCTTGAATTCTCCTTTATAGATCAGGAGAGCAACAAGCATCGGGCTCAATTATTGATTTCAACCAAATTTCATCTTTACCAAATGAAATTTGGATTACATTTCAAAGTTCCCCATCATCAAAATGTAACCATACTACGAATAGAGGAATCAAAATAGTTACACCCTTATAACTAGTCAAATAGAACAAAAGCCACTACATCACCCACATGCATGTCCACATTCAACCTAAATAGCAGAAACAACATTGAAAACAAAAAGCATAACCCCAGTGACCATATCATCATCTTGCACCATGAACAACCACATGGCCCCGATACAGGTGACCTCTCCTTGTTCTTGCTTCAGTATGAAGTGAGACCATAATTTTACCTTTGTTTGCACCGACACTAGACCCAAAAATAGCACATGATTCCACCATAGCAATTGGAGAAGCTATAGGACCTCCTCATCCACTCCCACCAGCTCAATCAAAGCCAAAAGGTAATCACGGTAGTCTAAATCAATTTCGGACCCTTCACCATCAAAGCTAGCAGAAAGCTCAATAGGTGACTCATAACGTCCAGACCTCATCTCAACCCCAGCTAATATGTAGTCATCCTTGAATTCCCTCATTATTGGATAGTCTACCACTTCAGCCTGTATGACCTTTCCCTTGAGGTGGGAATTGCTTCTAGCTCAAGTTGGGATGGACCCAAAACCTTCAATAATTGCCCCAGAAGCACCAGGAATAGTACTCTATTCAATTGGTTTCTCCTCTTGCTACAAATTCTTTGCACCCATCCTAGAGCTTCTTCGTAATGGGGAAATAGGAACCATCGACCTATCCATCTAGGTGAATACCACTCGCACGCATGGAAATCAAGATGAGATCCATTAAAAAACTTGCACCATTAATGAATGTAACTTGCAGAGCACAAATAGTCATCACATGGGTGGATTAAAAATTTTGAATTTATACTATCGATGTGATAAGGACCTGGCATGTCGGATGACTCAGATCAAGTCAAAGATCATTGAAAACCCACATCACCACTTGGAAAACCCAATAGCCAATGACATATCTTGGAGCCAGGCAATGTGTCACTAGCTCGCACACCTCGCAACACTTTCAAAAACATTAATCTGACCATGCGAGGCCGGTGAGGGATGACCATAATTAATCCTTGTCATTAAATAGTTGTCGTTGATTTGACACCTATTTATCACCGCTGGCACATCGGGACAGGCCCCATTCCACTGTACGCGAGAGATGGCAGCATCTCACATACCTCGCACCAATTTAGTGACATCAACAAGAAACCTTGCGAGGTATGTGAGGAATGGTCTAGATTTGAACTCTCTGATTCGACGGCTTGCCAATCTGCACATGGAAAAAAGGTTATTTATAACAGTGGGGCCAACTAGGAAAATGGGAAAAGACCCTCAGAGGCATGAAATTTTAGGCCAAAGTCTAAACATTGGGAAAACCCACCCATTTTAGGCAAAAATAATATTAAAACCTGAATGTGGAGAAATAACCAGCATGTTGGGTAAAGGGGCTAGTAACAGCACGATATACAAGGTTCAGATGAATGACTTAAAAGACCAGCAACCCATAATAACAGGTCAAGACAACATTATAGCAGGAGGGTTTATTTGATAAAAATTAATTTCAGCATCGGTAAAAAAACCCTAAAACCTAAACATTAGAACCCCAATCATGAAATATGAACAGACACACCCAAAACCAGGCAAAAGTTTAACATAAATTTAAAAGTCCCATCAAGACTCGCATACATGAATTTAGAAAAGACTCACAAGGGGGAGATGAGGTGACATCTCATGCAATGAGGAAAATATGGTAACTCATAATCATAATACAATAAATATTCTCTTTCACAACACCACTTACATTATAACCACATATTTCTCTCTCCCTTCCAACCAGATTTAAAAGATAGAAATGGTTACACTTACCCAAACTCCTACTTCTCAAAGGATGGATTTTTCCCATTGAATGATCAACCCTCACTCATACCCCAAACTTAGGGTGCTCTCATCAAGTGGGAGAGCATACCCCATTACAACCCAACCTAATATTTTAACAAAAAAATAAGAATAAAAGAAAAACACATAAAGAAATATACAATAACCACATTTACAAAATTTCACATCTACTTAAACAAAAATACAAATAGAGTTTTGGAGCTTACCTCTACAAGATTTTGAAAAGGGTGATATGGGTTGGTGATGAGCTCCAAGATTACAATCCATCTTTTCACTTTTCACCTTCTTATTCATCTTCAATGCACATCATACCACAAGTTCTCACATATGTGTGAAACCTTGGGAGGAGTGGAGTGTACTTGTACAATACTTTTATCACACATGTGAAAGACCTTATGGGCTTTCCCAAGCTCATAAATGAGATTTAGAGAATGGGGATGGGCTGTGCCAAGTAACCCATCCCATATCTCCAAACCTTAGTTTTGACACTTAAGAGGTGTCAAATATTTTCCTAAGTGCAAGGTGATAGGTTAAAAAGGTACCTAATCCATAAGTACCCACCCTAGGGCTCCAAAAACCATGAAAACACTTAAAATAAGTCATTTAATAACCCCTGAAAAGCCTCAAAATGGACAAATTAAAAAATGGCCAACTATGATTCCAACTCACATCCCATCCACCCTAAAACATGACAAAAATAATAAACAACCATTCTCAATCCATATTACAACATTTTCCTTACGATTGAGACTATAGTTGTTCAAAATGGACTATAGTCTAGCATAAAATGAATGGTCATATTAGGGTCCCTTGAAGACCTTTGATTCCATAGGTAATTAAAGTTATCCTACACACTTAATTATACATATTAATACATTCATAAAATATCATAGCCAAATAAAAAAAAATTGAAACATTCACATTCACATATATGTTCATAATTAAATTATCATGATCAATTTCAATAAACATTTCAATATCATGCAATTACTCTAATTATAATTAAACGTAACTCTCAATACTAAGAAAATTTATTTGATTAATACAAGGTAAATATGAACTCTCATTTTAAAGTCAAATATAAAAATATATTCAATTACTTATCTTCATATAGAAATTCACTTATGCATGATGACTATAAATTTATTTTTTGACATATAAAAACATTAAAGCATAATCAAATCATTCTACGCATGAAAATTTAATCACCAATCATAATTTAATACTAATTTTATTAAAATAGAAAAATGAAAATTCCATCAAAGGTTGGGCCTCAGAGTTAAGATAGTTAATTCTTGAAACATTAACTATCACATTAATTACATAGTGGGCTCCTTTACCTTTATCCATCACTAGAAGTGCTTGTGAATCCATACCTTTATAATAAACATGGATTTATAGGTGGAAGAATCCAATTTGGTAATTGTAGAGCTAAATTAAGTCATTAATGGTGATCTAGGTCATGTAGGGAGGTGTAACATAAGAGAAAGGGAATCCTAAGTCTAGGGTATAAACCTAGGGTTGATTTTTGGTCCTTTTTCAAATGCACATTAATATGTAGATCAACAAGCTAAATATATTGACTTTCAACCATGAAGGTGAGTCAATCAAAACTAGATCTACATTATTAGGGTCTTGAATATGGATTGGAATGGTTAATCTAATTGAACTATATGGCCTAATATGAAAAATGAAAGATCTCGGCAATTCACAAACTGAAATGACAATTTATAGGTATATTTGGGAACTACAGGGTACTATGTAGCTACCTAGAAAATTTAGTTTTAATGTGAATAGGAGGAATTATACTCCCAATGGAATATGATTCCTTGTAATGGTATCCTACTAAAATTTTGGGGTCCTCAAGTGAAAGATCTGAGACTTCCATTTCCACTTGCAAAGTTGTCGAAACGTTGTCAAATAATTCTATAGGTGATTTTTCATGATTTGAAAAGATGTAGGCCTTAAATTGCAACAATTAATTTATGGGTTGAAGAGGACTCTATAAATATACAAACCACTATGTTGAAGCAGTTTCAACCTATCATGGCATCAAGATGGCTAAGGAGAAGGGTGCCACTAAGTTATGGGTCAAAGGGGACTCTCTAAATATAATTAACCACCTAAGGAATTTTTCACCTCCTTTGTGGATAATTGAAAAATGTATTGTGGACACCTGATCTATGTTGAAAGATTATAATGAGGTGTATATTTCCCATGCCTTTCATGAGGAAAGTGGGGTGGCTAACTAGATGGTGAATCTTGAGGTGACATCAACTAGATATTGGGAGGCTAATGATAATTTTCCCATTGATTTAATTACCTTGCTGAATAATGACAAATATTTGCATGTTGGAGGAAGTTGTCTCCTCAACTAAAGGCTCATGTGGTAATCATGTGCAACACAAGTTGATAAGACATTTCATACTTTTGAAGCTCATCAAAATTTGTGGGTATCCAAATTGTAAATCTAGGAGGCTCCTTGCTATTATTATCTTCACTACCACTGTTGCTAGGCCCGCATGCTTTTTAGGTGCTTTACACCTTCTTTCCCTAGTGTTTAGATGCAATTGTATGTTTTTTTATTTTGCTTCTCTGAAGTGCTTTCATTCTATGATGGGTGGGGAAAGGTGTAGGACTGAGACAATTCTCTATGATGAGTTCAAATCCAATGTTGAGGTTTGGGAGATTTCACAAAAGGGAGGAGTTACCCCTTTCGTGGAGAAACTACATGGTTTTAAAACCAATGTTTCCAAGGAGTTTGTTGATTCTTGGCATGGTCAAGTGTTGAGCATGTTTGATAGGGATACCAATATCAATGATGAATTCATTATGGAGGTTATAGGGATGTTGATTAAAGGAAGAAATTTTTATAGGGGAAAAAATCTATCGAGGGTTGCTAGGTTGAATTTTCTTCGGGATAGAGAATGAGCTAAAATGGTGAGGCTCAACTATAGGGGTTATGATAGGTCCAAAATCAAACCTATTTGGTGCAAGGTTTCGATGGTTTTGGTGTGCTATTTCACCTTGGATGGAAGGTACTTGGCTCTGTATGGCCATCATTATGTGATGCTCAATCATTTTCACCACGGTAAGCTCATCTCTTTCTCATTCTATTTATTTCTCTCTTTGGAAGAAGGGGTTGTGAATTATAGAAATAATCTAACAAACCCTTTCTTAAATGAGGGTTTAATTTTGCTTATCATGGATTATATTAAGGCTAACTGTATTCTTGAAGCCCCCGGTCTTATTGATTATGTCAAGTCAAAGAAGAGGGAGAAGGGGAGTGGGAATTGCTAGATTGAGGAGGTGGATGAGAGTGAGGGTATGGAAATTGAGGAGGATTTTGATGCTTGGTCTGATGGAAACTGTAAGTGTGAAATAAGTAACAATGTAAATAAACCTCTTAATGAAACATTATATCAAAGATTCAATAATTAATCTATTAAAAAGAGCAAAAACTTGAAAGCGTATCATCGTTTCCTATCTCCAAGTATTTATTAAATCACAGAGGGCTCTTAGATTTGGTAAGAACTTGTGACTGTTAAAATCCAATCTAGAGAATGTAATGATGCTAAATGTGATGATGTGATGATTGATAATGTCTAATTGATAAAAAGAAGCTACTGTAATCTATTCTGACATGAAAACTGATAAATGAAAGCTACAGTAAAACTACTATGCAGCCATGATTATGATTCTAAATTTATATGATTCCTATGATACTAAGATGCTTGATTGCTTGATTGCTCGATTTCCTATAGAGTAAGATTGCACAAAGTTGGGATCCATTCTTTGTTGTACAGGGTTGTATTTATAGATTTCTCGAAAACACATTTGCACAGGGGCAGCAAACAGAGTCCTGGATTCAATCAAGAGGATTGAAGGGCGAGATATTGAAAGGCTAAAGCTGATTTTGGGAATGGTTCCTCCTCATGAAAAAACTAGGAAAGATTATAGGAAGGACCAGAGGAAGAAGATTGAGAGATTGATTTCCAATTTGTCTCCAATTTGTCTTCACAACTTCCCATGAATACTAGTTGAATTAAATTAGACATATGATATCTAATTTTGTAGGTGAGTGAATAGAGGAAATTTATTTTATGATTTTATTTAAATATTTTGATTTATTTGAATTAGCAAAAGGGGAAATAAATAGTTTAATAAAAAAAACTATAGGAGTTGTTTATTAAATTAAATAGAAGGAATATGATAATTAAACAACAAAGTCTTTAACCTTTATTAATTAATTTTGATTGAATGATGTGATAATTAAATAATATAAACTATTGAAGTTGCATATTTAATTAAAATTGAAGAATATAAGATTTAGAATGTGAAATACTTAAATAAATATTTCTATTTATTCAAAAGTAGATGAATTTAATTATGATAATTTAATAAAACAAAGTGAAATTTGTTCATTTAATTAAGATGAAAATAAAAGAATAAAGATTGAAGAATTTAAGATGAACTATATAAATAAATATTTCTATTTATTTTAATAGTAGAGGAATTAAGGGTAATAAATCAAATAAATCATATTTAATCAATTGGATTCTCTAGACCATTTTTAGGTGTATAGAGTTACCACACAAACGTGGACTACACCCCCTCTTCTGGTGGGAAGAAGTGTTATGCTAAGAAGATGAAACCCTCCAACCTACGTGTTAAATGTAAAATTTAGGAGGCTTGTGATGAAGAGGTTGAGGAGGATAAAGGTAGTAGGAGGAAGGCTAAGAAATAGGGCCCGGTGTGCTCCAAGGATGAAGTGGAAAAGATGCCATAGGATTTAGGGGTTTATCAGGCTGGTGAGGTGGTGGAACTTGAGGATAAGGACCTAGGTCATGCTGATGTTGGAGGGGCCCCTACTACTGGGAAAGTGAATAATGTGGTGGGTGTGGATGAGTCTCATATTGCATCGGATTTGAAAGGTAAGGGTAAGAAAAATGTTGATTTTCCTAAAAAACAATCAAGAGGATGACCCCCCCTGTGAGTTCCCATCAGAGGAGGGGTTTATTCTAGCATTCCATGGACTATGTTGGTTCTTTTTCCAGCCAAACCTTGAAATCCACTAAAGGGTAGCCAATCCTTATGTTCATGAATTATCAAAATTAGTGGTCAACTAACAAGTAAGGATTCTTAGAACTTCACTCCTACTCTTCGGGCTCTATGAAACCCAGGATGGTACTCCCTATTACACTTAAGAGATATTTAGTCCTTAAAAGTAATTTTACATAGATAAAATCTCCATTGAATAAAACTAAGCATCCTTCATCAAATATTTGGCTAGTCTTTGGTCAAACTACAACCTAGTTCTAGGAATTGAGAGGAATTTCAAAGTTACACACAATAATTGAAAGTATTTTAAATGACTTTTTCTCTCGTTCCAAATATCTAGTCAAGTGTATTTTTAGTTGGTTTATCTAAAGTATTCTAATGAATAGACTAGTGCTTTATCCATTGGGTAATAGATTCAAATTATGTAATAACGGGTAATACATAAGCCATTTATTCAAAGATTATTAGACTACTGTCACACCACATTATAGCATTCAACTCACTAAGTTCAACACATAACTTCTTACCAGATATTATGCTCCTCCACACAAATTTATGAGCTTGTCTTAGCATTTAATCAACTCATTGAATTGGATCCAAAGGCCAAAACAAATCCACACAATCAACCAAAAAAAGTGAAGATGAACTAGAAGATTATTAACCCTTTCATTAATAACTTGTAGGAGAAACTACATAAGAGAGTATATGTATAAGAACTTAATATTTTCCTTAATTTTTGTGGCTTGCATAAAACTATTCTAAGATTACTACATACTTTACTTATACCCTATACAGCCTATTGTTCTATATATCAACATTTATACTATATATTTCTTCTCGAACCTAGCTTCTCCCCCAAACTAGTTTAAGACTCAAAAGTTGAACCTTTATAATCAGCCTTGAAATCCCTTTTATAGAACAAGGGAGCAACAAGCACCTGGCTGAATTATAGTCACATTTAACTTCATTTCATTTTCAATTTGACTAGAATTCAAAATATTCCCTGGGTAGTTATATGTAATCATTTTCAACATAGCGGAGAGAAAAATATCAAACATCATTCATTGGAGAAGACCAACTACCCTTCCAAAAGGCGCCACTATCACAACATCAAAATTTTCATGTACACATCGACCCATAAAAAGTAACAACACAAAATTAGGAAATAATAGGAACTCATATCACAACACACAAACCCAAAGAAAACTAGTCAACACAAAGGAAAAAATCAAGCATCAACTTAGAAAGGGAGCGGGGTGCCATTCTTCCTTGTCCATAGTAGACCAAGAATTCCCACTCGGTATCCTTATTTAAATCGGGGTAGCCATCACCACCTCATCCTCTGAATCAGCCAAATCACTCATGGCCATGAGATACTAGCGACAACCAGAGTTAGTTTCATCTCCACTATCAGAGGGATCATCTGAGACTTCAACAAGAAACTAATGACATCCATGAAAGCTCAGTGATACTTGTTCTTGCTTGCAGCTCCCCTCTCAATCCTATCAACCTTCTTTTCCTTACCCTTGGCCAACTCCTTATAGACAATTTGGCTCCTCAGATGCTCAAATGATAAGTAGGCTTGAAAACACCATGTGCAGACTTCCTATCAGCTCTTGCCTTCTTCTTTGGTGTTACAGGAACCTTAGGCACATCTTGTTCATCCTTAGGCACAACACTCTGAGACTCCATAAGATTGAGTATCCTTGACCTTTGATTTGGGCTGACAAACATGCTCACCTTACCCATTCTTGATAGAGACACTACCCTAGATGTAAAAAGCTAGTACAAACCCTACAATTACCAAGGACACTCCACACTCTCACTCCAAATTCTTAATTCACGCAGATAGAAAATGGTGAAAATAAAAAGGAATAAATCCACATTAAATAGATCAACTGGAGCATGTATACATTAATGTTCCATGGGATTTCACATATGCAAGTTGACAACTCTTCACTTGGCTCCAAATCTTAGCCCTTGATCTCCAAGATGTCGTGAAGTTTGTTTATCCACCTTGATGATTGCAGAAGAGAAATCATACATACATATTAAGATCAATTTGAGTAATCCTATATGTGATCATAGCCTTCAATTTTATCTCATGCAAAGAAAAAATGGCTATTGCTTTCATATTTTTGGTATGTGAATGTCAACCATTGATCTCCTTCTAAGATGGTGCATCGAACAATCCAGATTGGGTCAAGAAGTTTTGAATTTCATTGATGATCGTTGAATAATCCTCCAACCAATGTGAAACCTACCAATAGGATACCAAATCATCCAGGTGCTAGCTCCATCATCATCATCTGAGCCCAAGGAAAACTACATGTGTCACAAGCCCATTAACGGCGTGAATTTTATTAAAGGAATGTTTTATTCTTGCGAGGTGTGTGAGGAACAACTAAGATTTAATCTCACCATCACATCTCGGCCATCGATTTGAATTTTCATCCCATCAGGCACGATAGTGGAGAGTGAGCCCCACCATGCAAAGGGACATGCATCCAGCACCCACTGACCCCATGACCACTTTGTGGTGTCACCAACATTCTTAATGGGGTGTAGAAGGAACGGTGGAGATTTAACCCTTGAGATCGAGCGGTCAAGAAAATATGCACATGCACAAATGTTAATTTTAAATATAGGGCGATGACTAGGTAAACAAGAATTAACCCTCAAGGAGGAAGACTTAAAACCTAAGTCTTTAAACATGAATTATTTGGCCCGACTATGGAAAAATTAAAATGATAAACTTTTCGATGGTGACTAGTAGACTTAGACTAAAGGGGTCGGTACAAGTAACAATTTCAGTGGATCGAGATACAAATTACATGACTGGAAACTAGGTGCACCATTCATTGAAGGATTATAACATTCAACGTTCATGACCAAACAAATATTTGAAAAGAGATTTTTTAACCTAAAACCCTAAGCTCTACCCTTGAACACAGAAGCATAAGACTATAACAAGGCAAGATATACCATAAATTCACCAAAATTTAAGAGCTCTACTAGTGGCTCATGCTTAGGGACACATACCTATGGCGAGTATGGAAAGAAACCATATCTCATGGTGAAGCAAACCAACATAGAGAGACAAAAGTGTAGGAGCTGGCCTAGACAAGGAAAGCAAACAAAATCAAAAGAAAACACACCAAACCTATGGACACTAATTACAAAATTATACAGTTCACTTTATTTGGAATTTAAGAAGCCTTCTTGTGCAACTTCATAGGCTTCATTCCTCAAAATGGCAGCTCCAAGCCCCCCAAACTTAAGGCCAACTCTTCCCTCGATCAAATATTTTATCCTTTGATGTATGTAATGGATCAATAGTTGTATCAAGCATTTCCCAAGAATCAAATCCATTATGATTAATACAATCAACCATGTCTAATTGAACTAGAAAATTGATACATTCATAATCACCCTATTTAATAAAATCACAGACTTTGATCTTATATTTAGTTTGCATATCAAACTGAAAACCTTCATAAAAAATTTGTTGTGTACCCTATAAACAACCCATAGATGCATCAAAAAGGAAACAATCATACTCAAGAACATCTTCGAACTTTGTTGTACCATAAAATTCTTGGGTATCATGGGAATAGAGGTTATATCCATAATTGACATCCCATTATTGGGTAAATGTATTCATCTCAAGTTCACAAACATATTCTGACTCATTCTCCAAATCATCATTTAACCCAAAGAAAAATACCTCAAGAATAGGTCCAAACAAATCAACACTCACATGATCATCAAAGAGACACTCATGTGCAATATTAGGTAGAACAAAAAATTCCTCCACATTATAAATTGGAAATGATGTTGATTCAAGTTCCATGCACTTGTCATGATGTACATTCTAATTATTTAAAAACCTTCTTTTATCCATGAGTACACCATAATCATTTTCATTTATAGTAGACATTTCCATTTTTTCTTCACACAAACAATCATGATCAATAGGGAGATAAGAACATCCATATTCCCATTCATTATTTCTAGCTCTATACTTAGGATCAACCCACCGAACACACATATTTTTACCTTCAGATTGTTTATTATTTACACAATTATCATGCTCTGTTGGTTGCATTTCCTCATTACATTCCATGTTTGTATCCCATATCATTTGTTCATTAACTTGTGCATGAGTGACCTTATCAATATTCGTATCACTGCAAATTTTATGTGAATAAAGTACCTCCTGATCATCTTCACAAGGGTAGTTACAATCCATAGAGGAAGAAGCAAAAACTTCAATCTCATGCTCATCTTCAAATTTATTTACCATATATGTGTCAGATATAAGATAACCAGAAGCAATACCCTCGAGGAGCTCATCAATGTGCTACCTTATTTTCTCATTGCCATACTCCAATGTCATATTGGATGCATCATCAGAGTCATCAACAAAGAGTGGATTATTTTTTCACCAATAATGATCACCATCTCTTATTTATAGTGAAGATGGAAGCTCATCAAATAAGGGGTTATGCCATACATTCATTGTTGTCATAAAATATTCTCCTCCCTCAGCATGATGGTCCAAATATTTCATATCATCATTGTATTCAAAATAATTACAATCATTACAAGAGCATAGAGATATATTTTCAACTTCATTCACATCATCAATGATCAACATTTTTTATCCAAATTCTAAAAACTCTCCATAGGAGGAGGATTGTTCCTGCTCAAGTAGATATACATCTCCATTATCATCTTCACATACCCTATTCAAAGAAAAATATTCCACCTCCATTTCATCACGGAAAAAAGATTCAAAAGAGGAGTGACAACATCCATTGTCATCATGGTTACTACATCAAGGAGATCCATCAATACTAGAATTGTGTTCAGACTAAATTCTCAAACCTTCATTTCTAACATCTTGCCCCCTGATTTGCAATGAGGTTTCAACAACATATGCATCACTACTAGTGACCAAATATTGGTAGCGAAAGACCTCTCTCACCTCTTCTAATTCTTACTCATTCAAGATATCCTAAGGGTTTAGTTCATGCCTCTCTATGTTGTCTTTAAACCCTATGTCTTCATTTTCATCACCATTGTATTGATCAACAAATGTGTTACTTATAAAGTGATTACAATCATTACTTTCTCCCATAGAATAAAATGGATGTTCATGCTTTTCCATAACTTCTCCTTGTGTTTTCATTATTCTTTGGTTTTCTTCAATAAGACAACCACTACCAATATTTTGAAACATCACCTCATGTACATGATCACATTTTACTCCTAAAATTTTTATCCACTCAAATACTTGATCAAAATTATGAGGATTCAATTCCTTTGGCAATTTACTCAATTCAGAATATAAATTTAATAGAACAGATCAATGCATATTGAATCATTTGGTTTGAGATTTTTAGGAACCTCAAGCAAAGCATCCAAAAATCTTGAGAACAAATCATAGGGTGACTCTTCTTTGTGAAATTTCATTTCATACAACTTCTTAATAAAAGAAATTTGATAAACTTTACTCAAATTCTGTTGATATTCATCTTGAAGCTTACTGTGATTTGCATATTGTGATGATTGAGAAATTAGAGCAGAAGCACTATTCTCTTGAAAATAACTTCTATTATATGATCCAAGAAGTCCATTTGCAATAGGTGTACTAGGCCCACCAATATTGCAACCTCATATCCTTTCATCATTGAATATTTCATGTTATTTTCAATATCCATAGGAATTTGATATGCATGGTCTACTATTGTGGGTTCTTTTTCTTCTAGTCAATAACTCATCTTACTATCAAATGCACCAAGATATGCAACCAAACACGCAACATCATTTGGTCTTATACATTTTGGAATATCGCTTATTACCTTTGAAAATCTAAGATTGAAAGCAGGCACCAATTCATCTTAATTTCTATGAATTTCCATAAAGTTTTTTCTTACCACATTTGGATTTACCCTTTCACCAAATTGTTCTACAAAGGATATCATAAATTGATTCCATGAAGCTATAGAATAGGCCTGTAAATATGAGAACCAATTTATAGCATCATCCTTCAAAGACTGAACAAAAATCTTCATGGAAACATCCTCATGATTTACCTCATAATCCCCCATCACATCCACAAATGTTTGCAAATCATTAGAGGTTGATTCTGAGCTCTGCCTTATGAATTTGGGAAGATATTTCCTAACATTTTTAGGAATTAGGATTGGGAAACCTCTAATACCACTAAAAGCCAATGGCATATACCTTTCAATAACAAAATTCCTTTGAGGGTATGGTAAAAACTATTTTCCCTACATACTTTTATTTGCTATATCATAGGGAAACACTCTTATGTTCATATTTAGTCATGATCAATTCCAAATATGGTTGTTAATTTACTCATTCACTAATTTAACCATAATCCTAAAATATAGATCAAATCTTCATGCCTTAAAGCTTTCTCAGAGGCATAATTTCATAAATAAGCATACTTCTCAAATCATTACAAATATCACACATTACACATTAGAAGTATGAAAAGGACCAGTAATATTCCCTTTCTTAATGCAATTCCATTTAATAAGGAACCATTTATTATCTTCAAGTCTTGAATATTTATCATAAAATTTCCTTTTACACATGGTAATACTTTATCTAGATTATGAGAATACCTAGAAACTTGTGGAAATTACTAATATTTCTTCCTGATTGAACACCTTTTCAAGTATGAAGCTCTCTTCCCATCTTTTATTAGGTTCTTTAGATAGAGTCACCACCTCAATTTTCAAAGGACTAAACTTAAAGTAGTATGAAGCTCTTTAAAATATATATTTCCTTTTGGGTCTCCTCCAACAATAGAGTCACACAAATTCTTTGAAATTTACAACACAACCCCTTCAAGGTCTAAAAACTTCACAATATCTGAACCAAATGTTCAAATTCACCAACTTATTTACTTTATGATATAACAGTCTGGAACTGGAGATTCAAAATTTTCCCTAGCAGAGTCACCATTTTGTTGGTGACTCAGATGGGAAAATAGGATTCACAATTTTCAAATCTCTGGTGACAAACTATTTGAAACTTCAATGACTCTTAAGACTATATGATCTTCTATTAGATATTTCTCAAGGTTCTCCCCAGCAAAGTCGCCATTCTCTTGATTATTTTTCCAACTAAACCTTGAAATCCACCAAAGGGAAACCAACCCTTATGTTCATGAATTTTCAAAGTTAGTGGCCAACTAGCGAGTAAGGATTCTCAGACCTTCACTCCTACTCTTTGGGCTCTGTGAAACCTAGGAGGGTACTCCTATAGACATGGAAAATGTACAAGTTTGGTTCGGCACACTTGATCTTGATTACTAACGACATTTCCTCCTAAATCACACTCTCAACATTTCATCATATTTTGTCCCTTAATTTAATAAATAATTATTTATTTGATTAAGTCTTTCTCCTCCAGTGATTAAACTAATCAATTTAATTTAATTAACCTTATATTTATGTTTAATTAAATAAATCATTTTATTTAATTAAAATCTCTAAAGTTCTCTTATTAAATTAAAAAAAAAAACCTTATTTGATTTAATCTAACATTATCCCAACTTAGTTAAATAAATCAAAATAATTTATTTAATTAATCATTTCCTCTCAATTCTAATTTAAATCAATTCATCAATCTAAGTCAAAATTGTCAAATCATCTAATCCATCATTAAATTAATCAAATTCTTGATTAAGTTAATCCCTATCACTAAAATCCTCTAGAGAATATAACTTGCACATGAAAATAGATTTAATTCATTTATTAAATCTCTATTTTCCCTCACATGGCATCAGAAGGGAAATTCCCTCAAGTTTGAATTCAAAAATTCCAAGTGGACTTGTACATCCAACAAGGCATTCACTCCTCTTACATGTCCTTGTGCATTGAGCCAAGTGGAATTTATTTCATTCATTTTTCCCTCTCACATGTCATTTCTTCAAATTCAAATTCCACCTAATTGCATTTATTGGCACTTTGGCCAAAATGTGCACAACCATCAACCATTCACATGGTGACAAGCGGCATTCAACCATTGGGTCAAAATTAGTCCCACATTGCCCAAATATTGATCTCTCTTCCAAATTAAAATCTATAAATGGAAGGCTTATCTTCCCATTGTTCATCCACAATTTCATGCAAAGTTACTCTCTTAACATTGAGAGACAATTTTGTGCACATCACTCCATACTTCATTTTTTTCACAATTCTTAGCTAGGTTATGCTCAAATCTCGTCATGGAGATTTGATCAATCTACACACTTCAACATTTCAATTTAAGAGTTGCGAAAGGGCCAATTTCAACATTCAATTGGCACTAATTCCCCCATGGGATCACTAGTTTGCTCACTTAATTAGGATTTCTTTTCATTTATTTAGTTTGTTCTTCATTTTCCTAGTTTAAGTTTGAGTAGATGGATTTCATGGGGAATCCTTCATTCTTGTTTGCATTTGATCTAAAATACTAATTTGTTTGTTGTTCTTGTGCAATTCCAGGTTTGGGGTTCATATTTTGGCACTAGAAGGAGGGCACCTACCTTTTTCATCACGTTTTTCAAAAAAAAATCATGTTTTTCACATTTTGTTTTGTAGGTTATAGGTCTACGGTCCTATATTGCACCGCATTTGCAGGTGCGGTGCTATATTGCACCAAATATTTTCCAAACTCCGTTGCACCTGTTCCCATGCCTAGTTTTTTTTGAGTCTGCAAACTCTACTACGGATCCACAGTCACAAACTTCGCCGCACCCATTCCCATGGCTCTATATTGCACCACATTTGTAGGCATGGTTCCCTATCTCACCACATCATTTTCCAAACTATGCCGCACCCACGTTCCCGCCTAAAAAAATTCAAAATTGTCAAACTCGGCCATAGCTTTTTTGTCACAAACTGCACCGCCTGTAAAACTACGTCACACCCATTCAAATGCACAGTGCTATATAGCACCGCATTATTTCCAAACTCTGCCGCGGACAACAGTCAGATTTCAAATTTTAACATGTGCTTTTTAATTTTTGGATTTTCCAACTTTTGACTTGTTTGTTATTTTTGTGCTCTCTAGTTTCTATCATTTTTTGCAAGTTGGAACAAGGGAGAAAGAAAAATAGGAGGTTCATCATAGCATCATGTTCATCATACACAAAGTGTTTTTAAACACTATAGTTTTGTTCAACACTTTTAAGGATCTTTACATTCTATTTAAAAAGGAATTTGTTTACTTTCGTGCCTTAGAAACACTAAAATTTATTTTGGGTTTTAAAAAGAACAAGCAATTTTTTTCTTTTTCAAAAGTTTGCAAAAGGCTAAAAAGAACCTAGAAACAATCTACTAGATTTTGTTTAAAGGTTTAAAAATTTGAACAAGGCCAACTCTCACACTTCAAAGTTGGTGCTTTAAAAAGAACTCATTTTTTTCTTTGAGGATTAAAATGAACATGTGTTTTTTTGATGTTTTGTAATCCTTTTCACAAAGTAATATCATTTAAAAGGCGTGTGTGCTTCTCTTGCGCCTCATGGAAATCTTGAGAATCAAAAGTATTTTGTGATATTAAGCTGTCAAAAGTATTACTTCCACACTTCATTTTTGGGTTTAAAATTGAAAAACATCTTGTGAGTGTGAGTAGAATTATTGCGTGTGTTCTCCCCTTGTTTCTAAATAAAGGTTGATCAAACTACAAATATGTTTACTCACTTTTGTTTATCTTAGCGGGCTTGCCTTGTGGGAAAAATTACTCACCCAAGGGAACAACCCAATCGGTAACACACTAAGGACAAGTGTATTTCCATCTGGGATATAAAAGTGGGTACTGGAACAAAATCCAGTATCACGCAGTTTGCTCTGATGAGAAGAGAAGCAATGGTCTCTCTCTGCATGGGTCAATCTCCACAAATGGAAAGACCAAATTAAAACCCTTGTTTAGATGGCCAAATCCTTATCTATTTTGTTGGTGCAAAAGGTCATGTCCTTTGAATTCGTTTCATGTTATACATGCGGTTGTGTTGTAAGTTGAAAAGTATGCCATGGGAGATTCATGGGTACTGATGCTTGGCTGACCTAAGAAGTGTGTGCACTGTAAGGGGGAGCCTGTGTGGTCAACCATCTAGTCATCTGCATAGAATATTCGCGGCTGGATTCGCCTAAGCGGGAACCCAACAAATTATTGTCTCTTCATCCTAGGGTTGTACATGTGCTTGGAAATGAAAAATATATTGCTTGGTCCTCAAAACAATTAAAAAACAAACATTCACAAAGAGCTCCAAATTTCAAACCCCTTAGAGGAAACAAATATCCTTGATGAATTTAAGTACTCTTGATTTCCCTAGGGATCATATCCTTAGAGGTTTCTAAGTGCTTGGATTTTATCATCATTTGTTTTCACTAAGGTTAAACCTAGGAAACTTTTTCCCTAATTTCCTAGATTTCCACATAATGGACCTTGGGGGATGAAAAGAAAGTGGGACATTAGACATGTAGTTTGAAACATAATCAAGAATATGCTTTTAGTAAAAATAAATTCACTAAGGAAAGATAAAAGACAAATTGGACCTCACATGTGTTGTCTCAAATGATTTCCCGAAAAGTCAAAATCCCAAAACCAAGATTCAAAAGGATTAGTCTAAAATCTCGTGAACAACATCTTGAAATTCTCCTTGAAGTCAAAGAAGGATTAGTGTACAATTTCTATAAAAAGGCTTCAAGAGACAACCAAAATTTGTATGCATTCTATTATCAATAGAATCTTGATCTTTTTGAAAGGTTTTCTTTCCTCACATAGGAGGTGTAGCATGTTCTTCAACACTGAGGTTTTGTAAAAAGAGTCGTGTCTAGGTCAAAGTCTAGGATCAAAGTCTTCATTCTCATCCATCTCTCCATCAATCAAATCACATCCCATCAACAAAATTTTGATAACTTTAGAAAAATCATTCATGCTAAACTTAAAGGCTAAATCAACATCACTCTATCCTGGCTTAACACACCTAGTCATATAGTCAAATATCTTGAGAAAATTTGCCTCTAGGATAACACAACTTCCTAAGGTTTACTAGTTCATGATCACCTTGGTTGGCTTGACACACTTAGCCAATCCATTCTCTTGTGTGAGTTCTCCCTAGGATAACACTTCCTAGGGTTTAGAAGTTCACTACCATCTTGTTTGACTGAATACACCTAGTCAAACCATCAAAATCAATCCAAGCCTAAAATTTTAGCATTACCCCTAAAAATTTATTCAAAGGTTTCACTCATTTACCTCATTCATTTATCTCATCATCATCACCACCCCCTTTTGATCCTTTTCTTTCCCTAGTTCTTCTCTTTTGGGCCTAAAGATTAAGATCAAATGATCCCTATTTTTATGGTTCAAACAAGATCACAATACAAGAAGAACATGGAAAACATCAATGAAATATCAATTTCTAGTGATCTAGGTCAAGTTACCACCGAGGTAACCTTAAGGGATCAAGCAATCCCCCAAGTATCTCTTCTCTACCATCACAAAATCCTCAAGAGGAAAGCTATGAAGAGGACATCACAAATGAGGACGTGGGGATGACAAAATCAGAAATGCTAGAAACAGTTCAAAATCTAGAGAATCATAAAATTGTCAATGCCATGTTTAAATACTTATGCACATTAATGGAAGGAGGGATCTAGATCCCTTTTGACCTTGATGTAGGCACAAGTATGGACAAGCCTCTTACAAACACATCCCAATGTCAATCCTGAATATCACTCAAGAAATGCCTCAAACCATATCAACAATCACACCAACCTCACCACCAATCCTACCAAAAGCTAACGTGATGAATTCATTCACCACCCTAATCCAAACCATCCAAAAAGCTAATCATTAGAGGGTACTAAAACAAAATAAAATAGATGCACAGCAGGCAGCTCAGCAAGCAAAAGAACAACTAGCTTCCCAACAAGCTGCAGAAGCCTAGCAAGTCGTGCAAGTGGGTCAAGTAGCCTAGCAAGCACAAGCTCAAGCTCAATCCCAACACTAGGCTCAATAGGCCCAAGCACAATACCAAGCACAACTACGCACAATCCATTGGAAAACATACCAACAAGCCCTGCAAGACTTTCAGGAACAGAAGTAAGTTAAACAACAAGCTTTGTTGGTGCAACGGAAGCTAGACCAACAATAAGCTTTGTTGGCCCAACAACAGCTCAACCAACAATAAGATTTTTTGGTGCAACAACAACTAGACCAACAACAAGATTTATTGGCCCAACAATAGCTAGATAAACAACAAGCTTTATGGGAACAACAACAAATGGACCAACAACAAGCTTTATTGGAATAGCAGCAACAAGATCAACAATAGGCATTTTTGATGCAAATACAGGCATATTAGTAGGCCTTGAATTCACAATAGAAACTACCACTAGTACTCCCACCAATCAAACACCCCAAACACCTCAAAACACATTTATCCCACCTCTTGATCCATACAACGATGTCGCAACACAAATCAAACTACTCTCGCAGTAGGTGTTGGACCTCCAAGTAGGAAAAACAACTAGAACACCAAACAACTTGTGCCCTTATCCATTTGACATGAGTCTCACAATGGTACCATTCCCAAACGGATTTGAGAACCCAAAATTCGACAAGTATAATGGAATGGGTAACCCTTAAAATCACGTTAGGGAATTTCAAGTGCATTGTGTGGAGGTTGCATATGATGACACATATCTAATGTGACTCTTTCCCCAAAGTCTAATTGGTCCAGCCATGGAATGGTTTTCTCATCTACCCATAGGCATTAAAACATTCAAGGAAATTATGGAAGCATTCCTTAAAAATTATGCTTTCAACATAGGTGTAGAGGTTAGTTTGGAAGAACTATCAACACTCAAACAAGGAAAAGGAGAGCTATTCACATCCTTCTTGCAAAGATGATGATCCAAGCCCAATTAGAGCAAGTGGACCATGCTAGAAGAACAACAAGTTTGCACGATCATATCTAATCTAGATGAAAACTTGGAATTCTACTTTAAAATGTAATGGATCACATCATACAATCAACTGATCCTAAAGGCACTCAACATAGAAAGAGCCCTTATTGCACAAGGAGGCGCATCAACATTTACTCCACCATAGGATAATCGTCCATCCAACAATTATAATGATAAACCTCATACATGGTCGAGGAAAAAAAACATCACAAACAATGGTGTGGTCGATGCTAAATTGGTCACAAATGCTCCCAAACCAAACATCCAAACTCATCACCAACCACAAAATCATAATCATAATAATATGAAAACTAATGCAATAGAAGCACAACAACAACCACTTCCCACCAACTAAATCAATAACTTGAGAAATCAAGGAGGACCACCTCCCCGAGGAAAATACCCTCCCAAGTGGAAGTTCACGGCCCTTGGGGAATCCATCAATTCCACAATGAAGAAGTTGGTCAAGGAAAACCTAATCAAAGTTTCCAACTCCGAGCAATACGCGGAACCCATGAACAAACCGCCATGGTATAATGAAAACATCCTTTGTGAATTTTACAAGATCAAGGGACATACCATTGCAAATTGCATGAGGTTGGAGAATATCATCAATGTTGAGAAACCAACCGGTAATCAAGATCTGAAAATATACACAAATATGATGCCAAATTACAATCAAGGAAATAGTCAGGGGAACAACAAAGGCAAGAAAAAATATGCTAGTGCTAATGTAGTATTTGAAGAGATAGTCACATGTGTCGATGAAATGGTCACAATCATCAATGTCAAGGGTGCCAACATCGACTGTGGAGTCACCACATGTGGTGGAAAGGTCACCATTGCAGGGGAACCATCTAAGACCCCCACTTCAAACACAAAATCCATCCCCTATTACTATAATGTCATCGACCAGCTAAAAAGAACTTCCGCACAAATCTCCATCATGGAACTGTTAAAAATTTCTACTGCCCATAGGAAAATTCTTGATGAAGCTTTAGTGGCATTCACCATCTCCACCACCCTTGATACATAACAGTTTCAAGCTATGGTTGGTAATATCATTACCCCAAACCTCCTTACTTTCTCCGATCAAGACTTCCCCCTGCAGCCATCTCATAACCGCACACTTCACCTTCAAGTGCTAGTCCACAAAAAGAAAGTTAAAAGAGTCGTTGTAGATGGAGGTGTAGGCCTTAATATTTTCTCTCTCAAACTTATAAAGAACTTGGGATTCATTGAGGATTCCATTAACAAGAACAAGAGCATCATAATAAGGGCATATGATGATCAAGAAAGAGTGTCTCAGGGCACTATTAAAATCCCAATCCAAGTGGGACCAACAACCATGGAGACTACCTGTCAGGTCCTCGACGTTGACTTACCATATAACATCCTCCTAGGACGTCAATGGATCCACAGAATAAAAGAAATGGCCTCAACATATCACCAATGCATTAAGTTCTTGCACCAAAATGAGGAGGTCACTATACATGGGGATCTCGAACCATTCGCCTACTATAACAACTTGGAAGCCAAGTTTTATAAAATCCCCCAAGTGTCGAAAAATGATGAAGGTCCATCTACTGCATACATTGACCCAACTTACCTCGCCTCCACTTCTACGACAGAGATACCCGCCATCCCTGACATATCTGACATCAAAATCATGATCTAGGACAATAGATATAGAGACTATAGAATGAAGAAGAGTGCATTTATTGTAGGAGAGTTACCACAATCTCCTAGGTCACATGGGCAACCTCAATCAATCGAAACACCCATCCACACCCTTAGGGAAGACCCCTCTGGATTCTGCCATTGGGGAGACCTAAGTCAGGAAAATGTTGATGAGGAAGATATTTCAAGCACAATGTACCATGATGCAGAACCCACACCCACATTACCTATGGATGAAGCCAACAGAGGGCTACAAATAATGCTTGGCATGGGCTACAATAGAAACCAAATCCTTGGAAGAAATAGTGATGGACTGCTGGAGCCCATCATTGTAGAGAGAACAATGAGGAACCTTGGCCTTGGATTTACTCCCTTGTGTATAACCATACGTGGCAGAGGTACTCCTAGTAGGGTAGTTAGATCCCCTCCCCAAGTATCAACAACCACCCTTAGACCACCCGTATCCAGAGGTATCCCACTTGAAAACTTAACTTTTGACGTAACTGATGTCTATGCCAGTAGTGTTGATGATGATACCATAACAGGCCTTCCCATTCTTTTTGATGAATCCTCCTTACTAATTATTCGTGCCTCACCCATTGAGTCAAACCAACAAACTGAAAAAATCACCTTAGTATACCCTCAACTCATCGATCATGACCAATGAGGACTGCCAATTCTAGACTAATTCAAAAATGATGAGCCTCTCTCAGAATTCATGGGACTAAGGGATATAGTTCCATGTGGGGATCACAAGGCAGATTTCGACATCACATTAGATATTCAAGCATATTACAAGGAAACGATTGAATCCTTCAGTCACAAAAGAAAAATAATGAGAATAAGCTCAGACTTATTGAGTGAAAACCACACTATGAAACTCTCTAACCACAAAACAATAAAAATAAAGGATGCATCCAATTGTGAAAACCTATCTAAGGCACTAAAGGATGAAGGATTCAATCTCCCCCCTACTGCACTACATCAAGAAATATCAGCAGTCCTAGCAGAGCAGTGTAATCCTATTAACTTGGGAATAGAGACAACATCACAAATCACTTTCTATGTTGTCTCTTTGGATAGAGGAACAAGATCAAAATGATGAAAATGGGATAGAAAGGGAAATCTATTACATCAGCTGAACAATCATTGGCAATGAGTTAAACTATACATTCATTGAGAGATCCTACCTAGCAGTAGTGTTTTCTTCAAAAAACATCTGACACTACATGCTGGCACACAAAATTAAACTCATCACCAAAATAGATCCCTTAAAGTATCTACTATCAAAATCTATGCTCACAAGAAGGATGGATAAATGGGTCATGATATTGTCAGAGTATGACATTGAGTATGTGGAGCAAAAGGCAATCAAAGGACAGGTCATTGCGGAAAAGTTCATAGAAGCTCCCATCTATGCAGAGAATCCACTCATATTGGAATTTCCAGATGATTCCATCTTTAATCTCAGCATAGCCGATCACTAGAAACTCTACTTTGATGGTTCCCACACACAACATGGATCAAGATCCAGTGCCTTGTTTATCACCCGACAAGGGGATTGCATACCATGATCTTACAAATTGGCATTCCCCTATACCAACTACATCACAGAGTACGAGGCTTTAACCATAGGTCTCAAAATTGTGGCATAGTGTTGAATCATGACATTATAGGTCTATGGGGATTCATAGCTTATTATCAACCAAGTCAATGGCGAATACCAAACTAAGGATGATAAGCTCACACCATACACGAAGCTAGTAGAAAGCCTCAAAGAATCTTTTATTGATATCACTTTTGAGTAGGTACCAAGGGAAAACAATAGAGCGGTTGATGCAATGGCAATGATTGGATCCTTGCTAGATATCCCTCGCAATGTCTCAAAACATGAATTCTTGGTAGAGCAGCTTCTTGTACCCACTTTCGAGGTACTAGAGTCAGAATATGCGTGTGAACTCATTAGTCCTGGTGATCTTTGGTATCATGACATCTACACCTACCTGAGATTAGGAGTCCTCCCGGCCGAGATTACCTCGAACCTCAAGCGAACCTTTGTCAAAAGTTCCTTATGATTTGTCATCCTAGCAGAAACCCTCTTCCATAGGAGCATTGACGGAACCCTATTACATTGCTTAAAACCTGAGGAAGCCCTTACTACTTTGACTGAGGTACATAATGGCACTTGTGGTTCACACTCGAGTGGTATGACCTTGCCCAAGAAGTTACTAAGAACCAGGTACTACTGGCCGACAATGGAAAGAGAGGCACATGACTTTGTCAGAAGGTGTCTACAATGCCAGTAGCATGGAGACCTCATTCATGCACCAGATCAAGAATTACATCCTATTGTTACACCTTGGCCCTTTTCCCAATGGGGGCTTGATCTCATAGGTAAAATCACACCCACCTCATTCAACAACCACAAGTTCATCATCACCACCACAAACTATTTCACAAAGTGGGTCAAAGCAATTCCCATGACCTACATCACCGGAAAGTAGATATCCAAGTTCATCCTAAACTATCTCATTTTTCGATATGGCATCCCTCAATCCATTATCTTTGATAATGGGACACGTTTCAAGAATCAAGATGTCCGGGACTTGTGTGAAAAATTCAAAATCCAACATCGCTTTTCCACACCATATTACCCACAAGGCAACAACAAAGTAGAAGCTACCAACAAAACCATTCTAAAGATACTTAAGAAAATAGTCAATGACTCTGGTCATGACTGGCATCTATAGTTAAATCCTTCCTTATGGGCCTATCACACCAGCATTCGCATGCCAATAGGCGCCACCCCATTCTCCTTGGTCTACGGATCAAAAGCTATCCTCCTTATCGAGATTGAGCTCCCGTCACTAAGGATATGATTGAAAAACCTCATCACAGATGAAGAATACAGGGTTACAAGACTGAATGAGCTGGAGTTACTAGATGAACGACACATTGATGCCCTCAACCTTCTATAGGTCTATCAAAATCGCCTGAAACATAGCTACAACAAGAAAATCAGGAAACACACCTTCCAAGTTGGAAAACTTGTGATGAAAGAGAATCAAAAGAATGTGCCAAATCTAGAGAGAAAAGGAAAATTCAATCCCAAGTGGTTGGGACCTTTCATCATCATAGCCAACTATAAATTAGGAGCATATCAATTAGCAACACTAGAAGGCAAGCCTCTGCAGGAGCCTCCAAACAACTCCCATCTCAAAAAAATTTATGCCTAAGAACTTGCAAGGTATAAAACCAAAAATACAAAAAAAATCAAAAAAGGTCTCGAAAAAATGGTTACCTTGATGAAAACCTAGAAAATAGGTGTCTTGGCGACAACAAAAAAAAATAAAAAATACAAAAATCCAAAAAATCAGAAAAAGGATTGAAAATAATAAAGAAAAAAAAATAGTTCTCTAGTGAAAACCACTTCGGTGGTGCTATGGACAAGTACCTTAGTGAAAACCTGGTAAATAGGTGCCAAGTGTAAATAAAGCACTCCTCGTCCACCAAGATTTGCACAACTCACTCATCCATTCCATCACACTTCATTAATCCTCCATCCACCCATCTACTCACATCCATACCATAGCCTAAGCTGATGCCCATATCATATTATGTCATAGTACTACTCGGCATATTCCTAAGGTCAGTTTATCCTACCTTTATCGAAGTAGTCTATCGCTTAATGCTGGGAGCATGTCCTTGAAAGAGTTTTTGGATTGGATTTGTGTATATTTTTGTGCTCTTCCCAAGAGATCAAAAAATCCAAAAACATTCAGAAAATTCATCAAAAATCGAAAAACATATCAAAACCTCAGAAAATCTTTAAAAAAGAAAAGGTTCATTAGTCAATCTTGTCAATCTTCCACCTAGTCCAAACTATGTCATCTCTAAGCTTGAATATAGGCAAGGTTGATCTTTGATCATCCCCTGAGACATCTTAGGTAAGTTCTTAGGCATCCATCGCAATAAAATGGCAATTTGTTTTCCCATCTATCTCATCATTGAGTCAAGTCTGTTGTCAGTCAAACTACATGGTCTCTACATGTATAACATAGGCAAGGCTAATCTATGGATCAGCTCCCGAGACCCCTTGGATAAGTTTTTAAGTTAGGCTCTTCATTGTAAATCTCAAAAATACCAAAAAAATTTGCAAAACATCTCAAAAAATACCAAAAAAAGCCTCAAAATATCTAAAAAATCCAAAATGGTGCATCCATCTCATTTCGCTTTCACTCGCAATAGTCATCATTCCTAATAAAATCAATCATCACCTTCACCCTTTGGTAAGTCAGTCAGAAGCAAGTCTAGCAGGTTCAAAAGTGAACACCTAATTGTTAGATTCTCGAAAGTCTAAATCAGCAAGCAAGCAAGTTGGTCAACTCGGAATATCAATAGCTTTTCATCCAATCAATCCCATCAAAACCTTGATCGCAAATTGTTCTAGGAATGTGACCTTCCCATGATGGACATAAGAATCAGGTACCCCACAGTAGTTTAGTCTTGGCTAGCAGTATGAAGAACATTATCTTGTTGGTTTACTTTATTTGGTCTTTTATTTGCTTATCTTATTTTGCGCTCATTTCAAGGACCTCTCGATGATGCCTAAACAAAATAGGTTTAGAGAGAAAGGAATGGGGAAAAGATCATTGTCTCTTTTATCTACTATGCTTGTGGGATACATTTGTAAAATAACTTAGTCACATATGCTTTTTTTGGTTTGTGGAGAAGATGTTTAAGATATCTTGTTGACCACATTAGAAAGCTTGCTTTCCTATGTTTTGGACCGAGATGTTTAGAATGTTTGAACTACATCCTGAATGAAGTATGCATACTAAGTGTGAATAAGAATAATCCTATCTGATTTTCAATTCAAAGTCCACCACACAGGATACAATGCCATCCTAGTTCTTTATACCTTGATGCATCATACCTAGGTGTGTTATCAAACATAACGTAGTTGACCCTTTGAAAATCCCGACTCTTGGAAAAGAAAAATCATCATCGTCCTAACTAGCTCATTGTTTCTAAGTTCTTCTATCTTCTTTCCATACTAACATGGTACCAGGAAAGTAATCAAAACATTGTCAATGCATACACTCTACATGCACCAGATCGTTAGAATAAAAAATATATTGCATCATATCATTATCTTAAGTTATGAGGGATAATATAAATTTGTTGTTCTAAGAATCTTAAGGAATCATTACATCATACATAAATCATTAGCATTCATTACCATTTGCATCCATTGTACCATCATTACCATAAATTACATTCATAGGATCACTATTAAAATACATGAAAAAGAGATAAAAAAAAAGAAGTGCATCCATTAGAAACATACATCATATCACATAAGCATAAGAAATAGTAACATCTCATAGCATCACATAAAAAAATTAGAATGCATCCATACGTATCATAAAGCCGAATCATCTCATATATATCATCAAATAATACACTGTTATGATACAAAATCAGATCAAGTGTACATTGAAATACATGGTACAATTGGGGCAATAATGCATTCCATGAATCAAAAAAAGGAAAAATATTTGTGATCAAGGGCTAGCCCTATTGGTTGTGCCCCTCACCCTCTCCCACCTGCCTATCACCATGATCCTCTGGTGGCTGCATCCCTGTCTACTGGGAGATGTCTGGCACTTTCCCTACTCGTGGTACTACCTGCTTGTAGTGTTGCCAATATTGGGCCTCCCTAAAAAACCTCTCTATATGCCCATAGATCAACTAACCAGCCTTGAGATGAGGAAGTTGTGCTCTCTAGCTGTTGTTGCTGACCAATCTTCTGATCCCTCTTGGATCGTTTCTGGTCCCTCTTAGTTGTAACTATTGCAACCTACTACCTAGCCTCATCCCACTCTACTGTCAAAACTTGTATCTGACCTTGCAACTCTTGGATCAGTGTATCTCTGTGATTTGGCTATGTGGCTAGCTACGCTGTTGGCTGCTACTGAGGAACTACTCTCAGCTGACCATCCTGGTCCCCTACTCGGGGAGTTGAATACTATGATGGATGCCTAGGAGGTGTCTGATGAGGATGTGGTCCACCTCCTCCTCTGCCCTATCCTACCTCTGGGCCTATGCCTCAGATTTGTTGCACTAGGAACTGTCAATCTAGGGGGAGGCCTGAACCAAGCTCTATATGTTGGAGTAACCCCTACATCTTCCGGCCCTTGATCATATAGCCACGGTCAGGCCACCAACTATTTGAAAAAAGATACTACCTCAGTTGATGCAATGGGTTGGCCCCATGTGGTCTCTCTAGTCATACGGGCGAAGATCGCCATGTACTGGTTGTCAGGCCTATCTTGTACCTCTCCAAACTGCTTGGCTACCCTGTTTGGGAGATACTGCTCTATCATGGTATGCTCATGACCTTGCACCCACTTGTCCTATCTGGCATAAAATAACTGATCTACATCATTGTACCATGGTCCAATTCCCATCTAGGGTCTCCAGATGAACTCTCTCATCTCATCGAGAACTCACCACCAGTGTGGGTAAAATGGATTTGTGTCCCACCGTACCACAAAACAATAGGATAATTTGTCTCAAGAATAACTGGTGTAACATCTAAGTGAAGCACTAGGATTTGCTCCCATGCCTAGATGTTTAGTAGGGTAACTTTGGCCCTGAGGGACCTATTGTCCAGGTATGCAAACTCATGAAAATCCCTTTATAGGGATGCCAGTAATACTAGTCCCCAAGCAAAGCACTCCCTGTGATGAACCATCTACTCCCATGCCAGTCCCCATCCTGGACTAAAATATTGACCCCGTTGATCAGGTGCTACAAGGCCTAAAATGATAGCCACAATGATCAATCTATAAATGGGTATGCTGCCATGGTATCTCTCCAAGTCAATCTACCTATAGAAAACTAAATATCATCAAGCTCCATAACACCAGAGCAAACATCTCTGCCAACATCTGGATCATAGATGACTCTAGCCCCATGAATAGGTAATCGAAGGATACACCAGACATCCTTGAGGGTAGTAGTGGCCTCGCCGATAGGAAGATGGAAGGAAGAAGTCTCGCTATGCCACCTCTCAACCAAGGCTACCATCATGCCTAAATGCGCCCGAACAGGACAAACGTACACAATATACCAAAGACCAAGAGCACCAAGCTACTCCTAGACCAACTCATGCATATCCTACAATCTATGGAGCACCGACCATCTATGTTCCCGCAAGTGAAGTACATCAAGCTCCTCCTGCACAAGGGAAGCTATCGCGTCAAGAAAAAAGAAAAAAATCTGCATTTTGCAATAGGATTTTGCATCCAAAACAACAAATGGCGCTATTCGCGAGTGCAACAATTTGGAAAGTTGCAATCTGCACCACCATGGATGAGTTTGCAATTTTCTTAGTTCCAAAGTGATTCATGTGGAGCTATTTGCATATGCGGTCCACTTTGTGGTGACCCTAAATCCCTAAGTGAGTCGTGCGATTGAATGTTAACATGCGGCAGAGTTTGACCGACAAACCCTAATCTCCAAACTGAGACTTGTGGCATTGTTTTCATATGTGGTCCAATATAGGACCGCACAGTGCCAATAGATCATTTTCAGTAGTGCTATATAGTACCATTCAACTTAAAAGACACTTCTAACCTAATTAATGCACATAAAACGAAAAAACTGAAAGTTGGATAAGGGTACATACCACGGGTCCTACGCCTACTGGCCATTGGTGTACTTGTACTCTCTCTAACACATGCCTGGGAAGCTGTCGTTGCACCATTTTGACCAAGACTCAGAGCTAAAATTGTGAAATTTTCTAAAGGCTAAGTATGCAAATGTGTTGAAAGTGACCCCTCAAGGTCTATTTAAGCCTAAAAAAATAGGGTTTTTTTAACCTAATTTGGCCATCTAACTAGGGTTTTGGTCCCCCGATCCCATTTTCATCCAACCGAGGGCCATTCTGCATCTTTTTTTGGCATTTTAATGTGTTTTTTGGCATTCCATGGCAGTTTGAACCTGTCAAGCACCTTGTCATCCTTTTTTTGTGAGATCATCCAAAAAATCAACATTTTCGTCTGATCTCTCAAGGGGGCATTATACCAGCATAATCTCTTTGTTGAGGTAGTGGTGGGGCATCTAAAAAAATTGAGAAATTTTGAACTTTGATCACAACAGTTTATTTTTTGAATCAATGCAATAGGCACATTGCTTCAAAGAGGGGCAAAATGTAGACATGGAAAATGTACAAGTTCGGTTCAACACACTTGATCCTGATTACTAACAACATTTCTTCCTAAATCATACTCTCAGCATTTCATCATATTTTTGTCCCTTAATTTAATAAATCATTACTTATTTGATTAATTCTTTCTCCTCCAGTGATTAAATTAATCAATTTAATTTAATTAACCTTATATTTTTGATTAATTAAATAAATCATTTTATTTAATTAAAATCTCTAAAGTCCTCTTATTAAATAAAATAAATTAAACCTTATGATTTAATCTAACATTATCCCAACTTAGTTAAATAAATCAAAATAATTTATTTAATTAATCATTTCCTCTCAATTTTGATTTAAATCAATTCATCAATTTAAGTCAAAATTGTCAAATCATCCAATCCCTCATTAAATTAATCAAATTCTTGATTAAGTTAATCCCTATCACTAAAATCCTCTAGAGAATGTAACTTGCACATGAAAATAGATTTAATTCATTTATTAAATCTCTATTTTCCCTCACATGGCATCAAAAGGGAATATTCCCTCAAGTTTGAATTCAAAAATTCCAAGTGGACTTGTACATCCAACAAGGCATTCACTCCTCTTACATGTCCTTGTGCATTGAGCCAAGTGGCATTTATTTCATTCCTTTTTCCCTCTCACATGTCATTTCTTCAAATTCAAATTCCACCTAATTGCATTTATTGGCACTTTGGCCAAAATGTGCACAACCATCAACCATTCGCATGGTGACATGTGCCATTCAACCATTGGGTAAAAATTAGTCCCACATTGCCCAAATCTTGATCTATCTTCAAAATTCAAATCTATAAATGAAAGGCTTATCTTCTCATTATTCATCCAAAATTTCATGCAAAGTTACTCTCTTAACATTGAGAGCCAATTTTGTGCACATCACTCCATACTTCATCATTTTCATAATTCTTAGCTAGGTTATGCTCAAATATCATCATGGAGATTTGATCAATCTACACACTTCAACATTGCAATTTAGGATTTGGGAAAGGGCCAATTTCAACATTCAATTGGCACCAATTCCCCTATGGGATCACTAGTTTTCTCACTTAATTAGGATTTCTTTTCATTTATTTAGTTTGTTCTTCATTTTCCTAGTTTAAGTTCGAGTAGATGGATTTCATGGGGAATCCTTCATTCTTGTTTGCATTTGATCTAACATCCTAATTTTTTTGTTGTTCTTGTGCAATTGTAGGTTTAGGGGTTCAGAACTCCCTATTACACTTAAGAGATATTTAGTCCTCAAAAGTAATTTTACATAGATAAAATCCCTGTTGAGTACAACTAAGCATCCTTCATCAAATATTTGCCAAATCATTGGTCAAATTACTACCTATTTCTATGAATTAAGAGGAATTTCAAAGTTACACACAATAATTGAAAGTATTTTAATTGATTTTTTCTCTCATTCCAAATATCTAGTCAGGTGCATTGCTAGCTAGTTTATCTAAAGTTAATATACTAGTGCTTTATCCATTGGGAAACATAGTCAAATTATGTAATAACTAGTAATACATAAGCCATTTATTCAAAGATTATTATACTATTGTCACACCACATTGTAGAATTCAACTCACTATGTTCAACACATAACTTCTTACCAAATCTTATGCTCCTCCACACAAATTTATGAGCTTATCTTAGCATTGAATCAACTCATTGAATTGAAGCCAAAATAAATCCACAAAATCAACCAAAACAATTGAAGTTGAAATAGAAGATTATTAACCCTTTCATCCATAACTTGTAGGAGAAACTACATAAGAGAGTATATGTATAAGAAGTTAATATTTTCCTTCATTTATGTGACTTGCATAAAACTATTTTAGGATTAATATATACTTTACTTATAACCTAGACATCCTACTATTCTATATATCAACATTTATACTATATATTTCTTCTCGGACCTAGCTCCTCGCCTAACCCATTTTAAGACTCAAAATTCAAACCTTTGTAACCAACCTTGAAATATATTTTATAGAACAAGGGAGCAACAAGCACTAGGCTGAATTATAGTCACATTTAACTTCATTTCATTTTCAATTTCATTAGAATTCAATATATTCCCTAGGTAGTTATATGTAATCATTTGCAACACAGGTGAGAGAAAAATATCAAAAACCATTCATTGGAGAAGACCCATTAGCCTTCCAAAAGGTGTCACTATCACAACATCAAAATTTTCACATACACATCGACCCAGAAAAATTCACCATCAACACAAAAGAAGGAAATAACAAGAACTCATACCACAACACACCAACCCAAAGAAAACTAGTTACCACAAAGGACAAAAAATGAGCATCAGCTCAGAAAGGGGGCAGGGTGTTATTATTTATTATTTGCAATAGAATAAGAACACATGGTCGATATCTTTATTGAAACTAGAGTAGTCATCACCACCTCATCATTGAAATTAGAAAAATCACTCATGGCCATGAGATACTAGCGGTAGCCAGAGTCAGTTTCATATCCACTATCAAAGGGATCATTTGAGACTTCAACAGGAGACTAATGACATCCCATGAAAGCTCAATGATACTTGTTCTCTATTGTAGCTTCCCTCTTAAGCCTATCAAATTTCTTTTCCTTACCCTTGGTCAACTCTTCGGAGAAAATTCAGCACCTCAAATGATAAGTACGCTTGAGAACAACACGTGCAGACTTCCTATCATCTCTTTCCTTCTTCTTTGGTGTTATAGGAACCTCAGGCACATCTTGTTCATCCTTAGGCACAACACTCTGATACTCCAAAAGATTGAGTCTCATGTACCTTTGAGATGGGATGACATACTATCTCACCTTACCCATTCTTGATAGAGACACCACTCTAGATGTAAAAATCTAGTACAAAATCTATAATTATGGAGAACACTCCACATGCTCACTCCAAACTCTTAATTCACATAGATAGAAAATGGTGAAAATAATAAGGAAGAAATCCTCATTAAATAAATAAATTGGAGCATGTATACATTAATGTTCCAAGGGATTTTGCACATGTAGTTTGACAACCCTTCTCTTGGTTCCAAATCTTGGTCATTCATCTCCAGAATGTTGTGAAGCTTTTTTATCAACCTTGATGATTGCAGGAGAGAAATCATTCACACATATTAGGATCAAATTGAGTAATCCTGTATGTGGCCTTAGCCTTTAATGCCCAATTGTGTGAAGCAAAAATAGATATTGCTTTCATATTTATGGTTTTTGAATGATAGTCATTGATCTCCTTTTGAGATGGCATGTTAAACGACCCAGATTGGGTCAACAAGTTTTGAATTTCATTGGTGATCGTTGAATAATCCTTCAACCAATGAGAACCCTTCTAGTAGGATGTCAACTCATCTATGTGTGGGATCCACCATCGGTATCCAAGCCCAAGGAAAAATACAAGTGTCACAAGCCCACTGACCTACGAATTTTATTAAAGAAGTATTTTATTCTTGCATGGTGTCTGGGGAATGACTGATATTTAATCTCATGGTCACATCTTAGCAATTGATATAAAGCTTCATCTTGTCAGGAATGATAGTGGAGACCAGTCTGCACCATGCAAAGGGACATGTGTCCAGTGCCTGCTAACCCCATGGCCAGTTTGTGATGTCACCAGCATTCCTTGTGGGTTGTGCGGGGATTGGCGAAGATTTAACCCCTGAATCGGGTAGTCAGGAAAATTTTCACATGTACAAATGTTAGTTTTAAAGATGGGGCCATGAATAGGTAAACGAGACTTAAACCTCGAGGAGGAAGACTTAAAACCTAAGTCTTTAAACATGAATTATTTGGCTTGACTAAAGAAAAATTAAAATGATAAACTTGTAGATGGTGACCAGTAGACTTAGACCAAAGGGGCTAGTACAAGTAACGATTTCAATAGTTTGAGATACAACTTAGGTGACCAACAACTGGGTGCACAAGTCAATGAATGATTATAACGTTCAACATTCATGACCATACAAATATTTGAAAACCCCTAAACACAGAAGCATAGAACTATGACAAGGCAAGATACACCACAAATTTACCAAAATTTATCCAAAATTTAGGAGCTCTACCAGACTACTCATAGGCCTCTAGCATAGTTAAGGAAGGGGTGGATATTTCATTCAATTTTCTCATGTGGATGGTGTAGGAGGTTTGAGACCTCCACAACAAACATGACACAATTGTACGTTGCAATATCTCTACTCTCAGAAGCCTAAAGGAAAAGGATTCATCATCAATCTGGTTAAATCATTGAACTCTAGTGTGGGATTGATGGTGGAGGACATGGATAATTTAAAGAGAGACTATGGCCTAAGGATGTCAACATTGGAAAGGAACTTCCTGCTACTGCATAAAGACTTTGATATGATTATGAACCTTAGCAAGGAGAAAATTGAATCCTCGGTTGAAGGGCTTGTGTTCCTAAATGAGAAGGCGAGGGAGTGGAATAGAAGATATATGTTTAGTGAGTTGGTGAACAAGGAGGTGGATGAGGATGTTGAAAAGGAGTTGCAAGTTGTGGAATTGTGCATGGGGCTGAGTGTTCGCACTCAGAGAAAAACTAAAAAGTGAAAAATGGTGCCAAGGCAGGATGTGGAGGAGGTCATGGATATGCATGATAGGGTGATCTCTTAGGATATAGAAAAATCCATAATTCTTAAGGAATTTCTCTAAATGTTGCTTGTTCTACTTTTTTTGTATGGTTTTGTTAATCTAGCTTTTCATTATCTATTGATGGGGTGTTGATTGTTAGGTAATCAACCTATTTTTTGGTGTTTGGTTGGTCTAGCCAATTTTCTCTATCTTCTCTTTTTTGTACAATATTTTAGTGCTCCTTCAAAACCTTTTTATCGCTAACAATAAAATTGAACAATTTATCTTAAAGCTCCTTTCAATCCTCTTCAAACCTAAATCCTTCACATTCAAAGAGAGGGAAAATGTTGGTCCACTTAGGGGCTTCCCTCAGTCAAACCCCATGTAATTGTCTCCACTTACATAATGGAAATGTAAATGATAAAATGGATAAATGGATGGGAAGGAAGGATGACACCATAAAGTATTGTAACTCACCACCCTTCAATGGCTTCCTTGAAGGATTGAATTCATACACATCACTCCAAAGTCTTGGATCTTTCTTGCTTGATTTTCTTGAATGCTTTGGAGACCTACAAAAGGGTTAGCCTTCACAAAGAAATGATGATAAAATATGAACTCACATACATTTTGACATGATGTTTGGATCTCAATTTTTTGCAACAAATCACTAAAATGTTGCTCTTGACTTGTTCTTGACAATAGTATTTTTTCCTTAATTGTGGTTCTAGTTTTAAAATGGTGAAATAACTAGGCACATGTAGGAATTTATTCAATTTCTTGCAAATTAGATTCCAAAAGTTGAAATTTTAAATTTGAGTTTTTAATGTTAAAATGTCAATACTAACATGCCCAAAATTGGGTCCTGGCTAAGAAAGGGGACCCATATGTCCAAGGGTATATGGGTCCTAGCCCTGATTTCCAAGACATTTATTGTCGGGAGTAACATATGAGTTGGATGCATTTATTCAATACTTGCAATTTATTGAAATGTTGTTCAAATGAGCTCTGAAATGCATAATTTTAGAAAATTATGGGGTCAATTAGACTCAATAATTTAGGGGGAGAAAAACCTAGTGTAAAATTTTCAAGGGTGACAATTCACAATGCTACATTTATCCCCCACTTTAGTGAGAGTCTGAACATAGGCTCGGACTTAAACTAAAGTAGAAAATATATGTAAAGAGGGGTCTAATTGTCCAAATGTTGAAGAGATATGATGAATACGGGTCTGGGGGAGTGCACAAGCTCCCTAGATCCAAGATCCTACTTCAAGACAACATAAGCATAAAGGAACACATGCATGTATGAAATGCAAGAAGACAACATACACAAACATACATGTCGAAAAACATGAAACATACACAATGAAAACACATGACATGATGGAACATAAAGATGATAACAAATTGAAAATGAACATGATGCATAAATGGTGTAAAAATGAAGAAAACACATAAAAAGATACATAACAAACAAATGGTTAGTACTAAAGGGATTTAAGTTGATAAGACAAAGAGGCCTCAATTTTAAATTGTTTTAAACACCAAACATCATCCATTGAATAAATTTAAGCTCACATAAGGACTAGCAAGTTATATTATTCCAAATCACTCATGAAACACATGGATACACTAGTAAGTAAGGTGTGTTATGCTAGGTGGCAATGTTAAAATGTTTCATGACTTACACCATAGAAAATTATGATAATTGCTAGGTGAATCACAAACTTGAAGGCACACAACCTAGTGAATTTTAATATTCACTAGGTGATCCCCCAAGACAAGGTAAAATGAGAAACACACTAGGTCTAGTGAAGTTTGATATTTGTTAGGTGTACACCCATGTCAACCATATCAAGAGTTATACTCCCTAATAATTATAATAAGGTTCTACAAAATGATCAAAATGCTATGTCAATACCATACTAAGTTCAATACTTGTAACCAAAGTGGAGAAAAAATTCCGAACTCACCTCAGGGGTGCATAAAGTTTAACATCTTGGGGGACAAAAAAAAAAAGCCTCAAAAGGTGCGAAAATATTGATAGGGTAAGGCTAAAAACTCAAGGGATTTTATGACAACACCACCACAAGATATGGTTTATAAAAACAAAAAATGGGCTTTGCTCAATACATGAAAGGGTCACACCCTAGGGAATATCACACATAACATCACCACTAAGAGAGGAAAATTCAAGTAATAAAAATATCACACCTTAGGGAATACTAGCCACAGTATTACCACAAAGGAGAACATCATTGCCGAGAAAGTTCATACACTTATGGGACATCAAGCCTAATATGACCACAAAGGAGACACTAACTATAGTGTAGGAAAAAGTATCCCTTTTTCACACTTAATTTGGGAATAAACAATAAATAAATGAGCTTAACGATGACTTGATTTAGTGTTGTAATATGTTTTTCATATTCACATTAATTTTAGGGCCCTTTTAATAAAATGGACTTAATTGTTCCTTATTTTTTGTGGTGTATAGTGTATCTTTACACTTTCACACTAATATAGGGCTTTATTTATTTATTGAGGTTAATTCTCCTTAATTGGCCCCTTTAATTCAAATCCAAGCCTAATTAAATGCAAATTTTGAGGGATAAAACTAGACATTCATAAATAGCATTACACAACACTTAACTTTGGAAGATGTTTGTCCTAGGTAATTGACCTAGAACCCCTTCAGTATATGGTGAATGGGTCCTCACTTAGATATAGGACCCTAATTTAACATAATTTTTAACACTGAGCAATGTGTGTTCTAGGTAAGTGGCCTAGAACCCATTCACCCTATGGCGAATGGGTCCTAACTTAAACCTAGGACCCCCCTTTTAAATATGTTTTTGGTGGTAATGTTGGCTTGTGATATTTGAATTTCTGGATATTAAGATTACTTACATATAAATGTAAGGTTATTTCACTATGTTTCACCTAGATTTTCAACTGTTCAATTTCTATGGAAATGTTTATGATCAATATTATTGTCAAGAGTGTTCTAGAGAGTATTTTTTCATCATTTGTTGCAGAAATCAAATTCTGAGCATTATGTCAAAGTTATGTGGAGTCTTGCATATTTTTGGAGCTAATATGCTGATGTAGGTTTCATGATTCAATCAAGAATTAAAAGTATCATTTCAAAGTAAAGATTCAAATTCTAAATCCACATCCATTGAAGCCATTTCATGCAAGTTGTAGACATCCATTATCAGAGCTTCAAACAAAGTTTTGGTAAGATGTGACATAGAGTTATTCATTATCATTTTTTCCAGGCTTTTATTCATTTCAAGGTTTAATTACCAAAATGAGGTTTGACCAAGGAAAAGCCCCATTCCATAACAAACAATATTTTTCTCTCTTGATGTGTGTGTAGATTTTAGGTGGAAGATCTATTGAAGAACAAAAATTGCAAAGTTGTCACCTTTCTTGTAATTTCACTAAAACTAATCTACATAATTTATCTTTGGCTTTTCGACTATGAGATTTGGGAATCTGGGACTACAAACACAAGAGAACAAAAACCAAAAAAAAATTTTTAGGAGCCCTATCTAGGACCCATTCACCATTGGGTGAATGAGTCCTCAGTTAGCCTTTAAAAAAAACTTTTTGTGAGAGGTATGAAAGATTTATCCCTTCCAAATTGTTGAGATACTTTGTAGGTTCCATTAGTATTATGCTTAATATTCTAAGAGAACTTTGTAGATTGAAATTTGGAGTTTTTTTCCTATTTTTAATCTTTCTCCCCAAAGAGATGTTTGACTCATTCCCCTGTCCTAACACAAAAATGGAATTTTTTTGATTCACATCCTAGGTTGACTCACTTAAGGGTTGTTGATCATTTCATGGTGTGGAACTCATTTCCTAATGAAATTAGAAAATAAGACCCATTTTTCCCTCTTTGGATCCACTTTTCCATTTTGGAAAATTCCCCTATCCTATTTTTGTATTTTTCACTAACATAGATCAAGAAGGCCACACTTTAATTGACAAGATCACACTTCCTAGGATATGTATGCTATCATAACTAAGAAGGGGAATATAAGAGAGGGGGTCCAACTACTGTGAGGCCCCAGGTCATGAAAGGCCAAGACCAGTATGGCTGCCCTAACTTACCTTAGTCTAAAGGAAGGTTAGGATAGATGGGATGAGAATGATGAGGACTATAAGGTCCTTCGATCCTCTACAAACTTGAGAGTTGGAGGGATACTAGACAAGTTTCTTTTCAGAGCCAACTCTGCATCTTACGTAGCTCTTTTTTGAAGGACAAAAACACGGTTCTGGGATGACAGTGGGGTGTGTTGGCATCCATATAGCCAAAAAACTAGAGAGATGAGGTTAAACTCTAAAAGAAGGACAAACAACCTAGTTTAGAAGTTTCAGGAAGTGAAGAAAAATACTAAGATAAGTGAAATGTATAGACAAACATGATAAAGGAAGTAAATTACTGCAAGGCTGACAAAGATGATCTCGCACAACAATCTTCTCACCAGCTTGCTCCAAGATCTCTCCACCTCACACAAAAAAGCATGAAAACTCTAGGGGGCTATTTAGGGGTCTGCCTTAGTCAAGCCCCCATTTTGGTGTTTCTACCTCCATAGACAACCAATTTTTCCACAATAGAAATAATTATAAAGAAGGGAATACAAGCTACATAAATAAAAGACACTACAAAACAATACATACTTACTCAACCAAAATGATAGAGAAGATAAGAGTTGCTTACCAGCTCCATCCAAATCACTCAAGGCTAGTGGAGGAGAAGATGAGAGGAACTCAAGCCTCTATTTCCATGGTGTTTGTCTTGCACTCGCACTATAAGAGTGATGGAGTAGTAAATTATTGCAAAGGAGTGTAAAGTGTTGATACAAAGCTTGTGGATGAGTGGATGAAATGGAGGGAGTTCTCAAATCAATCCTAAAAAACCTAAGAGTGGATGGATAGATGAATAATATAAAGGAAAGGATGAAAAATGACCATATTTGGGTCGTCCAGTCAAAGGGAGGTGTTACACTTCAACCTCCAATGGGAAGTGTAACGTTTATGTAGACTCTAGGCACAGGAATCTAGCAGGGACGTAAGCGTATCACACAGATGTCTACATGTTGTGCAAGCATCCCTGACATAAACACCTCCACCAACACACAAATAGGGCACCAAGTGTGATGTGAGTAGTGGGTTTACGTGGAATTAAGCCTCCGCCTTAGGTTTTCTAAAGTGTAAAGGGGTAAAGGGGAATTTTCGTTAGGGGTGCAAATTCATGCCTATACATTTTTCCCCCACTTTAGTGAGAACGAGTACTGATGATTACTTTGGTAAAGTAGAGTAGTAAGGTGTTACAAGGTAAGAGATGTGTAATTGAACCGATGAGGAAGCAGAACATGGCCTGGAAAACTCAAAAATGCAGGAAAGGACTTCATAGTTCCGCAGAACTAAAAATTTGATGAATGGAAGTGCCTCATAGGATCACAATCCTGCAAGGGAGGTATCCTTCAAGAAATCTCACATGAAAGAGACCAAGCGAAGGGGACTTCAGAGAGTTAGAGAGGGTGACATGTTTACCCATAGATAAAACATGTGAGGAAGGGGTCGAGCAGGCCAGTGAATGGACAGTCACATCGACCATCGCCTAAGTTGTAATAATTTCAAAGGGGTCCCTCGAGAACCCTTCAAAAGGAAGGAGGGGTCAACTCAAGGGATGCATTGTTTTAAAAGTGAAGTCTAGTTAGGCTACCCCCAAGCTAGATGTAAGGATGTGAAGAAGGTCTAGTAGGCTACCCCCACACTAGATACGAAGAAGCGAAATCAATCTAGAAGAGCTACCCCTAAGCTAGACGCCATAGATCTCATCAAATTTTTTTGAAGGGGTCCCTCAAGAACCCAATGTGAAAAGGAGGGGTCCACTCAAGGGAATCACTATTCAAAAGCTAACGTCTTCTTTCTCGAATTTATTCATCACCAAGGAATCCTTTTGAAATATGTTCACTTCATCAAGGAATTTGAAAGGGACGATATGCACCCACATGAGGGGAAGATCAAGATTGTTCCCACTTTGAAGAGAGGTTCCCAAGTCCTTTCTTTATGAACCCATGATGAAGGAAACATGTGTCATTAGGGTTTCAAGTTGAGAATATAACTCTAAAGAAGAAGTGTGTAAAGGGTATTTCAAAAAAGATTCATTTGGCAATGAATGCAATTTCTAAGGACCCAGTTGTGTAGAAGTGGCACTGTCACACATAAGAGGGACAACTCAAGCAAAGAAGAGAGAAAGATCAAGATAAAACAAAAGAAAAGAGAACACACACAATGGGAATAGGGGGATCTAGTTCCATAGGGTCAGATCTACCTTTATTTATATATATTAGGTAACCACGGTAAGAGGTGAAATATCATCAATCCCCAACCAGATCACGAAGAATGCATGAAAGACAAAGTAAAAATAAAAAATTGTGTCAACATGGAAGGAATCCAAAATAATTCTGATGCTTTGCATCATCCCCAATTTATCAAAAGTCAATCATAAAAAGGAAAGAATGAAGATACACATAGAGGAAGGTTTACAACACAAACACCATGCCTATATCCAAGCACCAACAGGGGTGATTAGGGTCACCTAGGCACATATAGCCTGATCATGAGGGAACACAGGTCACAACACACACACACATCTAATCTAAAGATCAAGGATAGGGTCTCCCCCTAATACTGGTCAACCAAGAGGTCATCAACTTCCCACTCTAGATCATCATAGGGGGAAGGATGATGAGCCTGAAATGGTGTAATGCTAAGGGGAGGAGCTTCTGATCCTCCCACAATAAGGGCCAAGGTAAAGGGACCTGTGAGGTCTCTGTCACTCAACTCTTGTGGGTCTAAGGTCAATGACTTCATGAAGATCGCCAACACAGTTGGAACTTCATCCACTGAGTTAAACATACACTTGACGAGAGTGCCATGTTTCACCTCAATGAATGGTGGATTTTGCACCAAAGGTTCACTGCTAGGCTCACCGAGAGACTCGGGAGCGGTGACAAACTCGGGGGAGGCTAAGACTAGTTATGTCACTAGGACAAAGCAAGTCAGCGTGGGACCACCTTTTGGAGAAGATGAGCTCTTCTTATGTCCTCCATTATTGGAGGGACCACACTCTACCTTCTTCTTCGTCAGAGGAGGTGAACTCCCCACAAACGAAGCAAGGAGGCTCAAAGGAGAAGAGGAAAGAACCGCAGTGGATACAACCAAATTATTAACCATATCCATGGGCTTTAGGAAAGCTAAGACATCTGAGATGAAATTCAATAGAGGCAACTCCACAAAAGGAGTGATAAACACTTGCACCTTTCTAGGCACATGTGCACTTGTAGCGGAAGTGAGAAGGGATTAAGAATTAGTCTAAATAGGGATAGAAGGGGGGAGAGAGGAGGAAATAGCAGGAGGTGCGGTCATATCCTCCTTCTTCTATAAGGAGGCTTGCTTAGCTAGAAGATCCTTTTGCCGATGCTTACACTTGTACGCAAGGTGACTTCTACAAATCTTTGAACTAGAAGCTGAAGCTTGCAAAGGGATAGAAGGTTCCTGCTCAACCATGGGAGTATCCTCCATAGCTATTTCTGGAAAAGGGAAAAGCTCCTAAATGGGAGTAGAAAGAGCAGGTTCAAAAATGATAGCATGAATTGACTCCAACGCGTCAGCGAAAATCCTCTTCTTGTTTACTTTTTTGGGAATAGTAATAGTAGGGGGCCATGGAGGCTGAGATAGAGAGGACTCTCCATGGGGGGCTTTTTGTCGTCCATACCAAATAGGTCTAGGCTTTGTGGGCAAGACAAGAAGCTCAAATGTAGGACGCTTGGCCTTTCACCAAGCGAGCACCATGGGATTCTCTCACAAATGTCAAACAAAAGCACATGGTACCATGATAGGGCAAGAGGAAGCATTGGGTTGAACAATGAAAGAGGAAGAAGGAGGATCTCGAGACCGCTTCTTTTCTTCCCTTCCATGCACCTTGGTGGCATCACTATCAGCTTTCAGACAAGCTCTATGTGAAACATCATAAGGTGAAGGAGGGTATCTCAATTTCAGCCTAGCACACCCTTTCTTGTATTTTTGATATGTACGGTACAAGAGGTCCTTTCTAGGCCGAAGAGGACCAAGAGGTGTAGGCAAAAAGTAATCTAGGGTATAGCTGCCACGTGAAATAGGTGGTTTATAACTGGTTTCATGGATAGCATGTACCGAACCTCCATGAACAAAATTCAAACACTTTTGCATAACCGAGGGAACTTCATTCATAGCTACTAGCTAGAGGATGCCCATCTTTATCCTAACGAGTTCAAACCCCAGGATGATGTCGAATTTAAGGCTCACATATTTAGGTCCAATGAGGACCGATAGGACAATAATCCCTATAGGGGGTACAAAAATTCCATTATGTGTGCAGATGGTACTTTCAAGTGCATCATACACATCCTTATGTAGGAAGTTAATCAGCATGATCTCCTCAAATATGATATTCACTTGAGATGCCAGATCAACGAGAACACTTGCTATGGTATTCCCATTTATCCTTGCAAGAATGTAGAGAGAAGAAGGTTACCTATTAAAGCCCATCACTAGGTCATGTGAAGTGAAGGTTATGCTAGTACCACTACTCATGGTCTACATAGAGGGAATAAGTTGCTTCAAGAAAGAGGCCATTGTGCACACCAAACATTACTTCTATAGAGCCTCCCAAGGTTTATGGGATAAGACAGTGACCCAGTCAAGGTTTGTTACACAACACCATTAGAACCTTCCAACTATGCCTACTAGGGGTCATAGGTTGGGTTGCAATGCAGAAGCCTCACAACACTCACACATACAACACTCCTAGAATATGAGGAAAGGCTTTCAATATCACAAAATGGAACCAAAACAGTTCACGTTGCGTTCACCAAAAATGTAAGAGAGGGCGACCAACCACAACAAGGCCCTAGGTCACAAAAGGCCAAGAGTAGTATGTCTTCCCTAACTTATCTCAATTTAAAGGAAGTTTAGGATAGATGGGATGAGAATGATGAGGACTATAAGGTCCTTTAATCACTCTGCAAACCCGAGAGTTGGAGGGATACTAGACGAGTCACTTTTTAGAGCCAACTCTATGTCTCAGGTAGCTCTGTGTCGGAGGATAGAAGCATGGTTCTAGGATGATAGTGCAACATGCTGGTGTCTCATAGATGTGTTGGCATATGTATGGCCAAAAAAATAGAGAAATGAGGTTAAACCTTAAAAGAAGGACTAACAACCTAGTTTAGAAGTATTGGGAATTGAAGAACAAGACTAAGAAAAGTGAGATGTATAGATGAAAGTGATAAAGGAAGTAAATTACTACAAGGGTGATGAAGACAATCTCGCACAAAAATCTTCTTGCTAGCTTGCTCCAAGATCTCTCCACTTGCACACAAAAAAGCGAGAAACTTTTGGGGGGCTATTTAGGGGTCTGGCTTAGTCAAACCCTCATTTTGGTGTTTCCACCTCCATGGACAACCAAGTTTTCCATGATAGAAATAATGATAAAGAAGGGAATAAAAGCTACATAAACAAAAGACACTATAAAACAATACATTCTTACTTGACCAAAATGATAGAGAGGATAAGAGGAGCTTACCACCTCCATCCAAAGTGCTTGAGGCTAGTGGAGGAGAAGATGAGAGGAACTCAAGCCTCTACTGCCATGGTGTTGTTCCTGCATTCAAACTATTAAAGTGATGGAGTTGTGGATTTTTGCAATAGAGTTTAAAGTGTTAATATAAATCTTGTGGATGAGTGAATGAAATGAAGGGAGTGCTCAAATCGATCCTGTAAAACCTAAGAATCGATGGATAGATGAACAATATGAAGGAAATGATGAAAAACAATCATATTCGGGTTGGTCAGCCAAAGGGAGGCATTACACTTTGACTTCCAATGCGAAGTGTAATGTCTCTGTAGACTCTAGCCACATGAATCTATGAGGGACGTAAGTGTGTTGCATGAATGTTTGTGTGTCGCATAGGTGTCCCTAACAAAAATGCCTCTTCTAACACAGAGACAGGGTGCCAAGTGTGATGTGAGCAGCGGGCTTAAGTGGAATTAAACATTCACCTTAGGTTTTCTAGAGTGTAAAGGGGTAAAGGGTAATTTATGTTAGGGGTGCAAATTCACACCTATACAAGACCATTCCTTTTTGTAAACAATGAGCAGGCAACTATATGGGCCCCATTAAAATGTTAGTGTACTTGCTACACTAATCCTTTCAAGAGATAAAGAGGGATCCCTTGCTAGAAGGAATGCACCTAGGACAAGGCTTCCCAACGCCTTGCCCCCAAGTGTAGGGTCAAAGGTGAGCCAAAATGGATTATGATGCACTGCTTCACACAAAATAAAAGATGATTACATAAAGCCTAGTTTATACCCTCATGGATGGTATTGAGTTGTTATGATACTATGACTACCACATGGTGAGGAGAAGCAACTAATGTTATTGATTAAGTGAAGGTATTTTTGATGTTTTTTTTATGTTTGAAGGAGAATAGCCAAGATTTCTTGTTGTTTCTTGTGTGTTAGACTCTATGGGAACATGAATTTCTTGTTCTTTTACACCACAAGATTTTCCATTATAGCCAAGTTGTTTTAAACATTCATAGCCTTTTCCATAAATTTCTTCCATTGCTTTTGAAGAACGTGGCTTTTCGTGATCATCGACATCATAGTGGATGTGTAATTTGTGTTTTCCTCTTTGCTAGAGGTTATGGAATTGGATGTTTATGATGACATAGTGATAGATTGTGTTGATATTATTGTTGCTTCTTTCTCTATTTCTGATTTTTGTGTAATCTTGTATTCTCCCATGAATGTAGGTGTAAAATCTAATGAACCCTAATCATCCTCCAACTGAATTTTTCACTGATGAAGGAAACTTATCTTTATCCTCAACTTGTAAAGTGTCTACTTTTGTAGTTGGTGTCAATGTTTTAAGAGGATCATTCATTCTTGTTTCAGTTTATAAATATTTTTTATTATATTTCATTATGTAAACCTTATTGTTGTATATTTACATCATTGAATGATGAAGCATTGAAGGCACACCTTTCATATCATAAATCCATGGTCTACCCAAGAGAAGGTTATATGAAAAATCATGGGGCATGATATGGATGGGATTTTGTAACACAACCTTATCAACCTTAACAGGTAACATTATCACACCAAGTAGTTTGATTTCCACTTCATTGAAACCTTCTATTGTCAATTCAATGGGTTGAATTAAAGTTTTGTTTTCTCCAATTTTGTCCAAAATATTTATACTAAAAATATTAATCCCTAAACCATTTGCAATACACATATGTTTAATCCCCACCCTATTAATAATAGCCATTATCATCAAGGCATCATTTTTTTTTTGTGTTTCCAAAGGAGGAAATTCACTTTGATGGAAGACAATGTCCAAATTAGGTGAATTCATATTCTGAATCAAAGCTACCACATATAATTGTTGCACACTAGGAGGGATCACAACCCTCTACAAATAATTTTGAAGAATTCCATGATAAGAATGTGATGTTTTAATTAAATCCTACAAGGAGATCTTAGTTGGAGTATTATGAAGTTGTTCAACAAGATCAAATTCTTTACCACTATGCTACAAAATGTTAGGTGTGGGTTAGAGGTATGGTTTAGGCAATGGAATGGATGTTGGAGTTCATTTTGGTTTTTTATCATTTCTATTGTTATACATGTGAGATACAATATGATAACTTGGTTTTTGTGACATATGATTACTAGTAAGTTGTCTTGCAAAGCTTAGGATATGGCCATGAGGTTAAGGAGGTCCTATAATGAGAGGTGACTTAGGAGGTCCAATAATTAGAGGAATATTAGGAGGTCCAATAATTATAGGACACTTAGGAGGTCCAATAATCAAAAGAGATCTAATAGCTAAGTGTTCATTCATAACCTCAATAGATTTAACTTATTGATGATCTTCTATCGAGGGGGATCTAATGTCACCTAAGGATCCTCATTTATACAATCTATAAATGTATCAATGATGTCAACCTCTTCTCTAACAATGTATTCCCAAGTATGATAGGTAGGGGGAGATAAACAAACAAGATCCTCATGATGCTCAATGATTGGATCTTCTAACACTAATATATCTTCTTCACAAATAGTAGAGATATCGAGAGAATAAAAAACATGATTTTAATGATTGTCATTGATTTAATTCTCTTTCACCAAGCTAACCTCACACATAGGAGAGATAGTGAAAGAGGGATCAATGAAAAATAATGAAACAAAAGAAATGAACCCATTCTCACATGCTTGTAACAAAAAATATTTGAAATTATTAACAAGATCTTACCATAGAACATGAATTATGACAAAAAAATACAATGAGAACATGATGTAAACAATTTTCCTACTAAAATGCAACAATTTCTCCTAATTTTCTACAAATTAAGCAAGATTACACCCTTCTTGCACATAAAATAACTCTGTTTCAAAATTTATAATTAGAGATTAGTAGGCAAACACAAACCTAAAATAATGAAGACAAAAATCTATGAGAAAAATTTATGAGCCACTAGTAGCAACAAAAAGTTGCCCTAGGGTGTGAAAATTCAAAGTTTGATTGTGTAAGGAACTATTGATGGATTATGGGTTTTCTTGCAAATAGGTTTAACAGTAAATATTTTTCCATAATTTTCTAAATTTATTCCAATGTGATGTAAAATACAAGTGTGCAACAATGTGGAAGATGTTTGAACAGGTTTGGATTTAACTTTTTTAGATCTGAAATGTAATAAATGACTAATTCTAAAATGCCACAACCTTAAAATGATGATTTTGATGTAATTTTGAAATAAAAAAGTGAAATGTTTTTTACTTTTTGAGCTATATTAAATATTCCTAAATACATGCAATTGTGAATTCGAATTTAGAAATCTACAAACACTAACATAATGAGCAGATAGAGACAATAAATTATGGAAAAGTTGGCCAATGCTAGGGTACAAGGACATAGGCACCCAAGGGCATCTAACTCCTTGATAGGGGTTTTTTAAATTCAAAAGTTTAATTTTTATGTTGTTGTTTCTATCTACAAATAGGTTTGACACACTATTTTTCTAGAATTTCTTCAATTTAAGGCAATGTGATTCAAATGTAAGTATGCAACAATAAAGGACAATTTTGAATGTAGATCTAATCTAAATGGTTGAGATAAATGCTTATGCAATCTATGTTGCAATATGTGATGTATTTTTTTTTAATTTTTATGCTTTTATGATGCAAAAATAAACCCTAAATGAGAAATGCAAAGCAATTCAATGCAAAACCTAGATTTATGATTTGAAAGGATTCCAATTTTAGAAATTTTTTGATTTCAAAATGTCTAGTGCACCAAAATGTAACATAAGAGAAAGGGAACCCTAAGTCTAGTGTGTAAACCTAGGGTTACTTTTTGGTCCTTTTTAAATGTGCATTAAGATGTAGATCATCAAGGTGAATAGATTGACTTTCAACCATGAAGGTGAGTTCATCAAACTTGGATGTTCATCCTTAGGTCCTTTAAGATGGATTGGAATGATTTGGAATCAATTAACCTAATTGAACTATATGGCCTAATATGAAAAATACAAGATCCCAACAATGCACAAATTGAAATGTAGTAGTTTGTAGGCAGGTCTGGGAAGTATAAGGGACTATGTACCTACTCAAAAAAATTGGTTTTAGTGTGAATAGGAGGAATTATATTACCAATAGCATAAAACTACTTTTAATGGTGTCCTACTCAACTTTTGGGGTCCTTTGGTGGTAGATTTGAGACTTCTGTTTTTGCTTGCAAAGCTATCAAAATGTTGTCAAATAATTTTGTAGGTGAATTTTCATTATTTGACAAGATGTAGGGCTTAAAGTGCAACAATGAAAAATTTATCTTCAACATCTCTTCAAACCTCTTTAAACATAAATCCTCCACATTCAAAGAGAGAGAATATTGGGACATTAAGGGGCTTGCCTTAGTCAAACCTTGTGTAAGTGTTTCCACTACCACAATGGCAATGTCAATGATAAAATGGATAAATGAATAGGAAACAATAATGACACCACAAAGTGTTGTAACTCACCACCCTTTAGTGGCTTCCTTGAAGAAATAAATTCATGCACATCACTCCAAGTTCTTGGATCTTTCTTGCTTCATTTACTTGAATGCTTAAGAGACCTACAAATGCATTAACCTTCATAAAATAATGATGAAAAAATAACATGAACTCACATACACCATGACATGATGCTTGTATCTTGAATTGCTATAATAAATCACTAAAATGTTGCTCTTGACAATAGTATTAGTTCCTTAATTGTGGTTCTAGTTTTAAAATGGTGAAATAACTAGGTATTTATAGGAATTTATTTAATTTCCTACAAATTAGATTCCAAAAGCTAACATTTAAAATTTAATTTTGAATGTTTAAATGTCGATGTCAGCATGCCCAAAATTAGGTCCTAGCTAAGAAGGGGGACCCATATGCCCAAGGGTGTATGGGTCATGGCCTTGATCTCAAGGACATTAACTATCAAGGGAAACATATGAGTTGGATGCATTTATTCAATGTTTGCAATTTATTGAAAAGTGGTTCAAATGGGCTTTGCAATGCATAATTTTAGGAAATTATGCGGTCAATTAGGCTCAATAATTTAGGGGTAGGAAAAACAAGTGTGAAATTGGAAAGGGTAACAATTTATAATTCTATAAGAGGTAGGTGGGAGTGAAACATAAAAGTAATGTGAGAATATACCCCCCATGAGTCTCCTTGTCACATATAATCAAGACAAAGATATATAAGTTTGTTGTCCCTTTTAAAAAAATAAGAGGAATTCAAAAATAGGGTTTTATATTTTGTTGGTGCCTAGGTAGGACTAAGATTATCTTAGCAGGCCCCCACTCTTCCCATGGTGGGTGGTATTCTTAGATTCATGTCCATAGTTGGGTCATGACTCCTTCCTTGGCTAGTGACTTCACCTATTGAAGGTGTCTTCGTTGAAGCAAGTCAAATAGATTAGAAATAGATCACCCCACCTCCTCTACACCTTGTCAACCCACTACCATGAGAGCTTAGTATTTTATTTCCTATGCCTTTTTGGAAACTACCCTTATCACTTGTATTCATTCCTATTTCAAACAAAACAAATTAACACTCTTGTAGAATTTAGGGTGAAACATCTAGATAGTTTTTAAAAGAAAATTATGTGCTAAATCTACCTTATGTGACATGAGAAGTCATAAAGGTTGGTATTCATAGGTTAGGAGATGGCCCCCATTCTCCTTTAATGTAATTAACTTTATTGGCATATGATTTTTCATTGATGTCAAAAGTGGAAAAAGTGCAAAAGGATAGTGTCATCATGTTGAGGAATAAAATTGGCATACCAGTTAGAATTGCAGTGGCTAGTTGAGAGCTTCTAGAATTGTAATTTGTAGGTTAGCTTGGTGAAAACAAAGTCCAATTTGAATTTTTTATGCTTAGGCTTGGAAGATATGCATAATAGTGTTATATTACTGCATTGACTACATGTTCCAAGTTACCAATAGCTTAATTGGAAAGTTAAGGCCTTTGTACCATGTGGGTGACCGACCCCTCATATCTAGACTGTTGGTTGATGAGGTATGAGAATCACATCGGGGTAACATTATGTGTTTGACATGATTGTGTTATCGGTCTCTTTGATGTGGCAATTTCACATTTCACATCCTTGTTGTGAAGTGATCAGAGTGGCAATGGAGATTCAGAAAGAGTTTTATTTGTCCCTTCAATATTCTATTGGTGGGTCTCATAATGAAGTATGTTATAGATAGAAAGTGTGACATGCAATACAAAGATTATGTGATTGACAAGTGGTAGCAGTTGTTTGTGTTATTTAGGGTTTTGCTATAGAAGAAAGTGTGGATACATAGTCATGGTGAGACCTTAATATGCCAGCAGGTGCCTTTCCACTGTGCCTTCGACACTGTGATGGCAGCATGCAAAGAATAGTGAAGTTATCAATGAGATAATGTTGATTTAGAAATAGGAAATTTGGAGTCCCCTCAGCACAATGATTAGTTGGATGATAGTTGATGGTGATATTGAGATGATGATGAAGTAAACTCTAGACATGTGGTTGAAGATTATAGTGGTTTGTGATGTGTGATGATACATGGTGAAGGACAATAGCTCAAATAGACAATTCACATCCTTGTTTTGAATTATGTGTAGATGATGCAAACATGCTGATCAAAGATAGCTTATCAAATAGAAAGCTAGATTTTGGAGTAAGTAATCTATAATTCCCTTCGATGTAATGAGGCACGATGATCATGAAGTAGTGAGATTGACGATTGAGATTCAAAGGAGAACAATTAGACTATGATGTCTTAATGGTAAAGAGATGAATATAGAACCCTGGATCTTGGTGCATAGTGACAAGATCAATGGTCAAAATTCAAAGATGGTGATTTCAAATGGTTAAGTCCATAAAAGTTGTTTATGAATGGAAGCTAACTAGAAGAATGAAATCAATTGGTGATTTGAGTTCTAGAATGACAACAAAGAGTGCTAGGAGAATAAATATTAGATCAAGATCTTGTGAACAAAGAATTACATTAAATGTGTATCCAATTTAGGGCCTACAGATCACCAATCTTAGAAGACTCTCTGAGATAAAATTTAATGCTAGTATGGCTCGATGCAAAGAATACTTCCTAAAGAAGCAAGAACCAAAACCCTAAAAGATGCACTAAGTGCATTGGTTGGTGGTGCATGGCTCAAGGAAGAGTCTACCAATTATCAAAGAAAAGAATGCTAATGAGGTAGTGGAATTATTTGAATAATAGGTTGGTAAGGTGGGAGAGAAAAGGGCGAAGGAAGAGTTGGAAGTAGTAGAGTGTAGAGAAAGTGATTATAGAGAAATAATGCACTATCTCTAAATAAGCTGAACCAAACAAAAATTAGGAATTCAACCCTATCTTTATATTCAGTGTAAAACCCTTGATTGTATTAGTTCTTTTTGTTTGGGTTCTACTCATTCAAACTAGTGTATTACATAAAAAGGGATGTATTGTTGAGCAAGTTTTAGATGCAAATAACAAAGATGCAAAAAAGGAGGTGCAGAGTAGAAAGAGAGTTTCATAGTGGGAAACATACATTTAAGTGCAGTTGCAAATAAGTTGCAACATAAGACTAACACTAAAATTATAATGTTTAGCATTGTAAATCTGATTGGTGGGTGCCATCAGATATCTACGTAGAAGCTCATATTAGGGAGTGGGTGTTTCCATAGAGTGGATGCTCCTAAAACCAAGGGATTGGAGTCTCCTTAGGGTTGGTCCCCTTAAAATCATTGTAACAGGGCTTTATTTGTGAGATTGGATTAGGATAGTAATTCCTAGCAGCATTTCTCACCATGGTTTTTCTCAACCTTGGGTTTTCCACATAAATTTGGTGTTATGTGATGAATGCTTGCATGTTATCTCATATGTTTTCCTATTAAATTTTTTATTTGCATAATAAAATCTCAAATAATTAATCAATATTAAGGATTGTGAGAAAAATTTCAATATCTATCGATTCACCCTCCTCTTAGTAGATCACTTTCCTCTTAGTAGATCACTTTGGTCCAACAATCAATATCAAAGTGCTAGGTTCCCTAGGTGAAGCTTATTCATCTCAGGTAGATTTTGGTAGTGTGAACACAATGAATAATTAGGAAGGTTCAAGCAAGCCACCTTGGTTTGATGGAACAAACTATGCTAAGTGGAATTCATTGATGAAGGGATATCTGGGATCTTTAGGACTTTATGTTTGGATTTCAGTCAAAAGGAAGTACGTTCTCCTTGCTACTCTTCCCACTGATGCTACAGGAATGAAGGACTATGAGAACATTGAAAAAGCATGGTTTTCCATTATGAATAATTTGTTAGATTTCTTTCATCGCAAGGTTATGCATTCTCAAACAACATGTGATGTCTAGGAAAAACTAAAAAAAATCTATCAAGGAGATAGTAAGGTGAAGTTGGAAAAGATTCAAGTGTTGAGAGAAAAATTAGAAAGCTTAAGGATGATAAAAGAGGATAATATTGTAGACTACCTTCTAAGAGTTAATGATGTAGTAAAATCTATCAGAGGATTTGGAGAAGAGGTTAAAGAGGATTTTTTTGTTGTTGAAAATTTCAAGGTCTATGATAAATAGATATGACCCCAAGATCTCTATAATCAAAGAATGAAGAGAAGTGAACAATCTTACCCTTGATGAATTTTATGACATATTCATGGCATGTGAGATGAGAATGGGAGATACTGAGCCATCCAAAAGATAATTTGCATTCAAGGTTGTAAAAAATGTAAAAGGATGAAGCAGATAAAAAGGAATAAGTCATAGCCTCTACATCAGACCATGAGGAGGTGGACAAAGAAGAAAATTTTATAAGAAGCCTAAGGAGAGGATCTAACAAGTATAAATATAAGTTTCCCATCAAGTGTTTCAATTGTGGTAGAATAGGTCATTTTTCTTCTAAGTGCCCTTATGATAAAGAAGATAATGTTGAGCAAGAAGGAGATAGTAAAAAAAAGAAACCTCATTACCCTAAACAAAGGAGTTTTGGAAAGAAAAAGAAGAGCATGTACATTCATGAAGAAAGTGATTCATCTGATGCTAGTGATAGTTCATATGATGAACAAGATTGTGCTCTTGTAATAGAGGAAGGAGAGGAAGAATTCATTTTTATGGCCAAGGACTCTAAGGATCAGAAGGATGAACTAGTAAAGGATTATCATGATGAAGAAGAGGAGGCAATTGTTGATCTTGAGGGGTAATTGATCAGTTCCCTTGAAGATCTTGATTAACTGATAGATAAGTTTGATGATCTTAAAAGAGAAAATAAGAAACTAAAGAAGAGTGCTCAAAACAAGACTGATAAACTAACTCAAGAACTTGAGAAATCCAATCAAATGGTGGTAAACCTCAAACTTCAGGTTAAAGAATCTAAAATAATGGAAGAGGTGATGAAATCCAAATTAGAAATTGAAATGGATGGATGTTCGAAGCTTGAGGAAAAAATAGTTTCCTTAAGAAAGAAGTTGGAGAAATCCAATGAGAAGGTCAATAAGGGTCTAAAATTAAAAGGTGGTTTAGACATTATGAATGAGTTGATTAGCATGCAAATGCCAGCATATAAAGAAAAATTAGGGTTAGGAATAGAGAAAGGAAAGAACTCATTTATTGATGACTCTACAAAACTCTATGAAAGATTTAGGGTAGAAGAAAAATCAGCCTCTATTTGTGCAAAATCCAACAAAAATGAAGCCTCTAAAGATGAAAAGAAGCCTACAAATATAGAGAAATATTTTAAAGAGAAGTCGATTGGAAATAAGAAAGACAACGAGAAAGCCCCTACTCATTCAAAGAAGAAACAAAATATTAAAAGGATATATGATGAAGGTTTCATGAGAGTGCATTGTTCAAGAAATCAAAGACATAATATTTTCACCTCCAACTGAAGGAGACGTCATGACCAAGTACTCATCATACTTCTATGGGTATTGATATGCATGTAATCATTTTGGACATAGGGCTAGAGAGTATAGAGTCATTCCAAGGACCAATACAACCTTATAAGAAAAAAACCATTTTCTCCCTTTGTTGACAAGAATATAGCATGTTACAATTGCAACAATTTTGGTCATGTAGCTAGAGAGTGTAGAAAATGTTTTATAAGACCAAATATTCAGTCGTAAAAGAAGAAAAAATCAATCCCCAAAGTGAAAAAGGAAGCTAAAATCTATGAGGATAAGGAAGAGAATACTAAGAAGAAACCTAAGAAAGTGTGGAAGGATAAATGAAAAAGTTCCACTCAATCCATGCTTGCCCAAACAACACTACATGCTAAGAAACAAAACTTGTGGGTGATTGATAGTGGTTGATCCAAGCACGTGAATGGAGATAAAATAAAATTCATTGAACTCAAGAAGTGTAAGGAAGGGTTAGTAAGTCTAGGAGATAATTATGTGGTCAAAATTTTTGGTAAAAGGATCTTGAGCTTAGATGGAAAGTGTAGACATGAAAAAAATGGCTTAGGCCTATGACTGCATTTTTCATCATCAATTCAAGATACCCACAAGATGATTAAATAATTTTATTCATTTAATTATAGCTGAACATTAAAATTACTCTAATTAATTAAATAGTCTTAACCATTTAATTAATTAATTTCATTATTCTTCTAAAATTGATTCATTAAGTAAATTACATTAATTTATCTTAATTACGTCACTAATTAATTCTGATATATTCCTTTGATTAATTAAATAAGTTACATTAATTTATTTAATTATGTCATTTAATTCTAATATCCTCTTTTAAGTTAATTAAATAAGTTTTCTTAATTTATTTAATTACATACCATTTAATTAACTTCATTATTCTTCTTTTGGCTAATTAAATAAGTTTTCTAAATTTATTTAATTACACACGTTACTAATTAATTACACATCTATTCTTCTAATTAATTAAATAAGTTTTATAAATTTATTTAATTAAGTCATTCAAATTAAATCATATTCTCCCACATTTAATTAGATAAATGATTATTTTTTTTATTAAATAATTTTATCCTCTCATCTAAAGTGCTTTCATAAACCAAATAGTTCACTCAACTATGTAATCATGTGCACACATTTTCTCCACTAAAGAAACAAATTAATTTAATATTTAATTCTTCCATTTGAGCACATGTCTCCTACATCTTCAAGTAAATATCTCATGCATAATTCTCTCTCAGTCCACTCATCGAATTGATATTTCACCTCTTTCTGACTAACACTCTCTCAGTTCACTCACCAAATTGATCTGTCACCTCATTTTGACTCACAAACTCTCTCAATTACACCTCTTGTAACTAATCGATAAAATCAATCAAAGCATGCGATTAGGTCCTCACATGCGATTTGAGCCACTCAAATTCAAATCAATCTCAATCGTCAAATCTATGAGACTTCTATAAAAGAGGATTTTCAATTCTATTTTTGGTAACCACAATCTTCCAAGTTTTGCTATCAAAATACATGCAGGTGAATATTGCATACTCACAATCTGAGGGAAATTGAAGCGATATAAATAAAATTTGAGAAGAATAATGAAGATGATTCAAGAAAGCATGGGGATTACATGATTTAATTTTTGACTTATTTAATTCCTTTATAAGCATATGCACTTCATAATTGATTTGGGATCTTTAGCATAATCTAGGCAATTTATGGTTGTTGCTAGTTGTTATGTTGTTTCTTTTATTTCCTCTTTATTTTCGCTTATCACATTTGGTAAACCCAACATGAAATGATGACCCTCTTGATTGGCATTCTTTGTTTGGAAGTATTTGATGTTTCTTGGCTTAAAGGGTGTAGGTAATTTTGAAAAATCTTGCAAAACACACTTTTGGGAGTTTTTTGAGGTTACAAAAATAGCATGGTTGCATATAGAAGGGTCGAGAGACAACTTTTCATATATTATACTACATATTTTTGTTAAGGGTAGCATTTTTACAAGAAAAACATGATTTTTTTACGGCTACAAACTCAAGTGATGCATCTATGGCTTCCTATGATGCATCTAACTAGAAATGATGCAAATGTGGCTTCCTGTGTTGCATCTGACTAGAAATTATGCATATGTGGCTTCCTGTGATGCATCTGACTAGAAATGACACATTTGTGGCTTCCTACGATGTATCTGACTAGTAAAATTGTGACACATCTGACTGGTAAAAATTAATTTTCTGATTTCCCAAATAATAAGTTTTTATTTTTATGATTAGAGTTTTTACGAATAATTCAGAGTTTGTAGCATGTGATCTGGTGGAGTTAACTTATTTTTTGCAAGACAATTGATTAGAAGAAAAACATACAAACTCCTGATCTGTGATTTGCAAGACGTTTGGTAGAAGACAAACAAAACAAACTTCTAATGTGTGGTTTTACAGGACTAATGTCAAAGAAATAATCTGAAAACTCCATTTTATCTATGCTTTATTCCATTTTTTGAGTCTTCATATAGGATTTATTTTGATTAAGTAGATGGTTAATTAATCCATGTGTTGAGTCTTCACATAGTAGTTGTTATTTAATTAGGGTGGATTTATCATTGTCTTCTATGCTTGGGAAGGTTGGTAGGCTCATATGCTCTCACTTTGGGAAACCTCAGTGATCAGGATGCCAGACCCATCCACTTTTATGTTTACCTATTAGAGGGTCTTCCTTGGTGGGAAAAACTACTCACCCCAAGGGAACAACTCAAATTGGTAATGAGCTAAAGCGAAGCTGCTCCCAACCGGTATATAAATTTGAATGTTGAGGAAATCTCATCATTACAGGCGCTCGTACAAGCAAGCATGAAATCTCCTTACAAGAGAAAATATTGCCTTTTGTGTGGCCATCTAAATGGGTACACTAATTAAGAACCATTTTTGTATATTTTCCAAAAACCTTCTATATGTTGGTGCAGGAGGTTGGACCTCCGAAGCCATCCCATATTTTCATAGTTCTTAGTAGATATGAAAAATTCCTTGTCCATGTGGGAATAAAAATATTGGTAAGTCTGAGAAGTGTGTGTCATGGAGGGGAGCCAGTGCTACCAAGATCCTAATTCATCCACTCTGAATAAGCGTGGATGGAGAAATCAAAGTGGAAATCCAACAGATATTGTCATTGTCAGCCTTAGGGTTGTAAATGTTTATTTATTTATTTTAAACACTTTGCTTGGCGTGTCTTATGTGTGTGTTTAGTTAGATCTGATCAAACAAAAACATCCAAAATTCAAGTATGAAAAAGTCAAAAATTTGTCAAAAGCTAAAACCAATTCACTGTTCAATGCATCTATCACACAGAAACCCACATCTAAGATTCCGAGTCGCAACTATTTAAACCTAAAATGCATCTGATATTCTAAGTCATAATTGCTGAAACGCACAATGCATCTGACATTTTAAACCACGTCTATGAACTCCAAAAATGCATTTGAAACTGTAAACCATATCTATGGCTTTTTGTGATGCATCTGATCTTATGCACCACATTTGTAGTCTGGAACAATGCATCTTCTTGTCATAGAAAACTCAGAAGACTTACAGTAGGATTTCATTATCTGACTTTCTCTTTGCTATAAACCCGATTCAAACCTGTGATTTTCTCATATTTAGGTTCATCCTTAGTTTTCCTAGATAGTGTCATAATTGTATTACTTAGATCATCCTTAAAATACTTAGGGAAATCCTTGTGCATAATACATCATAGACCTTACGGTAGATAAATTATCTTACCTTGATTGAAAATATTAATTCAAATACAATTTCCCTTGACATATCATTTTACAATCTATCCTTTATCCTCTTAGTGGAATTTCTCAAACTCTCCAGTCTAGTTTGAACTCCACCTAGTTGACCTGCCACTTAGTCTTTCTAGTATTTATCCTAGAACATCATTGGCAATCCTAGTTGGAACCTTGCATCAAACTTGGTCGGTTAGTGATTCATCCCTTAGTTGTTGAAATATAGTTTACATTATACCTTAGTTTTTTCATGTCATAATTTATGCCAAAAAATCCAAAAACGTAGCTTAACTTTCATATCCTAGATATTTGCATCTTATACATCATTCTCCTTTGAGAAAGTTCTAACTTATGTTCCAAACCAGATTACAAAAGACAAGATTAGAAATGGATCCTCAACGACAATGTGATGACCTTTACAATCCCACTAGTGAATTGAACCTAAGTACTACACCTCTTCAGGACAACACCAATACCACATCACACATTGGGTCAATGTCACAACCTCCAAAATATAATCCATATGGTAACCTATTTGAAAATTTCATCCTAAGAGATGCCCAAGGTCATATCATGGTTGAGGAAATTGATGTAGTAGCCTAGGATCTTGAGGTGGAAGAATTTGTTGGTGAACTCATCATGCTCGACCCTGAGAAAATTGTAGCCAAATTAATAGAGGATGGAGTTAAATTACCACCTAGTTTTGACATAAACACACTACAAGTGGTGCCTTCACCTCTAAATGTCTCAAACCAAAACTAGGGAACTATAACACATATTTCATAAAATGTTACACCTTAGGTAAACCTCAATATACCTATGGGAGGAGCTACACATAGTGATTCAATGATTCACACTACCACAATACCATCATTTCTTCCACCATCCATGACATAGGCTATGACACAATCAACATAATTTCCTATAACATAGTCAATAACACAACAAATGGGTACTAATCCATTTGTGACCTCAACAAACACTATGAATACCTCCTTAAACAATCTGGGTGGACACAAGAGAATAAGAAATCTAGGTTTAGGATGCACACCCATGGTTAATGTCAAGAGTACCATGTATAGTCATTCTATTCCTCAAAATAATACTCCAAAGGGACAACATGGTACACATACCTCACCTTAGGTGAATAGCACAACCAAGATATCAATCAGATACCTTTGCATCAAACACAACACAACAAGGTACCCATGCACAACCTAGAGGTTAGAACATACAAGAGCTACCCAACATGAACCCCTAATATACAAACATACCTCAGGTACAACAAAAAATGACTCAATACAATTATCAAGTATCTACACAACATGTGCTATCCAACAACATGAATGACATACCAAACCCACAGGTGGACGCCTTAACTACCCAAATGCTTACTTTACAAAAATAAATGTTTAATATATAAGTAGCAACCAATAAATAATATACCATGTAGGACTTTCATCTGTATCCCTTTGATAGGACTATTTATATATCACCTTTTCCACAACATTACACAATCCCAAACTTTTCAAAGTATAGAGGGATGGGCAACCTGATAGAACACATCTAAGAATTCAGCACAACTTGTGTTGACATTGCATCAAAGCATACATACTTGATGAGGTTATTCCCAAGAACTATCACATATCTTGCACTTGAGTGGTTTTCACAATTACCTAGAGGCATACGCACATGGTTTGAGTTAGCCAACAAATTTGTAGACAATTATGTCTTTAACATTGAAAATGATATCACATTGGCCACTTTGTGTACCTCGAAACAAGAAGATAGAGATTCCTTTATCAAATACTTCCAAAGATGGAGAAACTTGGTGAGTTGATGTCAAATAGAGATCCCTGAGAAACAAAAGGTGGACATGTTTGTTGAAAACCTCCTAGGTCTTTCAAAGGACCCCTTGCAAGTTCATTATTGTGCCCACTTTATAAACCAAATTGAAAAAGAACAATGATTGAGAAATCGCTTGTCTCTAAGGGAACCCTTAAGTTCTCTAAGAATACAAACAATCAAAACACTTTCAATGACAAAAAAAGTATTGGTCTCAAAAAAAAATGTCACAAACAATGGGGTTGTGGACACCAAAGTAGTAAAAAAAGTTGATCCTATTATCATTCTAAGAGGACCTGAAACACCAAAAAAAGCTACACCAACAACCAATGCCCTACGAAACAATTAGGGACTAGGACAAAAGAGACCACCTAGGTAGTACATTAGACATGAATACACTCACCTTGGAGAACCCATTGAGTCTATACAAAATAAATGTGTTCAATAAGGTGTCATACAATTATGAGAACCTACAAATTATGTCTCTAAATTTAAACCCTCTTTGTGGGATGATAATGATTTTTTTGAATACCACCAAGGTAAGGGACATTAAACATCCGCTTGTAGACAACTGAAAAATATCATTCAAGACCTTATCGAAGAGAAGGTAATCAAGATAGAGGGATAACAACAACACACTTCCAATAAAGATCACATAATCTACAGGAATCCTCTTCAATACCATGGTTCAGGGAAAGCATCTGGTTGAGTTAATAATAATACAACCAATTATACAAGTACTAGCTATAATTTCTCCAAAATTCTCCATCTTTGAGCTTCAAATGAACATATCAACACCATTATCATCAAGAAGACCCTAGAGTGTGTTGTAAACACTCACATAACTAAAATAACCATACCCAACCCTTTGCCTCCTTAGCAATCCCAAGCTAAAGTCCATTTCAACTTGCTAGATCAGCTAGGGTAAACCACATCACAAATATCCATACTCAATCTACTATGCACATCACCCGAGCATAGGGCCATCCTAGACCAAATGTTGAAAGAGACCATAGTCCTAGATAACCTCGAATTCAACCAATTCCAAGCAATGGTTGGATTCCTAGGAAGCTCTCACCATGTTACCTTCTTTGACAAAGACTACTCCACCCAAATGATGAACCAGAATGACTCACTACACATTGAAGCCTTCATCCATCAAAGTATGATCAAACAAGTCTTGATAAATGCTAGAGCAAGATTGAATGTTTGTTCCCTAAAATTGGTTAAGGCACTGGGTTTCTTTGAAGCATGTGAGGATAAGACAAAGAGCATAGTCATAAAAGGTTATGATGATGATGAATGATTCTCTATAGGAATAATAACACTTCCACTCTGAGTGGAACCCATAATATTAGATACGACTCTCCAAGTACTAGATCTAGACATCCCTTATAATCTTCTCCTTAGTCGACAATGGATTCATGTCATGAAGGCCCATTCCCTCCATGTATCATTAATGCATAAATTTTCCCTACAACGACACTGAGATTACAATCCAAGATGATCCTGACCCCTTTAAGTATTGTACTAACCTACGCGAAGTCTCTCAATGTCATGTCCCACTTAACCGTGAAGCCTTGTCATCAAACTCATCCAAATACATTGATCCATATTCATTGACTAAATAATCCACTTCATATACCATACCACCAAACCCCAAGGTTCAATCCCATGATATGGGATGTGAAGAATATTGAATGAACAAGTTGTAGATAAATGATAATGTTATTGCTGCTAAAAATAATCAAACTTCTACTAATGATGTCAAGACTATTTCAAAAGACACACAAATAGGTGACCATTCTTGGATCGATACATTTTGGGACCCGGATGATGTAACCGCCTTCACCATATTCATTTTTGTACAAAATTTTCACTAACATGATAATCCCATGCTCAACTAGGATATATATGATAATCCACTCTTTGAGCAAGAGCCCACTGAGGATATAAACACATCATCCTTTCATACTACCTATCCTATGTTAGGGTGTGTCTCCTCTAATTTTTCCTCTACTAATTTATCTTGCCAAGTTGTTAAGGATGTGCAAGCCTCTGTTGACATGAACAGTACTAAAAAGGCTAGTCCCAAAGACAACATTGTTGACATCGTCACTCCCATTCAACTGACAAGAATTCCAGTCACTCCATTCATTCCATTCTCATCCATCTACATTATAGACAAGGATCAACAAGTCATATATAAAGAAAAGGACAAAGGAAAATTTCAAGAATCAAAGATAAAAATTCCCTCTTCCAAAGGAGATCAAGAATCAAAAGACATGCTAAAAATAGGAAATAAAGAAAAGTCCTTTAGCCAAAACAAAAAGCTATTGGACCAATCAAAAATACAAGTTAAGAATGAGAAAGAATGTCAAAACACATCCTCTAGCCAACATAAAAATCTATTGGATGCATCAAAAATAAAAATCAAAAGAGAAAATTAGAAAGTATTGGCCTCCAAGAATTCTCCTCCATCAAAAAATTACTAGGGTCATCTATCAACGCAAAAAGTCCAAAAAAAGCTTGTTGATCCAAGGTCTTCTTCTCTATCGCTTTCACTCATTCCATACCTTTCATTCAAATCATCCACACTCATTTATCATCTCACTTCCATTGGCAATGTCTTTCAATGTGCCTTTGATGATGACCCCTTGATGTACTCTAGCACATCGATTGCTCAAACTCCTTGTCATCTGAAGCCTGGTGGCCCACGTAGTGTGCATATTAGGGATCATACCATAACCTCTTTTATCTACCACTTATATCACCCATCACATTTTCCATTTGTATCCTACATCCAAATCAGGTCCTTTCATCTAGTATGGTCATCTAAACAAGATCCAGGCATCATCATGATGTATCAATTTTACACATAGCTTCAAAGAGCTCAGTCAAAACCCAAAAATACAAAAAAAATTGAAAAAATGAAAAAAAACTAGTAAAGAGAATAATCCATCCAATAGTGAAAACCATTTCAATGGTGCTTTGGATAAGTATGATTGTGAAAACCTAGAAAATAGGTGCCATGTATAGACAATCTTCACTCCATCATCTATTACCACTTCACGTGGTCTTTTCACCTTCACCCATGCTAATATAACTATCCCTCCTTCATTCTGTGACACCCAAAATAAGAGTAGTTGTTAGTCCTATGGCTTGAGATTGGTTGATGCTCGTCACATGCCATGCAGAACCTCTCTTACCATTCAATCCCACATAGTACCTGACTGGGGGAAAATACCTAACACCCATTCTTGGTGGAGTAAACCTCTAGATCTTCAAGACCTAACACACTTGGAAAACACAAAAACATTCACAAAATGTGTCAAAAAAAAAATAACATTCAAAAAAATTCAAAATCCCAAAAATAATCCAAATAATTAAAAAACTAAAAAAACAAAGTCAAACGTCTGTCATGTCAATTTTTGTCAATGTCGAACTACGTTGCTTCTATGACTGGACATATGCAAGGCCATTTGTCAATGTGCCCCTGAGGCATTATGTCAGTTCCTTCTAGGTTTTTCAAATAAACCATAATAAAATCATGACTTACTCTTTGTCAAATAAAGAAAAGTTGAGTTGTGTCAAAATATGAGGTCTTTGTGTGTATAACATAGGCAAGGCCATCAATTAATGAGCCCCCGAGGCTGCACTAGGCCAGCCCTTTAGTGTTAGTCGCATTTACTATCACACACTTCATATAACTTCAAATAAAGTAAGTCTTTTTCAGTCAGTCTTGTTGGTCAAATTCTAGTCGAGCTATGTGGTCTCTACATGTACAACATAGGCAAGGCTTCACAACCCCCAAGGCCCCTAGGATAGGTCCTTAGGTTAGGTTCTTGGTCAAAATATTTGAAAAAGAAAACACATTGGAAAATTTGAAAAAACAAAACATTTCAACAACATTGGTTATACAACGAACGACATAAACATAAGGTCAAAAATGATGCACAATCCAACCAGTCAAAAATTGGAATCAAGATCACATCTATCAAATCAATAATTTAAGGGTCTTCAAGATGTGTCCTTCTTGACATAAAAATCTTTTCTATCAAAAAAATTTACTTAGGATATGCATTTCTAGAATCGACATCACATTTATCAAATCAATCATTTAAGGGTCTTCAAGATGTGGCCTTCTTGATGTAATACTATTTTTTTTCAAACAATTTATTTAGGATATGCATCTCCTAAATCAACATCAAATATTATCAAATCAATTACTAAAGAGTCTTCAAGATGTGTCCTTCTTGATGTCAGACTCTTTCCTATCAAATGGGTGTCTTCAAGATGTGTCCTTATTGATGTTAGACCCTGTCATGTCATCTATTTAGGATGTGTCCTTCCTGAATCCCAGCCTTAGCAATAATCCAATTCAACATTTCAATCTTCTTTAGGATGTGTCCTTCCTAAAGAATGACCAGTCAACCTTGGAAAACAAACAAAGATCTGACACACATGTCTTGACAAGAATTTTCATTTAATTTTCAATTATTTTATTTCACCATGTGACTAGCTTTCTCCGCGATGTCCTATCGTGGATTTAGAGGAGTGAAAATCTTACTAGGGCATATTTTGATTTTTGACTGATTGTCTTATCTTTTTTTATATGACCATGTGACTGGCTATCTCAATGATTTCCTATCATGGATTTAGAGGAATGACAATGTTACTTGGCCATATCTTGCTTTTTGATATGACCATGTGACTAGCCACCTCGATGAGGTCCTATGATGGATTTAGAGGAGTGACAATGTTACATGCACATATCTTATCTTTTTGAAATTATCATGTTACTAGCCACTTCAAGGATGTCCTGGCAACAGGATTTAGAGGAGAAATGACATATTATTATGATTGTCTTATTTGTTTGAAATTTTTGTGTCACTAGCCACCTCAAGGATGTCTTGGTAACATGATTTAGAGGAGAAACAATGTCGCATGATGATTGTATTATATTTTTGAAGCTATCATGTCACTAGCAACCTCAAGGATGTCTTAGCAATAGGATTTAGAGTAGAAACAACATTTCATGACACACTTTATTTGGTTTGTTGCTTGTGTTTTGCCTCAGGAAAAATACTAAGAACAATTGGGTTTCTCAATATGAGTCACAACAATCCTTGTCTATGAATTTTTTTTTGAAAAAAACATGACATAGAACACCATTGGTCTATCTCATATCATGGTTTTTCTTGTCTATTTCAATAAACCACCCAATGATGACTCAAATGCAAATGCTTAGTATAATGATAGAAAAGTGATAACATATCTTTCTTTCACACAAACATAAATCATCTTCAAGCTAACATTCTTCTTCCAACGACCATTTCATGTACTAAACCTCACCGACACTAATTTCTTTCACCACCATCAAACTTCTAGATATCCAATTACCTAGTCAAGACAATTTCCATTTTTTTCTAATTTTTTCAAAAAATCGTCAATTTTCCCGAGGGGGCATACCTTTACCTATTTCATATTGAGGCATGACTGGGGCATGTTATTCATAATTATTTGACACAAATTCCAAAATAACATTATGTCAAAGAGGGGCAAACTGTAGACACAAAAAAAATGGCTTAGGCCTGTGACTACATTTTTCATCATCAATTCAAGATACCCACAAGATGATTAAATGATTTTATTCATTTAATTATAACTTAACATTCAAATTCCTCTAATTAATTAAATAGTCTTAACCATTTAATTAATTCATTTCATTATTCTTCTAAAATTGATTAATTAAGTAAATTACATTAATTTATCTTAATTGCATCATTAACTAATTCTAATATATTCCTTTGATTAATTAAATAAGTTACATTAATCTATTTAATTATCTTATTTAATTCTAATATCCTCTTTTAAGTTAATTAAACAAGTTTCCTTAATTTATTTAATTACATACCATTTAATTAACTACATTATTCTTCTTTTGGCTAATTAAATATTTTTTATAAATTTATTTAATTACACACGTTACTAATTAATTAGACATTTATTCTTCTAATTAATTAAATAAGTTTTATAAATTTATTTAATTAAGTCCTTCAAATTAAATCATATTCTCCCACATTTAATTAAATAAATATATCTTTTTTTAATTAAATAATTCCATCCTCTCATCTAAAGTTCTTTCATAAATCAAATAGTTCACTCAACTATGTAATCACGTGCACACACTTTCTCCACTAAATAAAGGAATTAATTTAATAATTAATTCTTCCATTTGAGCACATGTATCCTACATCTTCAAGTAAAAATCTCATGCGTAATTCTCTCTCTCAGTTCACTCACTAAATTGATTTGTCACCTCTTTATGACTAACACTCTCTCTCAGTTCACTCACTGAATTGATCTGTCACCTCCTTTTGACTCACAAAATCTCTTAGTTACACCTCTTGAATCTAATCAATCAAATAACTTAACTATTCAATCAAAGCATGTGATCAGGTCCTCACATGTGATCTAAACCACTCAAATTCCAATCAATCTCACCTGTCGAATCTATGAGATTTCTATAAAAGAATATTTTCAATTCTATTTTCGGCAACCACAATCTTCCAAGTTTTGTTATCAAAATACATATGGGCAAATATTGCATACTCATGATTTGAGGGAAATTTAAGTGATTTTAAGAAAAGTTGAGAAGATTAATGAAGATGATTCAAGAAAGCATGGGGATTATATGATATAATTTCTGATTTATTTAATTCCTTTATAAGCATATGCACTACATTATTGATTTGGGATCTTTAGCATAATTTAGGAAATTCGTGGTTGTTGCTATTTGTTATGTTGTTTCATTTATTTCCTATTTATTTTCCCTTATCACAAAAATAATAAGACAAAAGATGTCCTCTATCTTGAGAGTTTGAAACATAACCTTCTTAGTGTAAGCCAAATGTGTGACAATGGGTACAAAATTGTATTAAACTCTGAGGGTTGCAACATAAGAAAGAATGGTAAGAAAATTGCACAAGGGATAAGGACTAACAATAACCTCTACAACCTTATGAACTACAAATTTTAGTGGGGAAGAGGATTCCCCAATGCTTATAGGGTTTTCACCTAGAAGGTGGAGAGGAGTTCTCTTTCATGCTCTAAAACTTGGAAGTTCATTCAATATTGATTACTAAATGTGATTTGAAGTGTATCTATATGAAGGCCCTAATGCAATGAACTAAAAATATAAATAAACTAATTATTGAATTCACACTAATGCAACTTAAGCTATTTGAAAACACATGATGACATGCAAAAGGAAAAAATGGAAACTATACAAGACAAGATAAGAAGACAGGTAAGAAAAGTGCACCTAGAAACTGACAAGGGCTGAAGTGGAAGTTGCAGAAGCCTCTAAAATTTAGGAAAATATGATTTTTAGGCCCACTAGGACACTTACACCAAGTTGGGCAACTCAATCCCAATTCTAGCAAACTACTTTGGGCTCCGTTCCAGCCAACTGGGTACCCAAATCTCCAAAAATCCCTTACAAAATCATGCAGTGGGACTAAGTGACGACCATTGGTGACTTAATCCATTCTAGCTTTTCTGAGAATCAAAAGGTTGAAACAGAAGCCTATACTCTGCAATCTGCTTTCTCACTAAAATTTGGGTCCAGATCTACAAAATCACCTACAAAATAGAATGTATTTTGGTTTCTAATGTGGGGTTTTCCTTAGTCAAACCCCTAGTAAACTTTGAAAGAGAAGAAATATGCAAAAAACCCTAGCCCTAAGTGTGTCTAAGACTAGGAAATCTGAAGTATGATGCAACCCTATTATAATGTGTAAGAATAAGATGCATAAATGAAACTAGAACATTGTAAGACTCATTCTAAGATTCCTAGATCACATTAGAAATGAGTATTAGTGACATGCAGACCTTCCTTAGGCTGAAGATAGAGAGAAAATGGAAGATGGAACCACTTTGAAAATAAGTCTTTAGATTGACTTGATAGCTAGTTGCATCTCCTCAACCTAGATTTCTCCATGATTCTCCATAGACATCCATGATAAATCCTTTGCAATGTGAGATCTTGAGTGAGAATTGAGCTTGAATACCAGCAAAAACCCTAGTTTGTTGCCCTAAGATTCAAATTTGTTGTAGAAAGAGTAATGAATCTTCTTATGGAAGATGTTCAACACTTGATTCTTGATTTTTCTTGTGGAAAATGACTAAAGGTCTTGAAAGATGACCTAAAAACATGTATTTATAAGCAACAATACCTAATTGTCGATTATTTTGACCTAAGAGGCCAACACCCATCATAAATTTTTATCAAGTCGAAGATTTTCCTGCTCAAAAATGCAAATAACCCTAAAAGGGACTAAGTCGCCACTTTGGGCGACTTAGTCCCACCAAGGGTTTTTGAGGTGGGATTTATGATATTTGAGTGATTTTGATGTTTTTTTTTCTAGACTTGTATGATTTCTTAGGAAAAACAATCCTCAAATTCAAAGATAACAAGTCTTAGGGGCCTATAAATGTTGTTTTAGAAGAGTGATTGATGCAAGGGTGTCCAAAGTAGGACCAAATTAGGCACAAAATTGTCCTTTTCTTTTAAGGTATATAATTTTTGGTGACACATTTAGCCCCCACTTTAGCACCCATATGACTTTAAGTGCATATGTAAGCTAAAGGATTCTAAACAATGTACTTTGATTCATAAAAGGATACTCATTCAAAGGTGGGAGAATGAAGCCCCCAATGTAGTTATCTAAAAAACCACAATATAAAGACCTGCATCTTGCAACACAAACTCGTTAGTTGTCCAAAAAGCCTCTTATCTAATTCCTAGAAATCAAATTTGAGGGTAGATGGATTCCCCCTTGATTCTGCTTGCTTTACAAAGGTTGAATCAAGGTAGCAATCTAGCCACATTGAATGAGGACACACATATCAGAGGGAATTTCCAAGTACCATGCCACATAATGATAGGTGATTGATGATGTAGGGTGTGTAAATATGATTTTGACACAACAAACAACATCAAAAATGGATTTCACTAGCACTAGCTATATTGTTGTGAATGAAAATCACTCTAAAATGTCTAAGAGAGAAATTATAAATGTGCTTGCATGAGAATGAGAAAGAGTAAAAATCATGAAAATGAAGTAATTTTTCACTTGTTCATTTTACCTTCTTATAGCTTGAGAGTGACAAGAGGAGAGTGAAACATTCCTAGCAAAAGAGACTTCACACCTATGAGACTATATGAGTTGCGGGACCAGGTGGCATAGGGAGAGCGTTATCATGAGGTGAGTCAATTTTGCTACCTCTGTATTGTGATTTTTCAATTACTGAATGATTTATATGCATATCTAGGTTATTTTAAGATCTTGGAAAAAAAGTTCACAAAGTGTCCCTTTTTTAACAAAGTCTCCCTTTTTTTCAAAAAGTGTCCCTTTTGTTCCCAAGGTGTCCCACTTTTTTGCAAAGTGTCTCATTTCTTCATTTAGTGTCCCAAAATGGTTCTAAAGTGTCTAGGGCCTTAAGGAAAGCACACTAGGACAAAATTAGTACACTTGCAAGATGAACTAAAGTAGAATTGAAGATATTAGATGATTTATAGAGTATATGTTGATGTATTTGATAGGTACCCACCCATTCATGACAGCAAATGGGTGGGAGAAAGTTGATCTTTTTGAGATATTTAGCCCATTTTGTCAATGGAGGATACAAAGAATTTTCAAGCCATGGGGATCTACTAGGCATACCTCATGCCCCCATGAGATACCATGATGCGATGTTGATGGCATTATGTGAGCGGTGGAATGCAGATACATGCACATTCCACCTTCTGACTGGAGAGATGAAAGTCACTTTAAAGGATGTGCATTGTATACTCTGAGTTCCTATTCGGGGGGAGCAAGTGCACTTCTAGAGAGACCATACCTTTCACGAGCAGTGGGATGATATGCAGTACTTCTTGGATGGACCAATTCATGATGAGAGGGTGTCAGGACAGATCGACCTGGCACTATTACTTTATTCATGAATGCTAGAGATTAGATGGATTATGATGCATACCATCACATTAGTACTCCTTCCAGATGGATGAGAAGCACACCTTGGGGGTGGTCTAGTGCATCTGATATAGGGAATGGCAAAGTATAGGACAATATACGCCTAGGGATGTTGCATCCTTGCACACTTGTACTATGATTTGGGATGGTTTTTGTTCTGGGAGGTAGATAGTATGGTGCATTATATGCTTCTACAGGTTTTGTGTCTAGAGAATATCACATGCATGAGGCCTACTGGCTTCCCGTGTCCTACAAAAATTGGGCATCCTTGGGATTTTGACTATCCTCTACGGCGGTTATGGAAGTATGGAGATTTGCACTTTTGGAGAGTGTGGTTCAGCTAATTGGAGGAGGATGAGATCTTATGAAGACCTTATTAGATTACACTATAGTGGTCAGACTACACTAGATAGATGAGGAGACTATAGTTGGATAGGTTTCTGGTTGGTTGACATGATCACATAGTACATCCTTTCTACTATGACCAAGTCATGCGGAATTTTGGAAAGATTCAGAGGCCACCCAGGGCATGGTCATATTTTAGAAGATCTATATAGAGCGCCTAAAGACCAAGTGATACATCATGGTTCACTCTAGATGACATTGTCCAGAGTGACTCTGATTCTCTAATCATGATCAACCACTAGTCTCTAATGCAGATGATGTCAGTTCCACATAGGATTATGAGGAGTGGTGGACAGTATCATGACCAACTCCTATGTTTCTGATTGATGAGCTCGTGGGAGATGTAGGACCATTTACAGATGAGGGAAACAAGAGAGAGGATAGAGCCAAGGAGACATGCTATAGGGCTACAAATATATTTATTGACATTATAGATATGAAATATGATGGATAGGAGGGAGAAGAGGATGATGAGGATGAGGAACAAGAGGAGGAGGATGAGGATGAGGACCAAGAGGAGGATGAGGATGAGGACCAAGAGGAGGATGATGAGGATGAGGACCAAGAGGAGGATGAGGATGAGGACCAAGAGGAGGATGATGAGGATGAGGACCAAGAGGAGGACGAGGATCCACCCCTGAGTGAGAGTGATGAGGCAGTAGCTGAGGATCAACATGAGTGGGGAGAGACCTCACCCATTCATATGACTAGATCCCAAGCAACAGCGACAAAAAGCACCAATACTCATAGTTGAGGAGAGGCTAGCACAACATCCATGCCCTCGGCACAAGACGAGGTTGATATTACTTATCCTACTGGAGATTTAGGTGATGATATTTAATTTTTATGCATGCACCTTGTGATTTTTTGTATTACTTTATGCATATATATATATATATATATCATTATGTGTACTAATTATGTATTATTTCTACCTTATAGGGCCCACAGAGGATTGGTAGGATCTCTACCATCAAGAAGCTATAGAGATAGTGCCAACATCTATTGACAAGGAGGAGATGGACTTAGATTATGTGCCCCCACCTATTGTGGATCGATATCCAGATTCATTTAGACCATTTATGAGACTACGAGCAGTGTATGAGAGCTTGAGGAGATGAGTCTGCCGAGCTGGGACCACATCATAAGAAGCTACAGAGATAGCACCAACATCTATTGATGAGGAGGAGATGGACTCAGATTATGTGCCCCCACCTATTTTGGATTGAGATCCAGAGTCATTCAGACTAGTTGTGAGACTACGAGCAGCTAATGAGAGCTTGAGGAGATGAGTCTGCCAAGATGGGACCACATCATAGTCACATACATCAAGGAATCCAGTAGAGTTTGAGATGCTAGAGAGAGAGGTGACACGACTACAGATAGAGAGGGATCATATAGAAGAGAGAATCAGCTGGCTCTTGCATAGATGGGGGGGTTAGAGTTTGCAATCAGATTCAATGGATTGCAATCACGATAACGCATGATCATCTCTTGATGTCTGGCTACTGATGTAGCATGAGTACCAGGTCTTTAAGGATCTGGTAATGACATTCCTTTGTGAAATTATATATTTTGATGACATGTATAGAAAACTTTTGATATATATAAGAATTTGGATGTTATATGTCTTGTTTTAATGTGTGAATGTTAAATGACAATGTGATTAATTAAATAGCCTTTTTAAGATTAGATAAGTAATGTCTACATGATTTAACAGAGCTGGTGTGATCTAATTAATACTTGCTAGAGTTTCTTTTATATACAACATGAAAATTAAGTATGTTATGCGCTTATGATCGAAAGTAACATAACACACAAGAGGAATTTTGAATAGTATGAAACCTAAAGCAATTATAAAATGAATTAAATAATCACTTTAGTGTTCAAGACATATACATAAGTATTTTTCAAGAATGAAGCAATGGGAAAGCATAGAGGACAAGAACCAATAGCTCTAACAACACTACTTTATAATTCATACCATTCAAAGGAACTAGACATAATATCGGTGTAGATGTGTGACATTAATTGGGTCTTTAAGGGGAGTTCCATCACACTCTATTAAGGTGTAAGCACCAAAGCCATAATTTATATTGATTACATATGTTCCTGACCAATTAGAGTTGAATTTTCCTTTTTCAATATAATCAACAGTAGCATTTCGCTGATTTTAATATAAAACTAAATCACCTTTTTTAAATGTCTGAGGGATGATACCAATATCATGTTTGCATTGTAATTGTTTGGTGTAAGCTTGAAGATGCTCGAGAGCATTAATGTGCTGTTCATTAAGAATTTAAAGCTAGTGTAATCATTGTTGAATATAAGTGTCATTATCAACAAGAACTTGGAGATCAATCTATAATGTGGAGATTTCTAAATCCAAACGTGTGATAGCCTCCATACCATAGACAAGGTTGAAAGGTTTATTTCTCATAGAGGAGTGAACACTTGTGTGATAGGCCCATAACACATATTGCAATTGTGTGTGCCAATCTTTTTGGTTTAGATTAACAGTTTTCTTAAGGATTTGTTCAAGGATTTTATTAGTTCTTTTAGCTTGACCATTAGATTGTGGGTAGTAAGGTGTTGAAAAACAATGTTGAATATGAAATGTCTCCAGGAACTTATTCACACCATTAATTTTAAATGGTTTTCCATTGTCCGAAACTAATGCGGAAGGGAGTCAAAAGTGAGTGATGATGTGTTCCAATAATAAACTACATATCACATCAATATTTGTGGACCAAAGAGGAATAACTTCAACCCATTTGGTGAAATAATCAGTTGCAATGATGATAAATGTATGTCTAGCGAAAGAAGGTGGTGAAATTTTTCCAATTAGATCTAGTCCCCACACAGAGAATGACCAAATAGGGATTTGGGTGTAGAGCTCCGAAGCAATAGCATGAATCAAATTGCTATTTTCTTGGCATTTGTGACATCGCTTAACATACGCATACAAATATTTCTCCATATTTTTCTAGTAGTAACCCATTTGAAGGAGTTTTTGTACTAGGGTTTTTCCTCCAAAATGACCTCCACAAGTGCTAGAATGGGTCTATTCAAGGGCGATATGAGTTTCAGAATCCTTGAGACATCACAAGAGAATTTCATCAAAGGATCTTCTATACAATGTATCAACAAGAATTATGTACTTGGTTGCTATATTTTTTAGATGAATGCAAGTGTTTTGGGTAGTAGGCTCAGGAATGGTACCATGTTTTAAATAGTTGTATATGGCATCATACCATTCATACAAATTACCCAGGAACGTTGGAAGCATGTCATCATATTTATCATTGATAGAGGGTTCCATGAGTGGGTGGATGGTAAACATGACAATTTTGGAAGGATCTAAAGGATATATGAGAGAAGCCACACTAGTCATTGCATCTACGTGTTGATTATCTTTTCATGGGATGTTATCACTGATGAATGATTCAAACTATTCTAAAAAATTCAGTATTAGATCCATATATTGCAATAATTTATCATGTTTAGTTTGATAGAGACCATTGATTTGTTTGATTACTAATTGTGAATCACCAAATATCTTAATATCTTTGACTCCCATGACTAAAGTAGCATGCAATCCAGCAATTAACGCTTCATACTCAACTATGTTATTCATACATAGGAAATTTAAGTGATACGACAAGGGAATAGCCTTACCTATGGTCAAAATTAATATAACTCTAGCACCAGAGCCTATTCGACACTTGGATCCATCAAAGTACAATTCCCATGTAGGGAGCTCTATGGTCAACACACTATCATTGGGAAAGGAATTATTGGTAGGTAATGCTAAAGGAAAAGGAGAATCAGTTAAGTGGTCAATCAAGGCTTGGCCTTTGATTTCTTTTTGGGAAAAAAACTTAAGGTCAAACTCAGTCAACAACATTACCCATTTAGCAAGATGTCCTGATAGGTCTGTTTTATTGAAAAGATATTTTAGAGGATCAAAAAATTTCATCACTTGTATTTATGCATTTAGTAAGTAATGTCACAACTTACTAGTAGCAAATACAAGAGCCAAACATTGTTTTTCAATGGTTGTGTAACATGTTTCATAATATATGAGAGTTCAACTGATGTAATAAATAGGATTTTCTTTACCATTGTTGTCTTGTTGAGCCAACAATGCAGCAAGAGCATGGGTGGAAGCGGTGATATAAAGGAGGAATGGTTTGTTTGGTATAGTAGGTTGTAAAATGGGTGGAGTTGCAAGGTATTCTTTCAAAATCTCGAAGGCATGTTTACAATCATCATTCCAATCAAAATTCACATCCTTTTTGAGGTGTGTAAAAGGCAATGTTTGATCAGCTAATGAGGTGACAAAACGAAGGATGGCTTGAATCCTTCCTTGTAATGTGCATAATTGGGAAATGTTGTGAGGAGGTGGCATCTTAATTATGGAATCAATTTTCTTCATGTCCACCTGAATGCCTCTGTGAGATATGATAAACCCAATAATTTTACCGTTGTCTACTCCAAAGACACACTTTTTTGGATTTAAGCGCATGTTATACTTGTGCATTCGCTCAAAGATTTGTCAAAGAACATTCACATTATCTCATCACGTTAGGGATTTAGCTAGAATGTCGTCAACATAATCTTCAATACTTTATGGATGTAATCATGAAATATTAATGTCATTGCTCATTGATAAGTGGCACCTACATTCCTTAATCCAAAAGGCATCATAACCCAACAAAATGTTCCCCAAGCGGACGTGAATGTCGTCTTGTATTGATCTTGTGGGTTGATGAATATTTAATTATATCCATAAAATCCATCCATAAAGGAGAACAAAACATGTCCAATAGTTGAATCCACAATAATTTCGATATTAGGAAGAGGAAAATCTTCCTTTAAGGAGGCTTTATTCAAGTCACGAAAATGCATGCATATCCTAATATGATAATCGGGTTTAGCAACGGTGACAATGTTTGATATCCATGGAGAATATTCAATAGGTCGAATAAAACCTGCATCAAGGAGTTTTTCAAGTTCTCCTTTAACATGCAAGGCTATCTTAGGGTTCATCTTTCGTATATTTTGGTGAACGAGCTTAGCATTTTTAGAAAGAACAATGTTATGAGTGACTATCTTCAGATCTATTCCTGGCATATCAGAATATTTCCAAGCAAATATTTTAGGAAAGGTGTGAATCAAGGTTGCAAGATCCTCTTATTCTTCATCATCAAGGCACTTCCCAATTTTGATGAATATTTATTTATCATCTATGTCCATTAGTATGTCAATGGTATCCCCTAAGGGGATTTCATTTGACTTAGGAAATTATGGATCATATGGTTCCATGCTTGTGTGAGTTTTATTAATGTCAACAACATTGAGCTCAGTACTTATCATAGAACAAGAAACCTTCTACTTGGGAACATAAATCTTATCAGAAGCCCCTAACATGTGTTTCAAACCTTCATCATCATTAACATAGTCTAATAGTGGGGAATCCATATCAAGGAATTTAGGATGTTTGAGTTTGAGATTGATTCTAGGTGTACATGTGATAGTGCTGATGTTGAATGATGAGCGTTGATTTTATTTTATAGATTTATAAAAGGAAAACCCTAAACCAGTCTTAGTCTCTTGCACGTATTAGGTTCAATGGGAACTCAAAATGCCTTGTTCATGTTTTCCACATCTGTTTCCATTTTATCCCAATTGTTTCACAAGATCATAACCTCATCCATAAATCCTTTCCATTTCCTATGGTTTGGGTGGTTGTTGGTAATCTATCTCAACAAAATTTCTTGTATATGTTGTGTTTTCTTCCAAAGGATATTAGGTAGATGTGTTTGAATTTTTTTCTTCATTCTAGGTAGACATCACTGTTGGTTGTTTTTGTTTTTCATCCTCTTTTCATGTGATTATGTACTCATCCATAAATGAAGGTGTGAATTCTAATGATCCCCAATCATCACCAAGTAAGTTAGAATTTGATTCTTCTTCTTGTTGATTCTTCTCAAGAGTTACTATGTTGGAGGTGGGAATTAATATGTTGATATGACTTGTTGTTCCTTTTTCAAGTTGCAAGCAACTTTCAGGCTCAAGGTCTATGTCAATTTGATAAAATTTGTTATTATAGATGTATTTAATTTTTTGATGAAGGGTTGAGGGTACCGCATGCATCTCATGAATCCATGGTCTTCCCAAGAGTATATTATAGGAAAGATCATAGGGCATGACATGAGTAGGAGTTTGCAACATAACCATTCCAATGGTAATAGGTAAAGTAATGTTGTCAAATCCTCTAATAGATAAGGTGTCATATTTGATTTGTGATTTATCCACACTCAATCTATCAAGGAGCTTTGTACTTCACACATTAAAGGAAGAGCCATTGTCAACTAGGGTTCATTTGATGCCTATCAGATCGTATTGGGCTATTATCATAAAGGCTTCATTTTTCTTTCTTAATTCTATAGGATGGAGCTCATGTTGATAGAGGATAATTTCAACATTGATTGTATTCATTCCTTGTATGAGAGCTGCCACATCATTAAAATTCTCACCAAGAGGGACCACTAGCTATCACAATGTTGTTTGAAGAATAGAATGATAATTGGGGGAATTTTGAAGAAGATCCCAAAGGGATATCTTGGTGTGAGTATTCTTAAGTTGTTCAATGAGATCGTATTCCCTAAGGTGTGAATTTAAATGAGGGGCCACAAGTAATATGGGGTTGGGTAAAGTTAAGGGTGTTGAGGTGGTTTGTTGGGGGTGTGGGTTATTTATAGTATAATGTGTGTGATAAACAACATCCTGCTTAGGTGGGTACAGGGTAAATTCAGGTTTGGATAGAGTTTGAGGTTTATGGGAAGGTGGGTAAAGAATTAGTTGAGGTTGAATTAAATTGACATCTTTAGTTTGAGGTTTCTCAAAACAAACCATAGTGGATGAGTTAGGTGAGATGAAGTCTAGAAGAGTTTCATCTAACATATCCATTTCATCTCAACTAAAAGGTTTGGGGGAGAGGTTATCAGTGGCTAGTTTGGGTTTATCATCATGAACCTTAGTGGATGAACTTAGTGAGAGGAAGCCCTATAGAGATTCATCTAACTTATCCGAGTCATCACTACTAAACAATTTAGATGATATAGTTTTCCTATAGTGAAGAAGTGTGTGAATAATTTTGTGTGGTGTTTCAAATGTTTTGGCTTCATGTTCTAATGAATTTACTTTAAACAAACTAGGAACTAATGCTGAAAATGAAACTTGAAAAGATCTAATCCTATTCATAAATGCTATCAAAGTAAAATATGCTTATGCTAAGGATGGAAATATAATTAGAAAGTAACTAAATGTAAGCAAATAATCAACTGGAACAAACATAAACTTTAGAAATTGTCAAGGAAATACAAAAATCACTGATGCAAAATGAGCATTGGGACTAAGTTTCCCAAGGTGGTGAATTAGTCCCAGTAGGAGTATTTTTGAATTTTTTATGATTTTTCTGGTGAATAATGATGGGTTTTGTACTATATAATGTAAATCTAAAGTACAGATGTAAAATTTATCTATTTTTTAGGAAATGAGATGCAAAAATGAACATTTCACTAATGCAAGGTATGAAACCCTACGATGAAAATTTAAACAATGCAATGTTAAGAGAAGAGGTTCCTAGGATGAAAATGTAGGTTAAATTAAAAGTGAGATGTTTCAAAATGTAGGTTCACCAAAATGAACTGCAAATTTTAGCAGGAAAGAGGATTCCCCAATGGGCTTCTAGGTTTTTCACCTAAAAGGTGGAGAGGAGTTCTCTTTCATGCTCTAAAAGTTGGAAGTTCATTCAATGTTGATTGCTAAATGTGATTTGAAGTGTATCTATATGAAGGCCCTAAATGCAATGAACTGAAAATAGAAATAAAATAACTATTGAATGCACACTAATGAAACTTAGGTTATTTGAAAGCACATGATGACATGCAAAAGGACAAAATGGAAACTATACAAGACAAGATAAGAAGAAAATTAAGAAAAGTGCACATGGAAATTGACAAGGGCTAAAGTGGAAGTTACAGAAGCCTCTGGAATTTTGGAAAATCTTCTTTTTAGGCTCACTAGGACACTTATGCCAAGCTAGGTGACTTAGTCCCAGTTCTAGAAAATTGCTCTAGGCTCCGTTCTAGCCAACTAGGTACCCAAATCTCCAAAAATCCCTGACAGAATCATGTAGTTGAACTAAGTCACCACCATTGGTGACTTAGTCCAATCCATCTTTTCTGAGAATTAGAAAGTGGAAACGGAAGCCTGTAGTCTGCAACCTACTTTCTCACTTAAATTTGGGTCCAGATCTACAAAATCACCTACAAAACATAATGTATTCTAGTTTCTAATGTGGGTTTTTCCTTGGTCAAACCCCTAGTTGGTATTTAATCTTTGAAAGAGATAAGAAATCTACAAAAAACCCTAGCCCTAAGTGTGGCTAAGACTAGGAAATTTGAATTATGATGCAACCCTATTCTAATGTGTAAGAATAAGATGCATAAATCAAACTAGAAATGAATCTTAGTGACATGCAAACCTTCCTTAGGCTAAAGATAGAGAGAAAATGGAAGATGAGACCACTTTGAAAACAAGTCTTTAGATTGATTTAATGGCTAGTTGCATCTCCTCAACCTAGATTTCTCCATGATTCTCCATAGACATCCATGATCAATCCTTTGCAATGTGAGATCTTGAGTGAGAAGTGAGCTTGAAGACCTGCAAAAACCCTATTTTTCTACCCTAAGCTTCAACTTTTCTTTAGAAAGAGTAATGAATCTTCTTATGGAAGATGTTCAACACTTGATTCTTGATTTTTCTTGTGGAAAATGAATAAAGGTCCTAAAAAAGGACCTAAAAACATGTATTTATAAGCAACAATACCTAATTGTTAGTTATTTTGACCTGAGATGCTGACACCCATTGGTAATTTTTATCAAGTCGGATATTTTCTCGCTCAAAAATGAAAATAACCCTAAAAGGGACTAAGTCACCACCTTGGGTGACTTAGTCCCACCAGGGGTTTTTGAGGTGAGATTTATGATATTTGAGTGATTTTGATGTTGTCTATTAGGACTTGTATGATTTATTAGGTGAAACAGTCCTCAAAGTCAAAGATAATGAGTCTTAGGGGCCTATAAATGTTGTTTTAGGAGAGTGATTGATGCAAGGGTGTCTAAAGTATGACCAAATTAGGCACAAAATTGTCATTTTCTTCAAAGGTACACAATTTTTGGTGACACAGCTTTGTGAAGTAAAAGTCCACAATTGTCTAATCAGTCAAGAAAATGAGGGTTGGTTGTGGTATAGAAGGCTAGTGCATGTAAAATTTGGAAATTTAGTGAAGGTAAGCTCAAAATTATTAGTTAGGAACATGCCTAAGATTGTAAAACCAAAAAAATATAATATGAAAAGGATGCCAACAAGGAAAGTAAATGAGGTTTAAGTTCTCAACAAAGGATTATTCAACCAAAAAACCTTTGGAAATAGTTCATATTGATCTGTGTGGACCCATGAGAACAAGAGGATTGCAAGATGAAAAATATTTCATGCTACTAATTGATGATTACACTAGGATGGCATGGGTAACATTTCTAAAGGAGAAGGTGGTAGCATTTGAGAGGTTTAAGATTTTTCAAGAAGCTAGTAGAAAAGGAGACCGGGAGAAAAATTAAGTGCCTAAGATCAGATAGAGGATGAGAATTTACATCAAGTGAATTCAAAGATTATTGTGAAAATCATGAAATTAAACAACAATATTTAGCACTAAGAAAACCACAGAAAAATGGTGTGGTAGAAAGAAGAAATAGGATTGTGAAGAAAATGTCTAAAGCCATGTTAAATGAGGCAAATCTGGCGGATACCTTTTGGAAGGAACAAGTTCATAATTCTATATATATTCAAAATAGAGAACTTTTAAGAGAAAACAAAAGTAGAACACCATACAAACTATGGTATGGAAAGCCTACATTGGTCAAGTAATTTAGGGTGTTTTGTAGAAATTCTACATCAAAAGACAAGAGGATGACCTGGGAAGCTTTGAATCAAAGTGTGGTGAAGGAATATTTTTAGGGTATTCCACTCAAATAAAATATTACAAGTGTTAAAACAAGAGGCTACACAAGATTGTGGAAATAAATAATGTCAAGATTGATGAAAATACAAGACGGGGTAAGCCTAACAGAAAGAATTTTGAGATTGAATTAGATGATGACTTAAGCCCAATAGTTGAAGAAGAAGATCAAGAAGAAGAGAATGAAGTAGAGTTTGACAGATACCATAAAAAATATGTGCAAAAGGATCATCCCACAAATCAAATAATAGGTGACAAAATGAAGGAGTTCAAACTAAGAGAAGACTTGCCAAGAGAAAGGAAAAAGTTAATTTTTCTCTCCTGTCTCAAATTCAACGAAAAAGATTTGTTGAAGCCAACAAGGATGAAACTGGATAAAGATGATTGAAGAAGAGCTAAAGATATTTGAGATGAACAAAACATGGGAATTGGTTCCTAGGCCTCCCAACCAAAATGTTATTGGTACCAAATGGGTATTCAAAAGTAAGTTAAATAAATATGGAGCCAAGGTTAGGAATAAGGAAAGGTTAATGTGCAAAGGATATACACAAATTGAAGGAATTGAATTTAAAGAAACATTTTCACCAGTTACAAGATTAGAAGTCATAAGAATGTTTCTTGCATTCTTAGTTTACAAGGGATTCAAGGTATATCAAATGGATGTGAAAATTTGTATTTCTAAATGGAAACCTTGAGGAGGAAGTCTACATTGAACAATCAAAAGGTTTTAATCTTTCAAAAGAAGAAGATTATGTTTGCAGGTTGAGGAAGGTGCTTTATGGTCTAAAACAAGCACCTAAAGCATGGTATTTGTTGGCATTTTTTATAACAACCCAAGCAGAACCCACAAGAGCTTCTATGAGATTTCCATGCTCAATTATTAAAGTCCTGAAAGCATCATGCCAACTTAACGAGAGGATAATATTAAAGCTACTATCTCTCCTACACTTCGAACTCTGTAAAATCTAGGAGGGTTTTCCTAAAATATACTATCATTCATGATAGAAATGATTTGCTCGTGCGTGGACAGAAAATAGATAAATTCATGTCAGTGTCAAAAGAGATAAAGCTTCAAGAAAATGGCTATTTCTTAGAAGAGTTACGATCTATTTAACAAGGAATTGAGATTACACCTAGTGTGCTGGTATGAGTTATTCAATTAAAATCTCTTGAAGCGATAACACAAAATACAAGGATGAGAAGCAATAAAAGTTCTAGTGCCATATCCTAAAGCACAGAGTCAAACCAGGAACTAAACTATAGGGTAACTTTCATCTAAAGCATCTATGATCTGTGTGAATAACATTACATTCCATACATTGATACTTGAGTTTATTACTCCTTGATAAATCCTACATGAAAATTTTCATAAACTTATTGGATAACTAAAGAATTTAACCAGCTCTTTGAACCAGAGCCTTAGTCAAACATAATCCACAGTAAATAACAAACAGAAATTAATGAAAATCATCTTGGATCAATCTTCATTAATAATTCATGCGAACCAACATAATAGGAGAGAAAATAGACTCAAAACAATCACAAGGTTAACATAAGTATGCTTAAGAACCCCATGATTTACTAAGTTCTCAAATCGGACTCAAACCCTTAAAACCTGAACATATTGTTCTCTCTATCTTACTTTACTCTTATCTTACGTATCTTGAATAATTTCAACAGACCTCTCTCTCGGCCCAGAATTCCCTTTTATAAGAACAAGGGAGCTAACAAGCTTCAAGCCGGAGAGTACACATGTCCACTTTTTACTAGACCGCTAATCCATAATCAATTAACTTTACATCATTTCTTGGTAAGAGAACAAAAGCCAAAAACAAAAGTGATCATTAGTTTGTTGTGGAGGAAGGAAAGGCGTTGTTCCAAGTGTCGCTCCCCTGACACCAAAGTATCTTTTAACCATATTTCTGCACTGATTTTATTTGAACAACTTGTACCTGAATCTGTCAAGAGAATGCATTTTAAAAAACTATAATACCCAAGGCAAGACCTACATTTTACGTGACCAAATTGCAATTCTCATCCCAATTATTCATAATTCAATTTAATCAATGAAAACCCTTTTCCATGACTCAAAATTCTCCTCAGATGGCCAATTGAAAGCCACCACCTGGTCCACCATTTTTTGATAAGGTACATACTTTATCATCAATGGCGTGGCTGTTTTATCAAAGTTCTCCAAGAAACTAATGACAAATGATAATTTTCTAAAGTGTTTTCCAACATGCAAATATCAGAATTTTTGCATATCTCTTGAGTCTAGGCAATCATTATATTATTCATTTGCTCCTTCCAGGCCTGCAAAGGCTTGACACTATCCCGACTATGCAGAATATGAGGTAGTGGAGTCAAATCCTTTCCATCATAAATGTCCTTTAATGCTTTGATTTTGGACTCCATAGGAGCAGCAGACCCCTAGAAATTTTGCTCGACAATACTCTTAACAAATTGATAAGTTGTTATGACTATAGGATATTTGTTCCCATGCTATTTTGCCCCAACTGCCATAAATTTTAACTTCTCCATTCTAGGGCCCCATATATTTAGCAAAGGGATATCCAGTTCTCTATCCTTTGGAAACAATTCAAGTGCTTGCAACATCAAGGCATAATTTTCATGAACACCATTCAACTTACTCTGGACCCATTTATGTAAATGCCTTAACACAGTATCAACAATTTCTGAATTATTTATGTCTGCTGCATCCCTGATTTGGTTCACCATCTCCTTATATTTTTCAACTTGCTGGATCAATTTTTCCCTAGAAGGATCTCCGCTCGAGCTACTGGCCTTTTCAACTACAATGGGCACTTGTCCCATATTATATGGGACCATAGCCCAAGATTGAACCTGTGTAGAAGGTTGGGGTTGATCTACTCGAGGGTCAAAAATAATATGGCTAGAGTTAGCCTACCTTTGAGAGCTCAAGGTTTCCATTTGTTGTCTCAATAAAGCCATTTCAGTTTCTAGTTCTACCACCCTTTGTTGAATTTTGTTAAACTCAGCAATAACATTATTATACTGGCTTCTCAAAGTATCTCGGTCTTTAGTTAAGTCCTCCACAATTTCCCTAGTGAATTTGGAAACATTTACAACCATGTCAATAGCCTCCAATGCAGGGGTATCAGCAACTCTGTTCACAATAAAATGACCACTAAAGCCGAATGTTTCAGCAACAATAGGTTTTCGATACCCAGTGGATAATGAACATATTGCTAGAGAATCCCACTCCTCACTAAAAGTTGATCCCTTAAGTGCCAATGTAGCTTCCTCCTCTGTTGTAAGAAGTGGTTTATTGGTTGTCCTTACTGTGTCAAATACCACAGCATCAGCAATATCCCATTCAGGGAGTAGCAATATCCCACACTTTTGAACCAATGCCCTACCCTATTCTGGTGTGATTTCCTTAAACTTCTCCTTCATTTACACTCTGACCCTTTACTGAATTACCTGCTCTGGAAGCTCTGGATGTAGACTTCTTTCATGTGCTACCTTTTCAGTATATGATGAGAGATGAGCTCTCCATACAAAATCTTCAAAAGCATGATTATGAATGAAAGAGTCATCCATCATGAACTCTTTACAATCCTCCATCCTTAAATCATCACTATTTGTAATTCCTTTAATCTCATCCTTCCCCAATCTTCGGGTGATGGCTCCTGAGCTAGTTGCAATATTAGCTAGCTCTAGTGGCATCTCCGGATTTATTTCATTCGGAGTTACAATGATATCCTCCTCATCATTACCATTTTGACCAACATTCCTCACATTGTTGGTTGTACGCCTCTTTGGGGATGATGGGTGAATCTGTTCTAAAATTTTTGGAGGTGAATCTAGATCAACAATACCAGGCACTAATTTCCTTGGAATAGATGTTGCACCACTCATTGTAACCTCCTCTGTCCTACTTCTCTTCCTCCTAGAAAATACCTTTATCTTCCCCTAAGGCTGGTAAGTAGGCCTTTCTTATATTCTTATCTCAGGGTGCTCCTCAGTAACTTGTGACTTTCCTCTCCCTTCTACAATCCTTTCCTCCTTTAAGACCCCTACTACGCTCTCAAAATTGTGAAGAGCATAGATTGCCTTGCTGAGCTCATCTTTGACATTAGGTATACGATCAAAACCAAGTATCTTCTCCTGTTTACTCCTTACAATTTTTGAATAGGCAATGTACATTGTCTTTCTCTCGTCCTATAAGTCCTTAACAAAAATGTTCTTGATGATATCTTTAGGAAAATAGAAGTTGTGGAGAAAGGTCCTAGTTCGGTGCTTAGCCTTCATTTGGGAGATAAAACCCTCAGGATCATAGTTCCTAGGGCGTACAGTTCTTAGCCTATACAGCTTGAGCAATAAATGCAAATTTCTCCACCCTCCCTTTATCATGACAAAATTGAAAAAAGTTGTATATTCAGGGAAAAAAGATCCCTTCTGGTGTTCAGCAGGCAAATGGAAATCATGAGATGCTCCCAACAACCTCATGATTTCTAAAAATATGAGTCTAAGGGGGACCTCCTTGGGTAGAACAAAGGGGATGGCATTTGTGCCGAAAACCCTGAAGAATGTACTGCCATGATTGGGGATAATATCACCCCAATTATGTGTCAAATTCAACTCAGGCCTCCTCTCCATAGGTCTTAGGAAATCATGAATTTCCTTTGAAATCCTAGGGGGACCAACAACTAAGGCCTTTCTTAACTTGGATCTGAAATCATTATGAAAGGTGACATAATCAAACATATGATCATGCATGTACAGGACTCTCGTCCAATATTGGACAAGCATTTCAATATCTCCTTCCATCTTTCTCAATTCCATATCTTTCTCAAATACCTTTTGGACCCTATATAAAAAAATATGAATTAGCAGTGAATACCATTTGAATTTTACCCAATTCTTTCCCAGCTTCAAAGCTGCTAAACCATAATGCATATTCTCTGCAAGGTGAGTGGAAAAATCATATACCACATTCTAACCAAGGCGTTGGAGGTTTACAACCATATACATTACCTCTATAGGAAAATTCTTATTCAAATCAATCCCCAGAACTTGACATAATGCACATGCAGACTTCTTAAAATGGGGGGAAAAATAGTCCACTGGGAAAGGTTCAGGCTCATTCCTGCCAATAACAACTTTTTTTTTATTTTTTCCTCTTCCCAACATAGCCAAATGGGGTATCAAAAAGGATGTCTTGATCAAACCCTTGGTGTTTCTATATTCCTCCCTGAAGACCTCCAATTTGATGGGAATCATATCCTGACTCCATTCATGCAAACCAAAAACCTCTATGATTTCCTCCTTGGTTACTTTAATCATTGGCTTGCCAAGATGTGTTTTGAAAATTCGAGTCATAGGGTCATACCTTGCAGCAATATCCTTCAATAAGTCTACATCTTCATAGATATTAGGTACCACCAGCTTACCTAGGTCCAATCTGCATGGGTTACATAGAGGAACTAACAAATTTCTATTTCCAAACCAATTGGAATACAACTGCCAACCAGTGTATGGTAATTCGGCATCGCGAATTGTACACTATTTATCTATTAAACCTTCCTAAATCATGGATCCATAGAACAATACCCTTCCAGCCTAATTCTTGCTCATAGAAGGTTTCAACAAATCAATAATATCTTGTGAATAACCTCTAGGCATAGCCTTGGGACCAACAGTTCTTTCCTTAGGTGCCATTTATATCAAATAGAGGGCAAATCGAACTAGGGTTTTTCCTTAAATGACAAACAATTATACCATGCTTTCTACTGCCATTACAGAAAGTTCTTTTATATTCACAAAATCACTAGCAATTATATAAGCTCTAATAACCAATTTGCTTAACAATTCACCAGGAATTGAAAAGAAAATAATCACAATTATTCAGTAGGCAATGCTAACAACGAGATAATAGCCGCTTCCTTGAGCGTAGTTTTTACAAACTGAAATGCGATACTGACATAGCAATTTACTTGTTATTTGGCATTTAATTACGTAGGCCGAGTCAAACTCGACCATTACTATTCGCTTGTGTGAGATAGAATGGCTATAGTACAACATTAGTTCATTTGAAAACAAGTCATTGATCAAAAACACAGTTGGCCAGGTGGATGGTCCAAATTTGGTCAAAAATGGTTTGAAAATGACACATCCTCCTTCTAGTTAGCAAACGAGCAAGAAAACCACCCATTAGGTACCACATTAGCATGGAATGGGGCCCACCACATTCGTTGATCGATAACACTAGAGTCCACGCATCAACACATCACATACCTCATAGCATTATTGAAATTGAAGTTTTAATTGTGTGAGGTCAGTGAGGTACGACCAAGATGCATCAGAAAGTACATAGCTGTCAGTGTCAGCATCCTTCCATCAGTCGGTACATAAAACCTACCCCCACCACGTTACACAACAGGTGGTAGCATCGCACAAGCCTCGCGATATTTCTCGTGACATAAGCACAAACCTTGTGAGGTGTGCGATGAATGGTCAAGATCAAAGTCACTACATCCGTTAGTCAATATAATCTGCACATGCGAAATAGTTACTTTAGAGAATGGGACCGACTAGGCAGACAGGGAGAAAACCCATGGGGTCGAAAATAATTCAATGGTTAAGTTGTAAAATTAATCGGCCGAAAATCATAGGGACGCAAAAACCTAAAGGATAGGTAAAAGGGGTCAGTAAAGTTACGACCGAAGAGGGATAAAACATGACTTAAGGGACCAATTACCACTGATAATAAGTCAACACTCAAAAATAAATACCCCAATACCTAGACCAGTCAAAGGAAATTAAAATATAACCCACCACAAAGGGGAAGAAAATAAAAGCTCCACCAGTGGCTCCGATTGGGGATGTATGCCCCCTGTGGGCATAGAAAGAATCCAAAATCTCTGATTATGCAGACCAGACAGAACCAAGAACAAGCCCGGATAGGGTGAACACAAATTAAAAGAAAACAACCAACATATATACTATATTTATAGGACTGCACAATGTACATGGAAAAGAGCTATTTTAAGAGAAATAGTATTTCAAGAACTATCCATGTACTGGCAGCTCAAGAATCTCACCCGTAAGTGATTGTAGAAAGTATGAATCTTCCACATGTGTATCCATAACAATATAAGGGCCCAACTAGAGGGGATCAAACTTGCCATGTTTGCCTTAAACTTCTGATCTAGCATTCTAGAGCAGCACCATTGTTCCAACATCAAATTTTCTCCATATTGCCTTTCTATCATAAAGGTGCTTTACCTAAAGCTGCAACTTCTCATTTCT